>CP092877.1:32314458-32333405 GCA_030710605.1 Cordylochernes scorpioides
CTTATTTTACATCCACAATAATTTATATCTATTCATAGTAAAGAATCACATTGATTTACATACATTTTCATACACATAAATTTACATTTCGAATACACTTATGTGCATGTTTGCCATAAATACGTTTGATTCTACCTTTGGACTGGTCGATTAGTACTAACTGGCATCTGTTTAACTGACTAAGACTTATTTTCTGAGAATTGCTATTGTTGCGAGCATTCTGAAAATCCATGATAGAGATTATTCAAGGAGAAAATCTTATTTAAATTAGACAAGATATTGGTAGCGTTTATTTAATATTGTCCATCATCACTTGTTTATTGTGTTGGTGAGAGAAAGAAAAAGAGACAGACAAACAAGCGAGAAACACATATTTAAAAAAAAAATACTTTAAATTTCTTGTTCCTTCCCTTTCTATTCCAAGTGATTGACTATAATTCGGATAGTTAATTGAGTTGTATTAAAATTTGAAGTATAACTAGATGTAGTATGATGTATATTATCAATATTTTATTGATATAAGGTGAGAATGAATGCTATAGGAATAGTAATATAACATCATTTCATTCCTGATAATTCACAATTTGGATTATAGATAATGATACAAGAAAATAAGACCTAATCCAAAATAACTTCTTAGGTCCATTGAAGTCTATCAAAAATGACAAATCACAATTTGGATTATTGGATTAGGTCTTATTTTCTTGTATTATAATTTCATTACGTTTTATAATTTTATCTATTTTATTGTTTATATAGGTTATATAAGATATTATAACGTATATTAAGTGTTTGAATAGACTTGAATTCAGCAATATACACCAGCACACCCCACATATAACACACATGGTACAAGCAACAAGCGCGACATATACAACAACACACCACACATATAACACAAACAGCCCACAGCACAACACCATATATAACACACATAGTACAAGCAACACGCGCGACATATACAACAACACACCCCACATATAACACAAACAGCACACAGTACAACACCATATATAACACACATGGTACAAGCAACACGCGCGACATATACAACAACACACCCCACATATAACACAAACAGCCCACAGCACAACACCATATATAACACACATAGTAAAAGCAACACGCGCGACATATACAACAACACACCCCACATATAACACAAACAGCCCACAGCACAACACCATATATAACACACATGGTACAAGCAACACGCGCGACATATACAGCAACACACCCCACATATAACACAAACAGCCCACAGCACAACACCATATATAACACACATGGTACAAGCAACACGCGCGACATATACAACAACACACCACACATATAACACAAACAGCCCACAGCACAACACCATATATAACACACATGGTACAAGCAACACGCGCGACATATACAACAACACACCACACATATAACACAAACAGCCCACAGCACAACACCATATATAACACACATGGTACAAGCAACACGCGCGACATATACAACAACACACCCCACATATAACACAAACAGCCCACAGCACAACACCATATATAACACACATGGTACAAGCAACACGCGCGACATATACAACAACACACCACACATATAACACAAACAGCCCACAGCACAACACCATATATAACACAGATTCCAAACAAATCACACAACATTTTCACAGAACACACCACACATATAAAACACACAAAACAAAACACATGCGACACACACGAAACAAACAACATCACAATACATAAACAAGCACACAACACATATATCACACGAACATAGAACATCATGGTATTCAAGTTGGAGTATGTATGAATTTACTAAAACTGATATTGCAGAAATTTTTTCTTCAGAAATTATTAGTTTTGCACAAATATGAAGGTATTAATCTGCATTTTTAAACGGAATAGAGATGCACTTTTCAATCACGTGTATTTGATCTCAAAATTCTAGTTCTAAATGATTTTCTATGTGTGAAACTAACAATAGGCAGAGATAGAATTTATCTTATCAGAGATATTTGAGTCTCTCTCTCTCTCTATAACATTAAAATGTTGTGTATTGCCATTTTAAACACACAAAATGGTACTTATAGATACCTAAAGATTACACTGATAGACAAAACTTAAGGAAGTTGTACCTTATAGCATATATATATCGGGATTCAGAAAATAACTCTTATTTTCTGAATCCCGATATATATATGCTATAAGGTACAACTTCCTTAAGTTTTGTCTATCAGTCTTATTATTGTTTTTACCTTAAATATATTATAAACCATTAAAAAATAACCTTTAACCCACTATATATTGTGTGGTCGTGGTGCTTATCTCCATGGTTAAACCAATTCCTGGAGTTCTGAACTCCTGGTAGGGCCACTCAAGGCATGAAGGCTGTCCCACTATGTCCAGCTAAATGTTGACAGTCGTATATCTACCTACAGGTGCCTCAGAAGTCCCATCAACAGGAAACGTATCTAAGTACTCCAATTCTGCAAAATTTGTGTACTTAATTTTATTAAACAAATGAAATAAAATATATTTTTCTCAGTCTCTCTCTCTTTATTTTGTATTTAGCCATATATAATCTTATATGAACGATGTAATAAAGGAGTTTCAATCTCTCAATCTCTATTATTTAATCTTATTTATTTATATTTATTCATTTATATTTTGCATTTAACCTTATATAACCTTATATTGTTACATCATGATTAATGGCGTATTTCTTATATTATTTTTAATATATTTGAAATTTAAATTATATATTTATTTATTTTTATATAAAATATTCTATGATATTTATTTAAAACAGATTAGATTATCATCATTTGTATTTAGGTACACGTGTGACTTCACTGCTCTCTTTGATGTGAGAAAATAAATAAAGCATTCTGGAGGTTACTTAAAGTAGACTTATCTCATTATTCCCTTATATAAATTTGTAGGATGGTTGAAACACGCTCTGGTAAGATGCAAGACCCAGCACAGGAAAGAATCATGGCTGAAGAGTCTGTCAAGCCGCAACCTGGTGCAACAATTGGTAGAGATGCTAGTTCCGACCCAGTTGTCCTGAATCCCAACATCGACATCCCCAAGTATGATGGAACGGAAGACCCTCGCCCATGGATTGAATCTCTTGAAGAAATTGGCTTCCTGTACCATTGGGCAGACTACATTATCTCTCGTTATGCCGCCATGAACATGACGGGAAGCGCTAAAACCTGGTTGAATTTACACAAAACTAGTTTCACGAGCTGGGAAAATATTAAAATCCGCCTCATTCAGGATTTTTCTTTGGACGCGAATAAAGAAGAACTTAAAATGAAGCTCAACAGAATGCAACACTGGAATGAACCAGCAATCAGGTTCGCGGAAGACATTCTAGTGTTGTGCAACAAGGTTGACCCCGCAATGGAAGAAGAAACAAAAATTGAACATGTTATTGGAGGACTGAAAAAAGAGTACTCATTCGCGCTCTACCTGAACCCTCCTAAAACGACCGATGACCTTCTTGTCGTGTGCAAGAAAATGGATTCTTTTGAAAAGAAGTATCGGGAACGTGTGGAGAAATCCAGAAACCTATATAACGGTCCACGCTATTCTAGACCCCAACAACAATCGAGGTACGTGCCGCCGACTGCCGCACGAAACTACCAGACCACTTCCAGGCCCCAAGCCCCTGTTTCCAATAATTACAAGAACGACTCCCCTCCTACTCCCAGACAGTATCGAAACAACTTTCCCCAGCCCTCTACCCCTAGACGTCCTTATAATCCTAACTTTGTGCCAAAACCAAACCTTCAGAGAAACACCTACAATAAAAGCCAAGAAGTGAGCAAAAATAGGACGGAAGATGGAAGACCAATCTGCTTTAAATGTAACAAGCCAGGGCACGTGGCCCGTTATTGTAGGGTCAAGTTTATAAGAATCTTAGAAGAGGATCCAGCAGATACCCAAGAGAAGGTCGAAGAGAAATGCCAAATGAATGAAATATCAGAGAAATCAGGACCTCGGCTTTATGCCGATGTATGTCATAACACACAGACAAATATTCCTACCCGGAATAGATATTCCGTGTTGGAAGATTTAAACTAAGCGTCGCGCCTGAATCTGTCAATCAAAGCAAGTCGACCATAAACGGAATCAAGAAGTTGGACCCTAAATACAAATTAAAAATTAACGTGGACAAGATAGGGACTTTTGAAGCTTTGGTTGATACAGGTGCTGACCTCTCAGTGGTCGACCTCAGAACGGCCCTCGATACAGGCCATGGTATAAGTAAACTCGCAAAAATTTGTGCAGGACCCGATGGAAAAAAATTGGACATGGTAGGAAGTATATTTTTAAATATAAAAATTGATGACGAAACATTATCACACAACTTTGTGATATTGAAAACGCATTTACGGACATTAATTCTTGGGAGAGATTTCCTTAAGAAAATGAACGCAAAAATAGATTGTAAGCAAGAAACTATCAAATACGATTTGACGAATAATCATGACGAAATCAATTTTGAAATGTTGAAAATAAAGAGTGCCAAGGATTCCATTGTACCGGAATGTTCCATGAAATTGATCAAGGCATTGGTAGAAACAGAGGATGGAGAATATATTATCGAGGAGAGCAGCAAAATGTTTCAAACAAATGGACTTCGTCTAGCAAGAAGCTTGATCAATGTTATAAATAGGGAAACACACATCTGGATAACTAATCCGTATCCTCGACCGTTAAAAATAATGAAAAACCAAACATTGGCTTTTGGAAGTAGTCCAGCGAAAATAAATGTGAGTCGAGAAAGAGAGGTAGAAGAGAACAAAGAACCTAGATTCCAAATAAACGAAAATCTTTCACCAAAGGAACAGAAGGAGTTAAAACAAGTTTTAGAAAGGTATGGAGATCTTTTTTCGTCGAGATTAGGGAGAACCAATTTGGCAAAACATCGGATAGACACAGAAGACGCGAAGCCAATTAAACACAAGCCTTACCGGGTAAGTGCTAAAGAACGAGATATTATAAAAGAGCAAATTGACGAGATGCTTACAGAAGGCATAATTAGGCCATCTTCTAGCCCCTGGTCTTTTCCAGTAATATTGGTCAAGAAGCGAGATGGTAAATACAGATTTTGTGTGGACTACAGAAAACTGAATAATGTGACAGTAAAAGATGTCTATCCGATCCCTAGAATAGACGAAGTTATGGATACTCTCCAAGGATCTACACACTTCTCAGCAATAGACCTCAGATCTGGATATTGGCAAGTTGAAGTCGAAGAAAGAGACAAAGAGAAAACAGCTTTCACTACAGCACATGGATTATATGAATTCAACGTGATGCCTTTTGGACTTTGTAACGCGCCTGCTACCTTTGAGAGAAATATGGAGAATATGCTTGGAAATCTGAGATGGCAAATTTTTTTGTGTTATCTGGATGATGTTATCATATATAGCCCGGATTTTCCAACGCACCTCAAAAGACTTGAAGCTGTTTTTAGATGTTTTCGTGAATCTAATTTAAGGTTAAACGACAAAAAATGCCGATTTGCTTTTGAAGAATTGGAGATTCTCGGCTATATAACGAGCAAACATGGTATAAAACCCGCGGAACATAACATCAAAGCTGTCAGAAATTTCCCTCGGCCCAAAAAGGTCAAAGAAGTACAATCCTTTTTGGGAATGTGTTCATATTATAGAAAATTTATCAAAGACTTCTCAAAAATTGCTGACCCTTTGACCAACCTTATAAAAAAAAGTGTATCATTTACCTGGACAGGAAGACAAGAGGAAGCGTTTCAAACCCTAAAAACAGCACTATTAAGTCCACCAATTTTAGGTCACTTCAATCCAAATGCACCTACTTATGTTCATACTGATGCGTCCAACATCGGCATAGGTGCAACACTTGTCCAAGACATCGGTGGTGAAGAGAAGGTGATCTCATATTTGAGTCGTACCCTAAGTAAAGCGGAGCAAAATTATTCAACCACTGAAAAAGAATGTCTGGCCGTTGTCTGGTCAATGTCAAAATTACGACCCTACCTTTATGGAAGACACTTTAAAATAGTAACAGACCACCACGCCTTATGCTGGCTCAAAAACTTGAAGGATCCAACAGGTCGATTGGCAAGATGGGCATTGAAAATTCAAGAATATGACTTCGATATAATACATAAATCAGGAAAGAAGCATCTGGACGCCGATTGCTTATCTAGGGGACCCTTACCAGAAACTGATTGGGATGAGGATTTTGAAAGGCTATTTTTAAATCAAATAACAGACGAAGAGGATAAGTTTATCGAAAGTGTTAAGAAAAACCTTAATGGAAGCAGGCGATCAATTGTGCAAAACTTTAAAGTAGAAGATGGATGCCTCTTTAAGAAAAACCCGAACCCTGAAGGCAGGGCGTGGTTGCTTGTGGTTCCAGAGAAGAAAAAGAGAGAAATTATGAAAGAATATCACAATCATATGTCGAATGGCCATCTGGGTGTCGCCAGAACCATGTACCGAATAAAGAGTAAATACTTTTGGCCATCCATGCTAAAGGATGTCTCAGAGTTCGTTAAGACGTGTCACCTTTGCCAAAGTAGAAAAGGCTCAAACCAATTACCTTCTGGACTACTACAGCCCATTCCCCCAGCCAACTTTCCTTTCGAAAGAATTGGAATTGACTTTGTTGGTCCATTGCCATCTACGAAAAACAGGAAAAAATGGATAATCGTGCTGACGGACTACTACACTAGATATGCAGAAACAAAAGCAGTCTCGGAAGCAACAGTGAAAGAAGTTTCAAAATTTCTAGTAGAGGATATTTTTCTCCGGCACGGAGCCCCACAATATCTTATTAGTGACAGAGGCTCTCAATTTACCAGTAATTTAATGAAAGAGGTGATGAAAACGTGCAAGATTAAACATTGCTTCACAACGAGCTATCATCCCCAGACTAATGGATTGACAGAGCGGTTAAATAGAACATTGATCAATATGCTCAGTATGTATGTGAACACTGATCAGAAGAATTGGGACGAAATACTCCCATTCATCACTCACGCTTATAATACTACAATTCAGGAAACCACAGGATATTCTCCCTTTTTCCTGATGTTTGGAAGAGAACCCACGTCTCTTTTGGACGACAGGAATATCTCGGTGGACATTGACAAGGATGATTATGATGAATACATAAAACATCACTTAGACAAAATAAACAGAACAAGAAAATTAGTTATTAACAACACAATAAAGACTCAAGAAAGAATGAAAAAGAACTATGACAAGAAACACATGGAAAGAAGCTACGAACCAGGAGAATTAGTAGCAGTTTGGACACCAATTAGGAAAATAGGAAAGTGTGAGAAACTACTGAGAAAATATTTTGGCCCATATAGAATATTAAAGAAGCTGTCCAACGTAAATTACTTAATTGAACCAAAAGATAATCCTGGCCAAGACCCATTGATTGTCCATGTCTCAAGAATCAAACCCTATTTTGAAAGAATTGATGAGGTCAATCACGAGGACGTGACGACCTCTGGAGAGGGGGAAGTGTTACATCATGATTAATGGCGTATTTCTTATATTATTTTTAATATATTTGAAATTTAAATTATATATTTATTTATTTTTATATAAAATATTCTATGATATTTATTTAAAACAGATTAGATTATCATCATTTGTATTTAGGTACACGTGTGACTTCACTGCTCTCTTTGATGTGAGAAAATAAATAAAGCATTCTGGAGGTTACTTAAAGTAGACTTATCTCATTATTCCCTTATATAAATTTGTAGGATGGTTGAAACACGCTCTGGTAAGATGCAAGACCCAGCACAGGAAAGAATCATGGCTGAAGAGTCTGTCAAGCCGCAACCTGGTGCAACAATATGAACATTGAAATGCAGGGTTTCATTAAGACACGAATGTTTCTTTTCACAAATAAATCAAATACCTTCATCTTTGTGCAGAACTATTAATTTCTGAAGAAAGAATCTTCTGCAATATCAGTTTTAGTAAATTCATACATACTCCAACTTGAATACCATGATTTTCTACGTTCGTGTGATATATGTGTTGTATGCGTGTTTATGTATTGTGATGTTGTTTGTTTCGTGTGTGTTTTGTGTCTTTTTTGTTATATTTGTGATTATTTGTGTGTCGCATGTGTTTTGTGTGTTTTATATGTGTGGTGTGTTCTGTGAAAATTTTGTGTGATTTGTTTGGAATCTGTGTTATATATGGTATTGTCCTGTGGGCTGTTGAAAAAATATTGGGAGGACTTTTTTTCACCACAGTAAGGACAGTAGAAATTTGATTTATTTGTTAAAAGAAACATTCGCGTCTTAATGTCTTCATTCGTTATATAGAGATGGCACGTTACTACTTTGTATTAATTTATGCCTAACTTGTCCTTATTGTTTCCGGAAGAACATTGCTCGCTGCATATATTTAAATTTAATTCTATTGTCCTAAATGCATAGTTTGATTAAATTTCTGAATAATTAAAGATTCTACTATTAGAGTTCTAAAGAAGCGGTCTGATAGATTAAATTGGCAAAACCGCTGGGAGAGTTCACCACTGATGAGCCAAACTCTCCCAATAATTTTTCACCGCAGTAAAGACAGTAGAAGTTTGATTTATTTGCTGAAAGAAACATTCGCGTCTTAATGTAGTCATTCGTTATATATAGTAGGCGTGTTATTGCTTTGTATTTAAGTGGTTTCAATCTCTTTCTCGCTCACTTCAATAAAGATTTATATCAAAACAAAAAGAGTCATTTTGAGTGATTCTTCCTTGCCATGAGATGTGATGGACGATTTTACTGAATAAACAGCCTCAAATTTCTGCTCAACAGGATTATCATAGCCTGTACCATGGGTTTTCTTCAGGTTCTGTACCCTGGTCTGTACCATACTTCTCTATCTTGGGCTTTTCTTCTTATTTTCTCATAGGTTTTTATTCAGTCCGATTCCTACCGTTCTCTTTGCATCAATTTGAACTTTCAAATATATTCCTCTTTAACATTCTTTCTCATTTTCCAATTATAATCACAATAACAAATGAAAACATTAAGACACGAATGTTTCTTTTCACAAATAAATTAAACCTCTACTGTCTTTACTGCGATGAAAAATATCGGGATCATCAGTTGTGAACCCTCCCAGCGGTTCCACCAATTTAATCTACCAGACCGTTTCTTTGGAGCTCTAATACTGTATTGGATCATTCTGCTTTTATATGCTATACTGAAGGGTGGAATCTTAGAAATGATATTTGGGCAAACTATGGACATAAGCTTTTAGGACAGTAGAATTACATTTAAATATGTGCATCGAGCAATGCTCTTTCGCAAACAATAAGGACAAGGCCAGTTAGGCATAAATTAATACAAAGTAATAACGCGTAATCTATATATAACACATGAGGACTTTAAAACGCGAATGATTCTTTAACAAATAAATCATACCTCTACTGTCCTTACTGCGATGAAAAAATATTGGGAGGGCTTGGCTCATTAGTGGTGAACCCTCCCAACGATTTCGCCAATTTGTTCTACCAGACCGCTTCTTTAGAGCTCTATGTATACTTGGGATAAAATTGCTGATATCTTCATAAAAGGGTCCATAAGCTTCATGGTACCAACTGATCTGTTAGCAGCTTTCGACAAGCATCCTGTGCGACACCGTGTGTTTGTCGCATTTGTCACTGCACCCCAGTATCCGTAGAGATAAGACAGGCTATAAACACTTCCTCTGTTGATAATCACCCTCCTATGTCAATTACCAGCGGTCTATAAATGTACCTAACATGTACCTAGATAGTCTACGTACCGGATGTCACCCCAGTCTAACTACTGAAATTAATTATTGATTATATTTCGTTATCTGTGACATCTTTATGGCTACTAAAACATCATGATCACGTGGATTTCTAGCATTTATTATTATAAGTAGATTTCACACACACAAGAAAGAAACATTTTTTTATTTCTATTGAAAAAGGTTTTTCTTCATCTTTTGAATCAACTACATATGTTAGAAGATTAAACAAATGAATTAAAATCTTAATTTATGACATTCCGATTTTTGTAATATATAAAATTCCTGAATTCAAATGTTGATATAAAACCATATTTATATATATTAGATCGAGCAAATTCTATTTAAATACATTGAATAATAAAAGCCTATATCTTGTATCAGCATTTATTTCGAAAGCCAATATTTCGAGGAGGCTGTTCTCTCATCTTTTGGAATTCGACTCTTGTAAACGCTTGGTCACGCCAACCTGCTTTATCTGAAACAATAATTCTTGTAATCCCTTGATCATAAGTTTACAAGGAATTTCAATCCCAGACTAAGGTGGGTGAACAGCCTTGTCGAAATTTTGACTTTTGAAATAAATACTAATATATATATGTAACACGTCAATATGCAGAAGATATTGGTTTGCGTAAAGAAAGAGAGAACAATCAACCGTCTGACTAAATTTATTTCAATCACGCGCCTTTTTATATCGTTACAAATATTTACATAATTCCTAACAGCGTAAAAATTTACATAAGCTGCTCACATAAGCTTTCTAGATGGCAGAGCGCCATCTAGTTAAGCAGAAATCATTAAACGTTGATTTAGCCTGTTCCCTGATATTTGGACAACCCATTTTCTTGATCAAGAAAATTCAACAGCTCGAAATGCTTTGATTTCTGTTCCACTAGATGGCGCTCTGCCATCTAAAATGTCATATGAGAGGTCAGGATATGCCTATTTTGTTTTTAATATCAACACCTGACTTTTTTCTATTGTTAAATTATTTTTTTCATATATATCTACATACGTGTGTGTGAAAAATAATAAATATATATCATGCTAGTATTTGAAGTAAATAAGAATATGATAATACAATAAATATATACCTATATGTTAAAACACCATTTATTTGGAAAACATTAACGCGGTTAAAAACCGGGAAAACTGAGTCACATTCTCTAGGATCAGATGTATTATAGAATTTAACCAAAATTATAAATATCATAGGAATAATTATAGTAAATCATTACAAGATACAACGAACGAAAAAACAATAATAGAAATCTCAAAAAATAAACTTTATATAAGAAAATTAAGATATTATCTACTTATATATTTGCCTTATTCTGTCTGTTTGTTTGTCTGAAGCTCACGGATAGAATGCGCGCCCATTGGCTGCCAGCGAACACGTGGCCTCCCTGCCCCCCTCTAGACAACCCTGTTATCAGCTGTGCGATACATACACCTGTCTATAGCGGCCACTCAAGACAACCCTGTTTTCAGCAGTGTGCTACATCCACCTGTCTAAACAGACCACTCTGTCTATAGCGGCCACTCTAGACAACCCTGTTATCAGCTGTGTGATACATCCACCTGTCTATGCAGACCACCCTGTCATAGCGGTCACTCTAGGCAACCCTGTTATCAGCTGTGTGATACATCCACCTGTCTATACAGACCACTCTGTCTATAGCGGCCACTCTAGACAACCCTGTTATCAGCTGTGTGATACATCCACCTGTCTATACAGACCACCCTGTCATAGCGGTCACTCTAGGCAACCCTGTTATCAGCAGTGTGATACATCCACCTGTCTATACAGACCACCCTGTCTATAGCGGTCACCCTAGGCAACCCTGTTATCATCAGTGTGTTACATTCACCTGTCTATACAGACCACCCTGTCTATAGCGGTCACCTTAGGCAACCCTGTTATCAGCAGTGTGATACATCCACCTGTCTATACAGACCACCCTGTCTATAGCGGCCACTCTAGACAACCCTGTTTTCAGCAGTGTGCTACATCCACCTGTCTAAACAGACCACTCTGTCTATAGCGGCCACTCTAGACAACCCTGTTATCAGCTGTGTGATACATCCACCTGTCTATGCAGACCACCCTGTCATAGCGGTCACTCTAGGCAACCCTGTTATCAGCTGTGTGATACATCCACCTGTCTATACAGACCACCCTGTCTATAGCGGCCACTCTAGACAACGCTGTTATCAGCTCTGTGATACATCCACCTGTCTATACAGACCACCCTGTCATAGCGGTCACTCTAGGCAACCCTGTTATCAGCTGTGTGATACATCCACCTGTCTATACAGACCACTCTGTCTATAGCGGCCACTCTAGACAACCCTGTTATCAGCTGTGTGATACATCCACCTGTCTATACAGACCACCCTGTCATAGCGGTCACTCTAGGCAACCCTGTTATCAGCTGTGTGATACATCCACCTGTCTATACAGACCACCCTGTCTATAGCGGTCACCTTAGGCAACCCTGTTATCATCAGTGTGTTACATTCACCTGTCTATACAGACCACCCTGTCTATAGCGGTCACCTTAGGCAACCCTGTTATCAGCAGTGTGATACATCCACCTGTCTATACAGACCACCCTGTCTATAGCGGTCACCCTAGGCAACCCTGTTATCATCAGTGTGTTACATTCACCTGTCTATACAGACCACCCTGTCTATAGCGGTCACCTTAGGCAACCCTGTTATCAGCAGTGTGATACATCCACCTGTCTATACAGACCACCCTGTCTATAGCGGCCACTCTAGACAACCCTGTTATCGGCTGTGTGATACATCCACCTGTCTATACAGACCACCCTGTCAATAGCGACCACCCAAGACAACGTTTTTAAAATATATTCGCACTCGGGTAAACCCCGGGCGTTGCCCGGGCCTTTTGTCTAGTATTATATATGAGATATAGCCACGTTTGAAGTGTAAAAGGGAGATCAAGAGGAAAGTGGTGAGTTTCTTTATTGAGCTGTACACAAGCTTTCGGACGTCACCCGTCCTTCATCAGGTGTTGACATGAATAAGAAGATGCTATATTTATAAGCGACAGTTTAAAAGTATTAAAAATATTAAAAACAATCTGATGCACGCCCGCGAGAGCACATGCCAATAACAAAATATTTTCAATTTTACTCTGTATAAATATTATTTTGAGTTTGTACAAAGAATATCAGCCCGTTGAAAATCTGTATACCTAAGACGAAGTGAGAAAGGCGGACAACGAGAGGCGAAAACAAAAGCAAGAAAAAACAAAAATAAAAATAAAAAATAAAAATAGAAAATCAGCGGAATAAAGATAAAGTTAAAAGTTACGAAGAAGGTGTATCTGAGGTAGAATAAAAAAACAGAATATTGGGGCGGGAGGTCAATCTTTCTGTTGAGGCTGGGGGTAGTATTAGAAACAAGGGCCTCAAGAACTAAGCGTTGGTATTTGTTTGCTATATCGCTATAAACGGGGGTTGTGTGGTCAAGATTGAAGGAATGTCCGGACTCGGCGATATGTTGGTATATGAGCGATTTTTTGTCTTTCGAGCGGATGTTACGGGCGTGTTCACTGGCTCTGATGGCGATTGTTCGGCCTGTTTCTCCAATGTAGTGTAAATCGCAATCGTTACAGGGAATTTTGTAAACGGCGTTGGAAAGGGATTGGGGGTTACGTTTGGCGGAGCTTTTTGTGATAGGATGTCTTAAGAAGGTGTGAAGGGAAGGTGTGCACTTGTAAAAAGTGCGAATGCCGTATTTACGTAAAAAGGAACCAATACCGGAATTCGTGGTGGAGTATGGGAGGACGCAGGTGCTTTTAAATACAGGAGGTGTGGTTCTTTTTTGGTTGGGTGTGAAAAAATGCCGGTCGATAAAACTGCGTGGATAGCCCGCGGACAGGAGATGCGAGTAGACCGTACGCCTCTCGATATTGTTAAAGAAAGGGAGGGAACAGTGGGTGTAGATACGTTTGGAAAGAGTTCGGACGGTGGTGATCTTGTGGGAGACGGGGGCGTGGGATGAAAAATGTAGGTACGAGGGGGTAAAGCCAGGTTTGCGAAAGACCGTTGTGTGGAATTTAACGTCGGTGTTAATAATTAAAATGTCTAAAAATGGAATACAGTTAGAGCGGGACCGGTTGTGTGTAAAAAGTAGATCCGGATGGTAAGAGTTTAGAGCGGAGAGAATGGGCGAATGATCGGTATCTCGATGCAGGCAGAAAATGTCGTCTACGTAACGTAACCAAGTAACAACCCCCAAATGATCCTTGGACACCAGCCATTGGTCCAGCCCTAGCATGACAACCTCCGCTGCGATTGTGGAGAGAGGATTATATAAAGAGAGATGTATAAACCTTTTTCAAATGGTTAGTTTATTATCTATATACAACAACAACAACAAAACAGCTTTATTAGGGCATCTTGCCCTGTACAAATTCGCCTTTGAATTACTGACAATATTCAACACAAGAGAAAAAGGAGAGATGGAGTATTTACAATTAAAGTATGGCAAATATTTTTATTGTGCCCCTGTTCTTCTCTCTTCCACGAGTGCAATTTTATTTACAACCGATTTTTGGTAGTTGAACAGTTCTATTGCCCAACTTTTCTTATCTGAAACAGTTTTTATTGTCTTTAATGAGTTCAATTGTGGTCTAGGAAGACTTTTCAGGATCTTTTTTCTCTCACCTTCCAGATCTCCGCACCCGGCAGTAAAATGGTATATTTCATCGGTTATCTGACCTCCGCATAACTTACAGTACAAATCTTCTTTCTTAATTACGTAGATATGATTTTCTTTGATCAATGTTGATATTATCCTGATCTGTGCAATAAAACTCACTAAAGCTGTGGACAGATTGCATGAAAAATAATGTTCTGGAATGAATGAATCATAAAGTAACCTATAGTTTGAGTATGTTTTCGTAAGAGATAATTTTGCCAGATCTTGCTGCAATAGCTGTTCAATTTTTATTTTTAGTATATTCGGTAGTTCGATCTGTATGTCATCATAATTTAGCCTAAGGTTTAGCCGTGTGAGTCCACAATGATTGATGATATCCATGATATTTTTACAGAATCCTATAGGTTTTTTTGTCATTAAGGAAATTTCCTTCAATCTATTCCAGCATAGCTTAGGTAATCTATTTTCTTCCATTTCCTGTAATCTAATGAAATATTTCATAATTAGTTTGATCGTTGTAAAAGTCAGAGATAATCTGCCTGTTTCCAACCTTACAATATACCCCGGTATATATCTTGGCAGATTCAGAAAGTTTTTGATAAACGTATTCTGTATTTGGTCTATAATATCGGTATTTTCCCAAGCCCACACAGGGGCCGCATAGAGTAGTATTGATTTAATAACTGAGTCAAATAAATTCAGTGCAACTTTTAATGAATTAATTTTTTCCCTTTTTATCAGTCTAATAGTTGCATTTATTGCCGTATTTGCTTTGGCTTTATAAAAGAGGGCTACCTTTTTGCTATTATTAGTGGTAGTGAATGGAAATCCCAAATACATAATATTGGACGCAACAGTCAGTGGGATGTCCCCCAGTACCAGTTTTCGTGTCTTGCCGGTCTTCCTCCATTTCTAAATACCATCACCTTGGACTTATTTTCATTTAAAACTAATTTGTTATTGTCCAGATAAGACTTTAGTAAATTGATTTTAGTTTGTAGGTTAATTTTAGATTCTCCAATTATGGCTATGTCATCCGCATACATAAGTAGGTGTAAAACGCCAAAATCAGGGAGATGAAATCCTGTAAGTGCTGAGTTATTATAAAGTTCTATTAGGTCGGCCATATATAATATAAATAAAAGTGGGGAAAGTGATTCTCCCTGCAACACTCCAGAATTAATTTTCACATTACTTGAATATTGCCCTTTCCATCGGATAGTAATCTTAGCTTCTTGGTAAAAGTTTTTTATCAGCATTACAAATTTATTGCTAATGCCCATTTTATGCAATTTTTGCCAAAGTAAATCATGTGGTACTGTGTCGAAAGCTTTAGTCAAATCGACGAAGAAGACATATAGCTTGCCTCGTTTTCTTCTCAAAGATAATTGGATGAGTGAATTCAGTAGTAGTATGTGGTCAGTGCATGATCTGTTCTTACGGAAACCTGCTTGATTTTCTAAAATAATCTCTCTTTTTTCTATCCAGTTGTTTAATCTGTTTCTTAGTATTGTAGTGAATAATTTAGATATATTACTGCAGAGGGCAATCCCTCTATAATTTGTCGGGTTGTTCTTATCACCGCTTTTATATATGGGGTGTACTATTGAGTTCGTCCAGAGTTGCGGGTATTTTTCTGTGGACATTATTTTGTTGAATAGGTTTTTCAATTTAGTTAAAGTCGGTGTCGGTAAATTCTTTAGCAACTCATTTGGTATAACATCGAGTCCCACTGCTTTGCCATTCGCTAGTTTTTTTACTACATCATAAATCTCTTCAAGGGTTATTTCCGCGTCTAAATCTGGATCTTTCCAACCAATCATCTGGTTTAACGTAAAAGTAGCTTCATTATTTTCTTTGTTCAGTAAATTTTTATAAAATAAAAACCATTCTTTTATATCAATCTCTCCTTGTATTATTGGTTTTTTTCTAAAGGCTGCAATGGCATTCCAGAAGGATTTGGGATCTTTGGCGTTTTTTATCATTTCATTCTTGTCCTTATTAAATTCATCTCTTTTTCTTTGCAGGAGCTTAAGATATTCCCTCCTAGCTTCAATATATTTTTGGCGGTCGTGTGTGTTATTTGAGTTCCTACATCTTTGTAAACTTACTTTGGTCGTTTTTTTCATAATGTAACAATCTTTGTCATACCAAGGTTTTGAAAGTTGATGTCGTCGTTTTGCGAATTTAATTATATTTGCCGATTCCATTGCCGTGTAGATCTGTTTAGTAAAATTTACTGTTTTTGTGTTAATATCGGTTTCATTTCCATCTTCTATATCACTTAAGTTATGTTTTAGCATCTCCACATTTTCTTTCGTCCAAATGAATTTTCGTGTCAGTATTTCATTGTTGTACGAGGATTTAATAGCTTCATACCCAGTATTAATTTGTAAAACAGTTGGTAAGTGGTCTGAATATGAAAGTTCTTCGATCCACATATCCGATATGATCTGTGTTAAACCGTGTGTGTACATAAAATAATCCAAAACCGATGAACCTCTTTCTGAAATAAAAGTGAATGAGCCGTTCGTATCCCCTTTAGTTCTGCCATTTGCTATTGTTATAGAATTTGATTCTGTGAAGGAAATTAGTTTGTCAGATAGTTTCGAAGATATTGGATCTTTAGATTTTCTATATTTGTTAAGGGATGAATTTAGTTTCAGTGGGTTATGGAAGCCTCCAGCATTGCCTATTCTTATATTGATATCACCGGCTATTAGCACTTCGTTACCTTCATTCATGTGATATTCAATATGCCTAAGTAAGTTTGTTAGATTTTGTTCTTGTAATGCATTTGGCGGTAAATATACAAACAACAAACAAATACTCTCGGTGGTTTTGCCAAGAAATTTGTGCGTCAAAACAGATATCCAATAAGGGTTTTTTTCGATTTTTCTAACCGTATGTTGAAAGTTTTTTTTATTCCAATCAGAATTCCCCCCGAGCCCCTTCCCTTTAGTTCTGTTTTCATTGCTGGGCTTTGAATTATGTGGTATTCATCTGTTAATAATTCGAGATCATTCGTAATCCATGTTTCACTTAGTGCAAAAAGTTCGTATTTTTTTAGGTATTCAACGAGTGGAAATATTGAAGTTATTCTAATAAAACCATTTATATTCCATTGTAAAATTTTTATTTTAGTATCTATATGTTTGGCCAGGGTTACTTGTTTGTCTTTTTTTGCCGATTCACAATTTTTCGTATGTGGATATCTAATTTTAGCTGTGTTTCTATCCGATATATTTTTCGTAACCTTTGGGTTTGATATTACCAATTCTCTTTTGTTTGTATTTTCATCCAGTTGCTATAACTCCGCACCCTCCTTGGTGATGATTTTACCATTGAGAACCCGATAAACTGTTCCATTGACAATCAGTTTATCATCCCTAAGTTTAGCCGTGATTCCTTTGTTTAAAAATTCTTTCCATTTAGGAATCAACAGTCGGCGTTGTTCTCTGGTACTGGGAGAGTAGTCCTTGCTTACAAATATCTTCAAATCCCTTAATTTAAATATAATCTATATAATATATAGACAATATATGTCTTTTCCGACGGGTTTTAAGTCACTTTATAACATTTAAAAAACGGTTTTAACAGAAAACAAGCTAGGGAAGTTCTATCCAAGAGGTATTCCCGTTTGTCGCCAAGCGAGGCAAATATGTATAAATATCGTTAAAATAAATTTAAATCGTTGAAGTTTAACGTCCAACATTTCAATGTGTAGATCGACATCTTCATCAGAGATTGGTTACTCTTTAGCGTTGTTTTATTTTGCCTTTAACTTTCTTAAAAACTGCATGCTAGCATTGAAGTCGCACATGCAAACATTGAACACATATTCATGTGAAAATATCAAGATTCCAGGTAAAGGTTTCTAAATTCGTTACTAAGAAATCCAATAACAAATAACAATAGAAATAATTATCAAGAATGAAACAAATGAAAAACCAAAATATGTAGTCAAAACTAGAAGACATCTGAATATAAGAACATAAACGAAATATTGACAACTGAGACAGTAGATCTTTAGTATACATCATATAAGAGAAACAGACCATTCCTTCTCCCTATCAGAACCAAAGATCCATTACTCCAACATCTCAAAAAAAAAAACTTATGATAGAATAAAAGGTTGGAGTAAATCATTTTAAAATAGAACACACACACTTCACGCTCGAACAGTAAGCCAGAGGAAAACGTTAAGCGAGTCTCAGCTTCGGACATTTGCAACCGATTGTATGGAATTCTTGGAGCGAATAGTGACGTGAAGCCAAAGGTCAGAGCAAGCATGGCTACCTTCGAGTAAGAAACGCCGAAGAAATATCGTTCATCTTTGTCTGTTTTGGAATATTTAAAATTGTCGAATTTGAAGAGAGACCTAATGACGTTCATTGTATACGAATAATGAGCAGGAGACCAAAGATAAAGGTTT
>CP092877.1:32333505-32379193 GCA_030710605.1 Cordylochernes scorpioides
CAATTGTATATAATTAAACAAGGTCATGGAGACTGAATTCATTGTCTAAATTTACAATCTTTGTAGGATTGGAATACAGGTCCTGTCTTGAGGCTTCCATACATTCCAAGAGGTGGTCTGATGAGGTCTATTTGGTCCTGCAGATGGTTCATTGTGGGAAGGTCTTTACACCATCCTGGAAAAACAGCGGTTATAAAAAAATATTTTATATTATTATTATTATACTGTTGTCTAATTATACAAGGTCATGGAGACTGGATTCATGGTCTAAATTTAGAAGCTTGGTAGGATTGGAATATAGGTCGTGTCTCGAGGCTTCCATACTTTTCAAGAAGTGGTCTTGGAAGGTCTCATTTGTCCTGGAGATGGTTCATTGTGGGAAGGTCTTTACACCATCCTGAAAAAGGAGCGGTCATAACAAAATCTTAAAAATTGGAAGTACACCTAGCGACAGTCTGGTATAGGTTTTCTTAGAAACCGCTTTTAACATTAAAAATAATACTTTCCTGAAACTACTGCAATATTATATGATGAACACACACATTACACCTTTTCTATAAGGATTAGACGGCTAAACCTTTCTTAAAGCCATTGGGATGTGATATATCAAAGTTCAGCACTTACAATTCTACGCTGATATACCGGAGACCTATGTACAAGTTAGATTCTCTATAGAACTCAGCTTCTGTTTAAAAATCAATTTCGAATCCTTATAAAGTAGAAATTTCAAACTCTCCGTGTGATTACTTAAAGCAAATCTTATTTCACCAGGAATCCAAAGCCTCTGAACAAACAAAAGAAGCAATTTCAATATTCAATTCGAATGATTATCCTGGACAAAGGTGATTTGTAAGAATGTCAGCCTCACCTGCCCAAGAAGACAATTATATGGTCCCCCTACTTTCAGGATGTCATTAACCAACCAATTGTTTGTCACCCTATGTACATATTAACCTTACCTTTTTTTTCTTCTGTACATCCTGTCCTGCCTCTCCCATTGAAAATTGTAATTTTTTAATTTGCATAGCGTCTTAATAGGTGGCTTATTAATGTTCTATAAGTTTTTTTTCTTTTATTCGACTTGCTCTTTATAATTTGACCTATTTACATACTTATATACATTAGTTACATAAATAAGCAAATTATCTAGTGGATTTTATAGCATTTATTACTTGTATTCAGACCTCCTTAAGTGGTTTAGTGGTAAGGGTAATGGGCTTTCATAAAAAAATTCTTAGCATCAAGGAATTGAAAATAAGTAGACAAGAAGACAGAAAATAGACAAGAAGCGCATTCATCTACAATGGTTTATACTTGCGAATATGTCAATAGAAGTAATCTGGTGGGTACAAGTGGAATACGCCTTGTGTCATGTAGTGAAGCCTCTTGCAAGACGTGAATCGCTGTTTTTTATTCAGACGCATCCAGGACTCTTACAAGATACGATAAAAAGTAAAGTTACAGGGATAAGACAACAATGAAGTCGATGTCATGCTCAATTAGAATGTCCTATTAGAGCTGGATGTATCAAAACGGGATTAGCGTGTAATAGGAAAAAAATCGAAGCAAAGAAATAAAAAGTATACACATATTAGCCATATACTGCATATTGAGTTCGTTATCAGTTAGTAGTTAAAGTCTATAAATTAAGCGATAGAATTTCAAACAATAATAAGATCTGTAAGGTTTCTCAAAATGGAAATTACAGCATGTCATAGGAAAAAAATATTTATATCAAAAATAAATGCCATTGTGACATGCAAATGTATGCCTGTAATGAACAAACTTAGTAATTTGGTACTCATAAAGCTTTTTGGGCTGAAGAACGTAACCATCCTTCCGCTGAATCCTCCACATCTCAAAATCCGATCCAAACGCTTTCTCGAAAAGTCAAGACCTATGAGGATCTTCTAGAAAAAGATCTGGACTGTATGTAGAGTGACCCAAAGATCCATCCTACCGCCTTAGTCTCAATGGCCGCATGTCATCCTGACAAACCTTTATCTTTGGTCTCCTGCTCATTATTCGTACACAATGGGTTTGAACGTCATTAGGTCTCTCTTCAAATTCGACAATTTTAAATATTCCAAAACAGACAAAGATGAACGATATTTCTTCGGCGTTTCTTACTCGAGGGTAGCCATGCTTGCTCTGACCTTTGGCTTCACGTCACTATTCGCTCCAAGAATTCCATACAATCGGTTGCAAATATCCGAAGCTGTTTCTCGCTTAACGTTTTCCTCTGGCTTACTGTTCGAGCGTGAAGTCTGTGTGTTTTATTTTAAAATGATTTATTCCAACCTTTTATTCTATCATAAGTTTTTTTTGAGATGTTGGAGTAATGGATCTTTGGTTCTGATAGGGAGAAGGAATGGTCTGTTTCTCTTATATGATGTATACTAAAGATCTACTGTCTCAGTTGTCGATATTTCGTTTATGTTCTTATATTCTTATAATCAGATGTCTTCTAGTTTTGACTACATATTTTGGTTTTCCATTTGTTTCATTCTTGATAATTATTTCTATTGTTATTTGTTATTGGATTTCCTAGTAACGAATTTAGCCTTTACCTGGAATCTTGATATTTTCACATGAATATGTGTTCAATGTTTGCATGTGCGACTTCAATGCTAGCATGCAGTTTTTAAGAAGGTTAAAGGCAAAATAAAACAACGCTAAAGAGTAACCAATCTCTGATGAAGATGTCGATCTACACATTGAAATGTTGGACGTTAAACTTTAACGATTTAAAATTTATTTAACGATATTTATACATATTTGCCTCGCTTGGCGACAAACGGGAATACCTCTTGGATAGAACTTCCCTAGCTTGTTTTCTGTTAAAACCGTTTTTAAATGTTATAAAGTGACTTAAAACCCGTCGGAAAAGAGATAGATTGTCTATATAATATATAGATAATAAACTAACCATTTGAAAAAGGTTTATACATATCTTCATATAATATAATATCTGAATTTTCTTATATAAAGTTTATTTTGTGAGATTTCTATTATTGTTTTTGCGTTCGTTGTATCTTGTAATGATTTACTATAATTATTCCTATGATATTTATAATTTTGGTGAAATTCTATAATACATCTGATCCTAGAGAATGTGACTCAGTTTTCCCGGTTTTTATCCGCGTTAATGTTTTCCAAATAAATGATGTTTTAACATATAGGTATATATTTATTGTATTATCATATTCCTTTTTTCTTCAAATACTAGCATGATATATATTTATTATTTTTCACACACACGTATGTAGATATATATGAAAAAATAATCTAACAATAGAAAAAAAAAGTCAGGTGTTGATATTAAAAACAAAATAGGCATATCCTGACCTCTCATATGAACATTTTAGATGACAGAGCGCCATCTAGTGGAACAGAAATCAACGCATTTCGAGCTGTTGAATTTTTTTTGATCAAGAAAATGGGTTGTCCAAATATCAGGGAACAGGCTAAATCAACGTTTAATGATTTCTGTTCCACTAGAAGGCGCTCTGCCATCTAGAAAGCTTATGTGAGCAGGTCTGGATATGCCCCTATTTTGTCTTTTTAAATATATATATATATATTAGATAATAAAAGGCATATATTGGATTTTATAAAATATTTATTTTGCCAATATTTCGGCTGGCTGAACGCCAACCTTTATCGAGGCATTATTAAGGTTGGCGTTCAGCCAGCCGAAATATTGGCAAAATAAATATTTTATAAAATCCAATATATGCCTTTTATTCTCTAATGAATTAAATATGGATTGCTCTATTTTCAAAATATATATATATATATTAGTATTTATTTCAAAAGTCAAAATTTCGACGAGGCTGTTCACTCACCTTAGTCTGGGATTGAAATTCCTTGTAAACTTATGATCAAGGGATTACAAGAAGTATTGTTTCAGATAAAGCAGGTTGGCGTGACCAAGCGTTTACAAGAGTCGAATTCCAAAAGATGAGAGAACAGCCTCCTCGAAATATTGGCTTTTGAAATAAATGCTGATACAAGATATAGGCTTTTATTATTCAATGTATTTAAATAGAATTTGCTCGATCTAATATATATAAATATACAATATGGTTTTATATCAACATTTGAATTCAGGAATTTTATATATTACAAAAACGGAATGTCACAAATTAAGATTTTAATTCATTTGTTTAATCTTCTAACATATGTAGTTGATTCAAAAGATGAAGAAAAAACTTTTTCAATAGAAATAAAAAAAAATGTTTCTTTCTTGTGTGTGTGAAATCTACTTATAATAATAAATGCTAGAAATCCACGTGATCATGATGTTTTAGTAGCCATAAAGATGTCACGGATAACAAAATATAATCATTAATTAATTTCAGTAGTTAGACTGGGGTGACATCCGGTAGGTAGACTATCTAGGTACATGTTAGGTACATTTATAGACCGCTGGTAATTGACACAGGAGGGTGATTATCAACAGAGGAAGTGTTTATAGCCTGTCTTATCTCTACGGATCCTGGGGTGCAGTGACAAATGCGACAAACACACGGTGTCGCACAGGATGCTTGTCGAAAGCTGCTAACAGATCAGTTGGTACCATGGAGCTTAAGGACCCTTTTATGAAGATATCAGCAATTTTATCCCAAGTATATATAGAGCTCTAAAGAAGCGGTCTGGTAGAACAAATTGGCGAAATCGTTGGGAGGGTTCACCACTAATGAGCCAAGCCCACCCAATATTTTTTCATCGCAGTAAGGACAGTAGAAGTTTGATTTATTTGTTAAAGAATCATTCGCGTTTTAAAGTTTTCATGTGTTATATATAGATTACGAGTTATTACTTTGCATTAATTTATGCCTAACTGGCCTTGTCCTTATTGTTTGCGGAAGAGCATTGTTCGATGCACATATTTAAATGTAAATCTACTGTCCTAAAAGCTTATGTCCATAGTTTGCCCAAATATCATTTCTAAGATACCATCCTTCAGTGTAGCATATAAAAGCAGAATGATCCAATACAGTATTAGAGCTCCAAAGAAAACGGTCTGGTAGATTAAATTGGTGGAACCGCTGGGAGGGTTCACAACTGATGAGCCCAATATTTCTCATCGCAGTAAAGACAATAGAGGTTTAATTTATTTATGAAAAGAAACATTCGTGTCTTAATGTTTTCATTTGTTATTGTGATTATAATTGGAAAAAATGAGAAAGAATGTTAAAGAGGAATATATTTGAAAGTTCAAATTGATGCAAAGAGAACGGCAGGAATCGGACTGAATAAAAAACTATGAGAAAATAAGAAGAAAAGCCCAAGAAAGAGAAGTATGGTACAGACCAGGGTACAGAACCTGGAAAAAAAACCATGGTACAGGCTATGATAATCCTGTTGAGCAGAAATTTGAGGCTGTTTATTCAGTAAAATCGTTCATCACATCTCATGGCAAGGAAGAATAACTCAAAATGACTCTTTTTGTTTTGATGTAAATCTTTATTGAAGTGAGAGAGAAAGAGATTGAAACCACTTAAATACAAAGCAATAACACGCCATCTATATATATAGAATGAAGACATTAAGACGCGAATGTTTCTTTTCACAAATCAATCAAACTTCTACTGTCCTTACTGCGGTGAAAAATTATTAAGAGAGTTTGGCTCATCAATGGTGAACTCTTCCAGCGGTTTCGCCAATTTAATCTATCAGACCGCTTCTTTAGAACTCTAATAGTAGAATCTTTAATCAATCAGAAATTTAATCAAACTATGCATTTAGGACAGTAGAATTACATTTAAATATATGCAGCGAGCAATGCTCTTCCGGAAACAATAAGGACAGTTAGGCATAAATTAATACAAAGTAGTAACACGCCATTTATTTATATATAACGAATGAAGACATTAAGACTCGAATGTTTCTTTTAACAAATAAATCAAACTTCTACTGTCCTTACTGTGGTGAAAAAAAAGTCCTCCCAATATTTTTTCAACAGCCCACAGCACAACACCATATATAACACAGATTCCAAACAAATCACACAAAATTTTCACAGAACACACCACACATATAAAATACACAAAACAAAACACATGCGACACACAAATCATCACAAATATAACAAAAATAATACAAAAAAGACACAAAACACACACGAAACAAGCAACATCACAATACATAAACAAGCATACAACACATATATCACACGAACATAGAACATCATGGTATTCAAGTTGGAGTATGCATGAATTTACTAAAGCTGATATTGCAGAAGATTCTTTCTTCAGAAATTAATAGTTCTGCACAAAGATGAAGGTATTTGATTTATTTGTGAAAAGAAACATTCGTGTCTTAATGAAACTACTGCATTTCAATGTTCATATAAGGTTATATAAGGTTAAATGCAAAATATATAAATGAATAAATAGAAATAAATAAGATTAAATAATAGAGATTGAAACTTCTTTATTCCATCGTTCATATAAGATTATATATGGCTAAATACAAAATAAAGAGAGAGAGACTGAGAAAAATATATTTTATTTCATTTGTTTAATAGAATTAAGTACACAATTTTTGCAGAATTGGAGTACTTAGATATGTTTCCTGTTGATGGGACTTCTGAGGCACCTGTAGGTAGGAATACGACTGTCAACATTTAGCTGGACATAGTGGGACAGCCTTCATGCCTTGGGTTCAGGAGTTCAGAACTCCAGGAATTGGTTTAACCATGGAGATAAGCACCTCCACCATACAATTTATAGTGGGTTAAAGGTCATTTTTAATGGTTTATAATATATTTAAGGTAAAAACAATAATACTCTTTAGGTATCTATAAGTACCATTTTGTGTTTAAAATGGCAATTCACAACATTTTAATGTTTTAGAGAGAGAGAGACTCAAATATCTCTGATAAGATAAATTCTATCTCTGCCACACATAGAAAATCATTTAGAATTAGAATTTTGAGATCAAATACACGTGATTGAAACGTGCATCTCTATTCCGTTTAAAAATGCAGATTAATACCTTCATCTTTGTGCAAAACTATTAAATTCTGAAGAAAGAATCTTCTGCAATATCAGCTTTAGTAGATTCATACATACTCCAACTTGAATACCATGATGTTCTATGTTCGTGTGATATATGTGTTGTATGCTTGGTGATGTATTGTGATGTTGTTTGTTTCGTGTGTGTTTTGTGTATTTTTTTGTATTATTTTTGTTATATTTGTGATGATTTGTGTGTCGCATGTGTTTTGTTTTGTGTATTTTATATGTGTGGTGTGTTCTGTGAAAATTTTGTGTGATTTGTTTGGAATCTGTGTTATATATGGTGTTGTGCTGTGGGCTGTTTGTGTTATATGTGTGGTGTGTTGTTGTATATGTCGCGCGTGTTGCTTGTACTATGTGTGTTATATATGGTGTTGTGCTGTGGGCTGTTTGTGTTATATGTGTGGTGTGTTGTTGTATATGTCGCGCGTGTTGCTTGTACCATGTGTGTTATATATGGTGTTGTGCTATGGGCTGTTTGTGTTATATGTGTGGTGTGTTGTTGTATATGTCGCGCGTGTTGCTTGTACTATGTGTGTTATATATGGTGTTGTGCTGTGGGCTGTTTGTGTTATATGTGGGGTGTGTTGTTGTATATGTCGCGCATGTTGCTTGTACTATGTGTGTTATATATGGTGTTGTGCTGTAAGCTGTTTGTGTTATATGTGGGGTGTGTTGTTGTATATGTCGCGCGTGTTGCTTGTACTATGTGTGTTATATATGGTGTTGTGCTGTGGGCTGTTTGTGTTATATGTGGGGTGTGTTGTTGTATATGTCGCGCGTGTTGCTTGTACTATGTGTGTTATATATGGTGTTGTGCTGTGGGCTGTTTGTGTTATATGTGTGGTGTGTTGTTGTATATGTCGCGCGTGTTGCTTGTACTATGTGTGTTATATATGGTGTTGTGCTGTGGGCTGTTTGTGTTATATGTGGGGTGTGTTGTTGTATATGTCGCGCGTGTTGCTTGTACTATGTGTGTTATATATGGTGTTGTGCTGTGGGCTGTTTGTGTTATATGTGGGGTGTGTTGTTGTATATGTCGCGCGTGTTGCTTGTACTATGTGTGAAATATATGGTGTTGTGCTGTGGGCTGTTTGTGTTATATGTGGGGTGTGTTGTTGTATATGTCGCGCGTGTTGCTTGTACTATGTGTGTTATATATGGTGTTGTGCTGTGGGCTGTTTGTGTTATATGTGGGGTGTGTTGTTGTATATGTCGCGCGTGTACTATGTGTGTTATATGTGGGGTGTGCTGGTGTATATTGCTGAATACAAGTCTATTAAAACACTTAATATACGTTATAAATCTTATATAACCTATATAAACAATAAGATAGATAAAATTATAAAACGTAATGAAATGATAATACAAGAAAATAAGACCTAATCCAATAATCCAAATTGTAATTTGTCATTTTTGATAGACTTCAATGGACCTAAGAAGTTATTTTGGATTAGGTCTTATTTTCTTGTATCATTATCTATAATCCAAATAGTGATATATCAGGAATGAAATGATGTTATTTTACTATTCCTATAGCATTCATTCTCACCTTATATCACAATAAAATATTGATAGTATACATCATACTACATCTAGTTATACTTCAAATTTTAATACAACTCAATTAACTATCCGAATTATAGTCAATCACTTGGAATAGAAAGGGAAGGAACAAGAAATTTAAAGTATTTTTTAAAAATATGTCTCTTGTTTGTCTGTCTCTTTTTCTTTCTCCCACCAACACAATAAACAAGTGATGATGGGCAATATTAAATAAACACTAGCAATATATTGTCTCCTTTAAATAAGATTTTCTCCTTAAATAATCTCTATCATGGATTTTAAGAATGCTCGCAACAATATCAATTCTCAGAAAATAAGTCTTAGTCAGTTAAACAGATGCCAGTTATTACTAATCGACCAGTCCAAAGGTAGAATCAATTGGAATTTATGGCAAACATGCACATAAGTGTATTCGAAATGTAAATTTATGTGTATGAAAATGTATGTAAATCAATGTGGTTCTTTATATGAATAGATATAAATTATTGTGGATGTAAAATAAGATATCCTCAGAAAAAAAAGCCATAGCGCTTTTTTCTGAGATCAAAATAATATAAAATGGGGTCTTATTTTTAAAGGAAAACACTTCAATTCTAAGATTTATACTAAAAAAATTAAAGTCAATGAAAAAACGTGCATGGCTTAAAAAAAAAAAAAAAAACGTCAGTTGAGAGATATACTCTATTAAAAAAGTTAACATAGTTCGCTAATGGAAGGGGAATGGAAGCCTCACCCCGGCCCCAGGGTCAGATAATATCACAGGGTTATCCCCTTCAAATAGGAGTTCTCGACACTACTTACTAATATTCCTCTTCACTGAATATTTATCAATCGTAGTCAACCTCAAAATTCGCCTAACTTCTAAATTAAAAAGAATTGTTAAATCATCATTTGAAGTTGATTTTGTGTTGAGAATTGTTTGATTTCCGTTTAAAAAAATCTACAGAGAGATAATTTGACAATTAATAATGTTTATTGATTTTCATATAATTAATTACATAATAAAATCTTAAAAACAATATGTATATTAAACTATTACAATCAAACGACTCTCTATAACCGAGGGACGTCTGGATCTTATCTGCGATTAAAAGTTGCTCCAAGTTTGGACAGCCTCTTTGCATCAACTATTGTCCTCAACATTTTCAATTGTAATTCTGAGGAATTCGCTCAGAATGGGCCAGGCTAGAGTTGTCTGAGGAGTTCTACCCTACCAGGGCGATATAAAACCGCCTATACTATATCGTCCTTATGATTCTCCACATATAGGGGGTCTAGGAAAAAGCCAACGTCCAGTTTCTCAAACAGCTCCTCTATCCCTGAGTAGTCCCTGGAGGTATGCCCCTGAGTGGTCTGAGGAGGCTGTTTGTCTTGGGTCTTGGTGGTAGAAGATTGGATGGATGATATAGTCTTGGTCTGGATATCTTAGCAGGGGCCGCTGTTAGCGCAGCAATGGTTAAGGAGGGCGCTGGCAGCGACGGTAATGGGCTGGTGCTCGGTGCCGTAGCAGAAGGTTCAGTGGTTAGTCTTCTGAGGAGGGACGGGACGGTGCGCCGCGGGCGAAGACTTTTAGGGCTAGAAGGTGTCGGGGAAGTCTGCTTGATGGGCATATAACGCTCCGAGGCTAAAGTAGAAAAGGCGGAGTTGTTGATGGTTGTGGGCTTGAAGGAGGATTTTGAGACAAGGCCATTCTGGGTGTCCTTATGATGATGCTCCCCGTTTGTCAACTAGAGGCAGCAGGCTCGTCAATATCCCTGGGTATGGCATCTGCTACACCTGACGCCATAGGTGAAGTATGCTGGTGTCAACGCGCCTTTCGAGATAATCACCAGCTTAGCAAGGAGCTGGTAGAGTTTCAGCTCTTCATTTAAAAAAACGAAGGCCTTCCTATTGCCGGTGGTCCAGGTGTAGCCACCGCTGGTCACTTTCTGCAGTAGGGCCGCAACGAGGTCTTCGTCTCTAATTGCTATTGGGAGATTCCCAATCACTATTTTTTTCTGTCCGATTCTTATAAGGAAACACATCGAGGAAGGTTTTCGATGACGAGGGCCTCCTCAGGAAGCCGCTGGGTCTTCCCTATGTTGTCCAACCCGACCAGGCCGGACATCTTCATCAGCTGAAAGACCGCGCCCCTTCAGAGCATTTCCTCCAATGTCTTTAATGCATTGCACTTACCCAAAGCCATATGAATACTTTTGTAGCATTGGTCGAATGATGCTGCCGCTGACCAGGGCCTGATGTTTGCTGCTTTTTACCAGGTTAACAGCGTTCCTCTTTGGTGGTAGAAACGTCCTTGTTATCCTGGCCCGGCTGGTGTAGGTCTGGCAAAATGTGCCAGGCTGAGATCGCCGTTCTTTTCCAGAACTTTCTCTTCTTTGCACGCGCAAATATACAAATTTCCTCGCAATCCTCTTCAATGATTTCAGCCCAGTTCCGGCTTGTTGGACTAAAATTAGCATAGATGCCTGTCAATGAATATAAATATGCATTATCGCCATGGGGTGGTGGTGATTATTTCCTTATCATACGCAGTAATTGAGGTGCATTTACTGTTGAGATGGAAACATCTGAGGCACACATAGAATACGACTTTGCCTCATTGCCTGTTAGAATTTAGCTGGGATTAATAAGACAGCCTTCATACTTAGAGTGGCCCTACCAGGAGTATAAGACTTCAGACATACTATCCTGCCCAGGGTTACCTCCCCGCCACGCTGGCCTCCTACCATTACGTCAAAGGGGTTAGGAATCTTCATCACATTCATCTCCAAAATCGAAAAGCGCCGAACTCGCACGCCGCACGGCCGATAGCGGATAAGTTTAAAATCTTGAGTTCAAGTAAAAAAGAGCTCAAGTTGAAAGAAACTTATCCCCGGATTGATCTTCAATTTATTTAATTTACTCTCTATTCTTATTGATTTGAGAGCTATGGTACAAGTGATTGCTCTCATACAGAAAGTAGATGGTCCAAGATTGTCTCCTCCTTATAACAGGTAGTAAAAGTTGAAAGAATATTTCTCCACACTGTTGAATGTGATATTCTTTGTTTGTTTTGTTCTGAAGCGGGGGAAACATATAGCATTCCTATGAGATAGGTTGGCATCAATGATCATTTTCCAGGACTCTCAGGCAATACAATCTACTGAAAAAAGTACCCAATATCCACTTTCTGCGTCCTGAAAGTAACCTAGTTAAACACCAGGCCATGTAAAGTGTAGCCCATAAAGGGAATTGTGCCATTCCCCTGAATATATTTCCGTTTCCTATGACCGACCATGGGCCAGGTGAGGCTTTCTTTGTCGCAACACATCTGTCAACGGTAGGCAACAGCGAGCATTTGGGCCTAGAATCATATTTTTATTAATTCTTCATTCTTATAACTTATTTCAGAGTGAATAGCGAGTTTTTCGCCAGAATTATTATTTCTTTCAATTGGCTACCTGATCACGCTAATTTTTCCCCGTTGTTCTATTTTCATATGCAATTCATTCTTATAACTTACTTCACGTACTGCGAGTTTTTCACCAATTTTTTTTTTCAATTTTACTACCTGATTATACGCTCAAATACCTCCCTTGTTCTATTTTATATGCAAATCAATCCGTTATTCTAATTCGCATATTCCGATGCTGAAACTATAAACTCTCTTTTCAAACCTAATTCTCTATATCCTGATAAAGTTTCACCTTGATATGTCAAATATTGTGAAGTCCATAAGGAACATATACGAAAGAGTATGTATATATATATATGCACACATAGGATGACTTTTACTTATAAAGATATTATTAATGTAATAAATATATCACAATGACAGCCATTAAAAATGAATCAATAAACAAAACCTACAGCTACTTTGTCTTCCTAGTTAAGCAATCGAAGTGAGATTTCCGGCTAGAGAAGAAAAAGGATGGAAATATTTTGCCGGGAGAAGATATTTATCTAAAAAGACAAAGGTCGCTTCTCCCCTCAAAATAGTCGTCAAAGCTAGCCGCCATCTATTGCCCGTTGCCGCAAACTAGCGGCCTCGGGTCGGTGACAAAGCCATAACACCAGCTTTGGCAAACTGAAAAGCGTCCACCTAGAGACCATGGTTTCGGACTAATGGCCTCGTCAGCTTAGGGCGGACTTTATTCTATGAGAACCACAAAGGATCTAATGGAATCTTGACAATCTGCCAAAGAGGTGTTTAGCTGGCAAAGTGGCTGGGCCAAATCTATGGCTAAATTATAGATGGAATATTTTGGCCGGGAGGATATTGATCTGAAAATACAAAGGATGTTACACTTAAGGCAATCCCACGATTTCTATATAAAAGAAACGAACCCATTAAGTACGAATTTTTATTTTTAAAATAAAACAAACATTCTACTCTCCTTAATGCGATAAAAAAAGTATATTGGGAGGGCCTGGCTAATCAGTGTTGAACCCTCCCAGCGGTAGAGCTCTAAAAAGCAGTATAGTTGATCAAACTAGCAACACCGCTGGGAGCATTTGCAATATAGTAGGTCAAAATCCAAAACCCTAAAACTTTAAAAAACAATTTCTTATTTATTCTTATACTTCGAATAAACACAAAAAGACACTCAACCTTGATTGTTATCCTTGATTTTAATCCTAGCGGTTGTAAGCATGACATTTGAAAAATATTTCTCATTACTTAAAAGACAAGTTGTATTTTTGATGTCTTTTCCACACTCAAATTTCCCTTCATCAACTTCTTGAACCTTGGTTTCTTGGTGAATCAAAGTGTGGTGTCTTTTCTTGCAAATTTGACAAAGGTTTTTGCAATAACAATTCTTTGCTAAATGGTTTGGCTTTAAACATCTGAAACACAATTTAGCCGAACTAACAAAATTCACTCTCTCTGACTCAGGTAATTTAGAAAATAAATTACAGCTTGAAAGAGCATGTGCACCTTCACATTTAAGACACTCAACCTTGACTCATGGTTGACGATGACAAAAACAAACAAAACTAATTTTGATGATAACATATTCTGTGAATTATATAGATTCAAAGAAAATAAAAAATCAACATTTGACTATATTACAAGATTTACCACTGATGAACAAGACCTTCCCAATATATATTTTTCATTGCAGTAGGGACATTAAGAAGCTTGTTCTATTTGAAAAAATTAGTGTTTAATGGCCTAATTTCTTTTAAGAAAGAATCAGTGTTAGCGATAAAGAGTAAAGTTCCATAATTAGCAAATGCAGTCCTTGTTCGATTCATATAAAAATCTTTTATTGCATACCTTGTGGTGGAATTCATTAAATGTTTAATTGGCTATTAAATTACAGTTATTCTGAGACTTGCATATTTTCAGTCTTTTATTATAAAGGATGGTTTAATAAATTCAATAAAGGGACCGAATGAAAGCCAGGATAAGCTTTACTCTTCATTCTTGAAATGAAGGACACTCTCGCATCCTTGGGAGGATAATTCGTCCCAAATGGCAGAACAGCCAATTTTATTTTACCAATAGTATAGATCAGGGGTCGGCAAACTTTTGAGTCGGAAGAGTCAAATAACACTTTACAAAATTTCAAAGTTTTAAAAGAGCCACAATTTTTTTTTCTTATCAACAATAAATAGTACTCGCATAAATAATATTTGTGTATGGAACTATATAAAGAGCCACAGCTTTACATCCAAAGAGCCGCATGTGGCTGGCGAGCCGCAGTTTGCCGACCCCTGCTATAGACGGTAGAAGGCAATGGCAAAGAACTTCTACATCAGGCACCGATCAGAAAACTATGTAGACAAATTTGAAAAAGAAGAAAGAGAGAAATGCCTCCATTGAGCTGAATGAAAGGAGTCAAGAAAGCTACCAGACAGCTACGAGTAATGATCACTAACAGATTAAATTGGAGAATTTATATCCATATAGTTATCCATATATCCGTATATCCATATAGTTATCCATATATCCGAATATCCATATAGTTATTCATATATCCGTATATCCATATAGTTATCCATATATCCGTATATCCATATAGTTATCCATATATCCGTATATCCATATAGTTATCCATATATCCGTATATCCATATAGTTATCCATATATCCGTATATCCATATAGTTATCCATATATCCGTATATCCATATAGTTATCCATATATCCGTATATCCATATAGTTATCCATATATCCGTATATCCATATAGTTATCCATATATCCGTATATCCATATAGTTATCCATATATCCGTATATCCATATAGTTATCCATATATCCGTATATCCATATAGTTATCCATATATCCGTATATCCATATAGTTATCCATATATCCGTATATCCATATAGTTATCCATATATCCGTATATCCATATAGTTACCAAAGTCGAGCTCGACTTGCCGGACACTAACAACAACATAAAATTGTTTCCATTTTTAGCCAAACTTTACAAGATTTTTGATATTTGATATTTCTATTTAATCTATATATGTTTATCTTCAATTTTATTCCATTATATCTCGAACTTAGATTATTTATTATTGTTTGAAATATCTCTTTATTTGAAAATACAATATCAGCCAAATCATCAGCGCATTCATATTTAACATTTATCATTGCTGTTTTTTTTTCATAGGCTCTCGGTGAATTTGATTAAAGATTGTTTTGAAAATTAATTTAACATATAACGTATTCAAATTTTAAAATAATTTTATTAAATTTCTGGTTCATTATAGTTTTAAAAATTTGAAGGGCATTAGTTTTTAGTTCCAGAGTCAATGAATTTGTTGATATGTAATAGTTTTCAAGTTTGTTTTTTTTTCTATAGAGAAAAATAGCGATTTCACACCAATCCGTATAGGCGACCAATATTTCTTCCATCCCAGGTACAAATTTAGAGTATAAGAAAGCTAATAATAAATAAGGAACATCGCATCTAAGACCCAATCACATAAAAACCAAACATTTGAGGTTTACAATTCGAAATTGTTTCAAATTGTTCATCGGGAAATCTTCTTTTTACAGAATAAGACAATTTCCGACCGTGTTTTCTGCAATGAGGAAATCCTTGGGAGTTTATCAGTAGGCAATATTTTTTTCCATCGGAGAAATTCACTAGAAAATTGTTGTATTTTGTGAAAGAAGATTTCTCGGTAAGCAGAATTCCATATTTCATATATCGATGGTTCATTATGGCCAGGTACACTCATGGACAAAACCTTAGGAAGTTTCATATTTTAAGCATAAACCGCCGTTATAGGCGGATTTCCCATACATGTGAATTCGAACGTTCTCCCTTGAAAATATTTATACAAGATTTATACAAAATATATGTACAATGTAATAAAATATTTATATTGATATTAAGAGTCGGTGGATGAGAGGGTAACACGCTCGATTCCCGACAGTCATGAACCGGGATTGAATCCCGGGTTAAAATTTGTTTAATATGTGAATAACCTTCACATATTATTCATTGTTTAATTATCATGAACTAGGTTGCTCTTGCTGAGCGGTACCTATTTATGTGAATTTGAACCAGGACACTTATTGTGCCACAATAGTGTTAAACACTTATTGTTTGTGAAATGAAATTTAATGATGATTATTATATATACACACATACAGCTTTATTAAGACCACCGGTATTATACAGATTCACCATAGGAACGAAGCATAGATAGAACTCCTATACTCCAGGTAGCACAGAACCCAACAACGGCCTCCAGGTCCGACGCATGTCTAACGGCCACAGAATTTCATCGTGCATAAGTTAGCGTATCACTGAAAGGGCGAATGTGGAAACAGCCGCGTTCTAGTCTTCGCTTTCCTAATCTAAATGGACCACGACATTCAGCGATTCTATTAATGATTATTATAAAATACCACACACATGATTTAAGATCGATATTTTTTGGATTCTTGGCTTGTTCATGTAAATGATGAATGCATGCTGTACATGCTTGTTGCCTTTAAGCTATGCTATTAATGAAAAAGTATCTAGAAACTTACTAGCAAGTACGCCAGACTTATTACTTTCTAGCCGTGTAATAGAATTTTTGAGATATAGACCTCAAAGCAGTCTTATCTACAGAGATAAATTATGTCACGCAAAATCGCGAGTGCCATTTTTTCCTGTACCGCTCACTTGAAATGAAAATAATTTCCTTATAACAAGCTTTTAGGATCCTCTTGAAGGATTGTTGAGGTACAGCCTGCAATGTATTTGTTGTAATGTGTATGAGTTGTCTGAACAAACTCGCTACGACTTACAAGCTGAACTGAATGTTTATTCAATCTAGCAATCTTCTTATATACAAGATAGAGATAAAAAGGAAATAATTTACATAAGTTTAAAACAATTGACAAATGGGATAATTTTGCATAGCCAACAATAGGTAACAATTATAACACTTAACAAAGGTTATTTACATATCACAACATGTTTCCCCTCTGGTACAACAATTAAAGAATGTCACGAATCTAGACAACCATCAACAATCAGATCAGGCAAATCAAAAGGCGGTTGACATGCCTCCCCTCTGTTTAAAAACAAATCTTTGTGGTTTTCTTAACTCTCTTCCAAACCTTGAAAACCGTGGCCTTCCGGATGGTTCTGGTGCAATCCCAGCGGATGTAGTCGCGCCTTCCCTCTGGTCAATATTGGTCTCTTCACTTGACCGCTGTATCGGGGCTGTGGATGACTCGCCCATCGTTGGACTGTAGCACTGCGGATGTTGAGCTTCTGGGGAGGCGGTAATTGGTTCTGAAGACAACTGGCTTTTCTTGTAGCCTCCATCCCTTGGCCTAATAAATTGTTGATTTCTTATCAACCTATTTCCCGATGGTGTCACAACTTCAAAGCTCTGAGGAGAATCAGCCTGCGCTGAAATCTTCACCGGTGTCCATGTCTCCCTTGGATGTATTTGACACCATGCATCCTCTCCTACATTGACCTTGGGATAGCTTTTACTATTTCTGTCATACTGCTCTTTCATTGAGCTCTGTCTTTTTCTTTTGGCATTCTCTATACTTCTCCAATTAGTTTGATAGGGTCTATATAGCGGTGTAATTCTGGGGATCTGACATCGAAGGCTCCTCGATAAACATAACTGTGCGGGTGACGGTAGGTCATTTTTTGGGTGTATTTCTATATGCCAGAATAGCCAGATATGGGTCGGACCCTTCATCTCTACATTTGATTAGTTGATTTTTTATTGTTTGAATGTTTCTCTCGGCCAGACCATTAGATCTATGAAGGTGTGGACTTGAAAATAGCTGTTTTATACCCATCTTATACAGAAGTCAGTCATAATCTCTGAGCGAAACGGTGGTCCATTGTCGGACATCATGGTTTCCGGAATCCCGAATCGTGCAAATGTTTCTCTCAATTTATTTTTTACATTAATCGCCGTAGGTGGGTCCAATGTAAATACCTCCGGGTAGCCACTATATCTGTCGACCACTAACAAATGGGGCTTTTTCTGAATATAAAATATGTCCAATGATACTGTCTGCCATGGATAATCTGGAACTGGGAAAGGTTTTAACGGCTGCCGTATTTTTGATTTCTGATGTTTTTGACAAATTTCACAATTTTTTACTTTTTCAGCAATGTCGATGGACATTCTCGGCCAAAATAAAGATTCTCGCGCCAAACCCTGAATTGCAGATATCCCTTGGTGCGATTGGTGCAACAAATTAAGCATAGCATTCCTTTGTGTCTTCGGAATTACTATGGCCGATCCTATACATAATAGATCATTCCATAAGTACAAACGGTGTCTGAAATCGAAAAATATTTTGGCATCTTCATCGACGTCTTTTTTGCATATAGGCCATCCCTCAATCACATAATCGATTACTTTAACCAAAGCAGGATCCTCTCGGGTATCTTTCTGCATCGCTACCAGTTTTTCGTCCGAGATATTAACACGTACCATCTTGACCATTCTTTTGTCTTCAAGAAAAGGCGTTGGTAGTTCGTCCATGGGGTGAGTATCCCTGGATAGGGTATCAGCCACAATCAAGTATTTTCCTGGTTTGTACTGCAATTTGAAGTCAAATGCTATAAGCTTCATTACTAATCTTTGTAGACGCGGTGATATATCACTCAGCGGTTTTTTGACTAGAGGCAATAAGGGCTGGTGATCCGTCTGACAACGAAAGTGTGTCCTGACAATAGATATTCGAACTTTTTGCATCCATAATAAACACTCAGTAACTCCTTCTCAATCTGAGAGTACTGTTTCTGCGAGTCGCTAAATGACGCGGATGCGAATGCTAGAGGTCGATCTTCCTGTAGCAGAGCAGCTCCCATTGCATCTTTGCTGGCATCACACTGCAAAATCAGCATCTTGCTTTTGTCAAAATGTGCCAACGAAGGAGCATTCCTCACGCATTCCTTAATATGATCGAATTCCCCATCCTGTTTAGGCCCCCAATGCCAGACAACATTCTTTCTTAAGATTCCTCTTATATTGGATGTGGACGCAGCTAAGTTTGGAATGAATTTTCCTAAGTAATTATAAAGACCCATGATTCTTTGCAGCGACTTTTTATCCTCTGGCCTTTTAAAGGTAATTAATTTATCAATCTTATTTGGCTCTGGATCAATTCCATTTTGTGATATCACATGGCCCAAGAAACGAACTTTCGTTAGACATATTTGAGCCTTTGTTAAATCAAATTTGATATTTTTTTCTTTTGCTTTTTCTAGAATTCCCTTTAATTTTCTATTGTGCTCTTGAATGGTATCCGCATATATCAGCAAATCGTCTACATATGTAATATTTTGAAAGCTATCCCTAAAGATATTCGTCATTTTCTCAACAAAAATCTGTGCCGATATTTTCAAACCAAATGGCAATCGGTTATATCTGAATTTGCCAAATGGCGTGGTCATCACCAACAGATCTCTGCATTCCTTTGCAACCGGAATATGCCAATAGGCTGATTTCACGTCTAACACGGTATAATACTTAGCTTTGGGTATCTCGTGCAATAGTTCAGCTGGAGCCGGAGTCTGGAAATGTCTTCCCACAAGAGCCTCATTTAATTTCCGAGGATCCAGGCATATTCTGATTTGACCAGATTTTTTTTTTACAACGACCATAGGATGAGACCACTCTGTTTCATGATATATTTTTGTTACGATTCCTTGCTTCACCATCTTTTCAAATTCAGACTGAACTTCGGCTCCGAGGCTTGTTGGGATGCGCCTGGGAGGGCCTTGCACAGGAGAATATTCAGGCTTTGTGTAAATCTTACATTCCGAGTTGATTAATCCTACTCCTTGAAATACTTCGTGGTATTGTTCGAGGATTTTTTGAGTTTCAGAACACAATTTCATTTCATCCGTGTTTATATGATTGATTCGCCTCAAGATTTCAAGCTTCTCGCAAGTATCGCCCGTGATAAGTGTCTGCGCTTCTACATCGGCTACGATAAATTCAAACATTCCTTTCTTTTCACCATATTGGCATAGCACATTGCATTTGCCGACGATAGGCAATTCTGTATTTCCATATGCGAACGCCTTTAATGACGTGGGTCTGATTTCTGGTCTTGATGGCCATTGGTTTATTACTTTATGAGGAAGCACATTTATCTGTGCGCCAGTGTCCAAATGTACCGTGGTCTTCTTGCCATTAATTATTATTACCGCGGACCACTTGTCCGACCGAACAGTCTTTACAGCAACCTCATTAAGATTTATCTCGTCACAGGATTCTTCAGCTTCACTTTCCGCTAAGAGATTTCTTATACGTTTTGTTCGGCAAACTACTGAGAAATGATTGGTTTTTTCCGCATGCATTACATTTCTTCCCATATGCTGGACACTTTCCATACTTGTGTCGTTGTCCACACCACTTACATGGTTCTATTATTCTTTCTCTTCTCGGGTTTATACCGCTTGGTCCTGCTTCTGCATTTTCCATTCGAATTGTATCTTTCACCCAATTACGTTTTTCAATTTTTTCAATCATTTTTTGCTCATTCAACGATGCTACTTGTGAACATGTTGACTCGGAGATCACAGCTATCGAAATTGCCCTTGGTAGTGTCAACTGTGGATCTTCTAACAATTTTCTTTTCACTTCTCGGTCAAGTATTCCAATTATAAGGCGATCCCTTATGAGAGATTCTGTTAAATTCTCGAATTCACATTCTTGTGCCAGATGCTTTAATTCTGTGACGAATTCCATGATTCCCTGCTTTTCCTTTTGTACACAGGTAAAAAATGCATTTCTCCTTTGAATCGTATTTTTGAAGGGCTTAAAATGGTTCGTAAGCATATCAAGCATTTCCTTTACATTTGGGTAGGTATCATTTTCACTTATGTGAAATGTTTTGTATATCATCACTGTTTTCTCACCAGCAATATGCTTCAAGATTGCTCGCTGACGCACCAGCGGCATGCTTTCTAAATTTACCGCTATTGCAAAAATTTCAAAACGACTCTCTCCAGGTTTCCCATTTTTTCACGTTGCTGTACGGGACAAATTCCGCCGGCGGCTTGATTCCTTCCATTCTACTCAATGTTGAATTAATCTGTTTTAATTCGATACTTTTGTCGACTGCGCCATGTTGTAATGTGTATGAGTTGTCTGAACAAACTCGCTACGACTTACAAGCTGAACTGAATGTTTATTCAATCTAGCAATCTTCTTATATACAAGATAGAGATAAAAAGGAAATAATTTACATAAGTTTAAAACAATTGACAAATGGAATAATTTTGCATAGCCAACAATAGGTAACAATTATAACACTTAACAAAGGTTATTTACATATCACAACAGTATTGACTATGAGCACACGTATATGGTTATCATTTATTGATATCATCAAAAGGGGTTTGGTAAATAGATGGGAATAAAATAAATCAACGTTTAGTTAATATTTATTTCGGTAGATGGCGTTCTACTATCTAAAAATGCTCATTTTCAGCGAGCAAGACATGTCTATTTAGTCATTCAGTTGATTATCTCCTCTTCAGCTGTCCAGCTTTCTTTAGATATAGAATGCAAACAGCTATCCTGCTTGGACTGACCCATCTCAATCCTACATCTATGGCCAGCCTCCCAGACTCAACCTCAGCATGGAACTTCCTGGTCAACTGGTTCAACTCAGCAATCAAAACAGAACGCGAGTAAAAGCGCTAAGCACTAGTCCATACTGGTGAGCTGGAATCCCGGGTAGTTGGCGTTCTGCACTCCCTGGGTTATAACTATATCTCTCATAGCCACCAAGTCTCCAGAAAATTTCTATATAGGTGATTTTATTATGAGAAATACTTTTAGGTTATCAAATTTCATTTTTCAAAATTTTATTCCATCATATATATATAGAATGAATCATAACACTAGTTTTGGCAAATTCAGACAAAAACCCAATCTGTAAATCATGATTTCGGGCTATAGCCCTCACTGGAGCGGCTTCGATTTCATTACATCCTAGAAGAGAAGCTATGAAATCGGTCTAATTTACCAAACAGGTTGAACACCTGTTTGGTGAAGTGGCAGGAGCCGATTTTCAGACTATAATTCAACATAAATATATTGTAGGATATAATAAACTCAAAAGGAGCTTCTTCTATAGAACCCCTTGTCTTTACGCCCGTTGAAGAACGATGTTGTTCGAAAGCTAACGAAATAAACATGTTCTAGAGAAGAAGCTCCTTTTGAGTTTATAATCTTACAATATAGTTATGGTAATGTTGATGTGCATAAATTCAACATAAAGTTGTGGGAGGATTCATCCATTGTATTCTAGCCTGAAAATGTTGTCTGTTTATTTCAAGTTTTAACCAAGTAATTGTTTATACAGAATCCATCGTGCATAAGTTAGCGTATCACTGAAAAGGCGAGTGTGGAAACAGCCGTGTTCTAGCCTTCGCTTCCTCATCTAAATGGACCACGACATGCAGCGATTCTATTAATGATTATTATAAAATACCACACACATGATTTAAGATCGATATTTTTTTTATTCTTGGCTTGTTCATGTAAATGATGAATGGATGCTGTACATGCTGTACATAGGTTTTATTTAATTCCTGTAGAAGGGCTGCTTGCGCCCGAAAGCTCGAATCGGTTTTACCAATAAAGAAACTCATCCTTTAAGATTTTATTCGTGTTATAACAGAGTATATGTGTAAGATTATAAGAAAATAGGCGCTAACCAAAAGAAGATAAAAGTTTTTATTTACTCTTAATATAGGTTATTCTTTTCTTTGTTCTCTTTCTTGTGCAACTTAATAAAAGTGATGTTTAATATATCTATCTTCTAGGAATCAGTTTCATTTAAAAAGTCTAAAAAAAGTCAACAGATAAACCGACCCATGTCAATTCACCAGCTATTCGAGTAAGTTTTAACTCAAATTGATACACAGTTTATTTTATATTTGATTAGATGTAGAAGGTTTAAAATGGGATTTAATTTAGATTAAGCTAAATAAGGTTGGGAAAGAGTTGCGCTGCTGGAGTCTTTTGTTTACATGTCATATTTTAACTTACTTGTTTTATCTACATCTTTTCTTATGGATTTAATTGTAACTTTTTTTATATCTTATTGATAAATAAACGTTTTCCTCTTATTTATACTATTATAAAATAAATAAATCTTTCAGGGCTAAGTTTCTTGTTCAACTTTTTATTTTCAAGCTTTCGGACTTGTCAGTCCTTCAATGGGAGTATCACGTTAATAAATTGATGATAAATACTATTTTTATATACAAATTATTATTTACAGTATCAATGTATTTAAAAAGAGTATTTATCATCAATTTATTAACGTGATACTCCTGTTGAAGGACTGGCATCTTATTTATTTTTATTAACTTTCAGGTATAATTATTTTTACATAATTTTGTTGTATAAATCATTTGCATACTTTTTGTATAGTTAAATTCACATACTGTTGTTCTTGGTGATTATTTAAGACAATAATCTTGAGTTAGAAAGTGTTTTTTCTCACTTCATTAGTTTTTTTAATAAACGTGACTTCTCGGATGTTTTCTCCCAGTACATCAGGTCACCAGCGCAACAATATATAGTAAGGCTAGTTCATATTGGCTATAAATTAGGTTAAGTTAATTTATAGATTAGAGAGAGAGATGGGGGTGGTGTAATCAAGTTAGATCAGTTGTAGAAAGCTTAAATTAGAATTATTTATATATTTGTAACAAAAAATAAATTTACTTTATACAGAAGCTGAATTCTCCCTATAGTAACATACGCATTGCCTGTATGGTTTAAATACATAACCTTGACTGATAGGAAAAGAATAGATGCATTCATGAGAATTTGTTTAAGAAGTACTGTAAATGCCCCATTTAATCTATCAAATGCAATTTTAAAGCAGGACTTAAACCAGCCTAATATAGAATAAATATACATATCCTCGACCCAGAAATTATATCTAAAACTCTCTACTTCCCAAAATCCAGTAATACAAGAATTGTTCCAATTTGATGGAGACCTCAATCCAAGACATAAAAGACCTGGACTTCACTCTACCTGAACTGTGACCTTCCAGTCAGTTCTGAAGGCCATTTTTTAGAAATTCTTGATGCCTAACATCCACGACAAAGTGACTCGTGAGCTTTATGCTCGAATGGTACACTGTAAATTTGAGAGGAAATAAATAAATTTACTGGCAATATGTTTCTTTTCAATAATATCATCAAATATTATCTCTATAGTCCTTACTGCAATGATATAAGTTATTGAATGAGAGGGCTCTTGGCTTATTAGTAGTGAACCCTCTCAAGCATTTCGCCAAATTAATCTCTAGAACGGTCTACTATTGCATTGGATTGGTTTGGGATTATTGAAAAGAAAAACATTGCCAGTAAATTTATTATTGACGAATTTTGACGATAGAATAGTTATGTTAAGTTAGTTTCAACTAATTCAAAATGACTTATAATTTTGGTTGAGTTAATGAAAATATTGATGAGCGATGTGAGGTTTTTACTTGTTTACTTAATTTATTTACATTTCAAAAAAACGTCAGTGACGTAAATATGAATATCTTCCAAAATTAACTTTATCAACTTAAGCATAAAAAATAGCACACCAAGACGACAAAAACTATTTAAAGTAGACCCTCTCTATAAATTGAACCTAATTAGAGAGATAAAGTGTACTTTAGGGAGAAAATGTCCTCTTACCGGAGAGTTGCTAAGTGAATGACAATTTTGGTGATAAAATCAGTACTTTGTAGAGAGAGGAGTCCTCTAATGATAATATCATCATATAAGGATTATACTATACTAGCCGAATGACCCGGGCAACGCCCGTGTTTTACCCGATTGAATGTTTTTATTCAAATACTATTTGATACAATTATAAATTGGCGCCTTAAATAAATGCATATATTAGTTAATAACTATAGCCTATGTGCTTTATCTGTCTATGTACTGTTGGCTTCCGTAGGCGTCTCTTACTGGGTAAAAGAAAGAGAGGATTCCATTTAGTTATTAACTAATATATGCATTTATTTAAGGAGCGACCCGCTCCAACACAATAGTTACAAAAACAACAAAGCGAGTGGGGGGGGCATGATGGGGGGGGGGGGGCAAAGGTGGCCTGATCGTAGCCAACCAATAGGAGAGCGCCATTCCAAAAAAAAAAAAAAGCAAACGGTGACAGAGATGAAAAAGAATTGATGACGCTCGTAACTATATAGAATTATTCTCCTACTTCAGTATCTTACTCTTCTGGGGAAGCTCAACAGGGTTTTTCCATATCTACCGATCTCCCATCATCAGCTCTATCTGTCCATGTATACGTCATCAAGTCCTCAAGTCATACATACACTGTCGTAATCTTTGTTACTCTTCCCATAGATATTTACTTTCAAGACCATCTGCAGGGCCTCTCCCGCTGATCCATACTTCACATGCCCAGCAAACGTCAGCTTCCGCTGCTTTTTGAACACCACAAGCTACCTCTATACCCATTCGATCAAGGACCTGATTGTTTCTCATATTACCTGAACATGCAATATCAAGTGCTCTTCTATAAAAAGATACATCTCTTAGGCACTCTATATAATATATAAAATTATTAATAAAATTTATAATTTACTTGAACTACATTTAAACATTTTAGTGTTAATTTTGAAGACAATAGGTATGGAAATATTTTAAAATACAGGGAATCTATACTAATAGATAGATTTTTGAACTTGAGAAAATTTGCTTTTATGGTAATTTTCAACAACTTGTTTTTCAGTACAAAATCTACACAGAGTCTGTACAGAATTAACAGATCGGATTCGAATTCTCGCTAGCCTCCTGAAAGTGGTCTGTCGTTAAAGAAGGGTGATCAGGTTGAGCCATTTAGATTTCAACAAAGTTGTTTGCTCCTCAAATAGATTACACCTGCAAGATATGTTTTACTGTAACTATTTTAAAAATATCAAGTTTCTTGTATTGTGATAAAATTAGTATAAAAAAAGATTGTTATCACCAACCCTATGAAGTGTAGGCTAGTTCGTTTGGTCGGAATATTCATTGATGCGTGCAGCAGCTGTGACTGCGAGGACCCAATTTGAATAAAATGTGTCCCAAAGTTGCATAAACACCTCGCGTGCAGAGTGTGCCTCTCTGAGAGACTGCTTCTATTGGACTCTATTGTCTGGTAGGAGGAGCCTGGTGTTGGTCCGCTGATTTCACCATGTCAGAGACTCTTTGAATGTTTTTTTATTTGGATCTCTTGAGACTCAGTTAGAATTGAGTAATCGGTGAGAAAATTTAGTGACCTCGAACTCTTTATAATCAATTGCCATAAAATTCGATGCTTAAACACCTTTGCTGAACTTTAGAGTTTTAAAGACTTACAATCTTTTGCAGCACAACTACTGCAATAGAAATGGAAAAATCATTTTGGTACCTTCACAAGTGATGCTGATAAACGTTTGTTGATGTGCGGTTGCAGCTTACTGTAATGTTTTACTACATTTTACACTGTACTTTAGGCTTTTTGAAGACATAAGACGCTTCCAATTGGGCGATAAACTATTAAAATTGGAATGAAAATACAATCATAGACCCAGCTCAAGGATAACCCACAAAGTTGTTAAACATTTGTTGTAGTACGGTTGTAGCCTACTGTAATGTTTCACTACACTTTACACTGGGGATACTTTAGTTTTTTTTTTAACTTAAGATTTTTCCAATTCGGTGATACAACTACTGAAATAGGAATTATAAAATTTAATCTTAGACCCGGCTCGACACGCAAAGTCGATGAACATTTGTTGAGGTGCGGTTGTAGCCTACTGTAATATTTAACTACATTTTACACTGTACTTTAGTCTTTTAAAGATTTAATACTCTCCCAATACTTTAGTGAAATACTCATTTCTTCGGACCACAAAACACTTCGGCGATTTTATTATTCCCCTTGGGCCTATTGCGGTAAACAAAAATAGTTCCAATTTTAAAATAATCTAATCTAATGTAACCTATCTGAACAGAACCTATTGATATATTCTTGGCGATGATTCTCAGAAATGTGTATCTCACCGTCAACTCTGTTTCCAAGCCCCTGAGAATATGTTTTCTTTGATTGCAACAAACTGAAAAAACTCGAGAGAAAGTTATTCAAAACCAGACATCTCCCTTTCTTTCTCCTATGTAATTCCAAGAAAATTTGGTCTGTGGTCATAGTTTATTCCGCCAATAATTGCAATAAGGTTTATCCAGATAGCTTGAACCGTCTTAAGTTTAATTCCTTCTCAACATTGGTTCAGTTTTGTTTGAAATCTTCTCTTCATTGCCATCTTATTTCTTTTAGTTATATATGCATCTCACATCATACATATCTTTATATAAATATTCATTCAAATGTTTATTTTTTATAATTATACTGCAACTTCTTTCACCATTCTAATAATCTTTGAACAACCTCTCTTATTCCATCATGTACTATCTAAGCTAAGCTTATTCGTCTATTGTATGGTCATTTTAGTGTTTATACATTGATCTCCCATTGCAGAATGATTTTAATAGGAACTAGACTAGAGGAGAGAAACGACGAATGATAGACCTTAACAAAAGAGAATCCTTTCCGTTTCTTTTAATGCAAGCAAAGGGTATTCAAGGCTAAATCTGTGCATGAATTCGCTAATTATACTTAAAAGAGAAAAGAATATGAGAGGATGGTAACTTGATCAATATATATATGTGATTATTAAGAGTAGCAAATAATATACAGTAAAGTTGAATCTATGATTAAATATATTTTATTTAATCTTTCCCTTAGGAATTATATTGAGACCGCGACAACAAAGACTTTCTCACTTTAACAACCAGAGCGATCTAGAAAGCGTACCGAGCGACTACCATAGCGATTCAAGCAATCTTTCAACTGAAAATCTACCTGAACGATCCAAAGATATTTACCAGAGCGGTCCAAGCAATCATTCAACTCATTGATCTACCAGGGCGATCTAAGCAATCTTTCAACTCATTGATCTACCAGGGCGATCCAAGCAATCTTTCAACGCAGTGATCTACCAGAGCGATCTAATAAATGTTTAAACTCATTGAAATGCCAGAGAAATTTAATCAATCTTTCAACACATTGATCTACCAGGGCGATCTAAGCAATCTTTCAACTCATTGATCTACCAGGGCGATCCAAGCAATCTTTCAACGCAGTGATCTACCAGAGCGATCTAATAAATGTTTAAACTCATTGATCTGCCAGAGAAATTTAATCAATCTTTCAACACATTGATCTACCAGAGCAATATAACCGGCCTTTCAACCCAGTGATCTATCAGAGTGATCCAAGCGATCTTTCAACCCATTGATCTACCAGAGCAATCCAAGCGATCTTCCAACTCATTGATCTACCAGAGCAATCTAATCGATCTTTCAATCCATTGATCTACCAGAGAGATCCAAGCGATCTTTCAACCCATTGATCCGCCAGAGAGATCCAAGCGATCTTTCAACCCATTGATCTACCAGAGAGATCCAAGCGATCTTTCAACTCATTGATCTACCAGAGAGATCTAAGCGATCTTTCAACTCATTGATCTACCAGAGAGATCCAAGCGATCTTTCAACTCATTGATCTACCAGAGAGATCCAAGCGATCTTTCAACTCATTCATCTACCAGAGAGATCCAAGCGATCTTTCAACTCATTGATCTACCAGAGAGATCCAAGCGATCTTTCAACTCATTGATCTACCAGAGAGATCCAAGCGATCTTTCAACTCATTGATCTACCAGAGCAATCTAATCGATCTTTCGACTCATTGATCTACCAGAGAGATCCAAGCGATCTCTCAACTCATTGATCTACCAGAGAGATCCAAGCGATTTTTCAGCTCATTGATCTACCAGAGAGATCCAAGCGATCTTTCAACTCATTGATCTACCAGAGCGATCCAAGCGATCTTTCAACTCCTTGATCTACCAGAGAGATCCAAGCGATCTTTCAACTCATTGATCTACCAGAGCAATCCAAGCGATCTTTCAACTCATTGATCTACCAGAGAGATCCAAGCGATCTTTCAACTCATTGATTTACCAGAGCAATCCAAGCGATCTTTCAACTCATTGATCTACCAGAGCGATCCAAGCGATCTTTCAACTCCTTGATCTACCAGATAGATCCAAGCGATCTTTCAACTCATTGATCTACCAGAGAGATCCAAGCGATCTTTCAACTCCATGATCTACCAGAGAGATCTAATCGATCTTTCGGCCAGAGCGATCTACCAAGCAGCCACCATGAGGGGCTGCAGCGGCAAGGAGAAGAGACGTAATAAGTAAGTGGCGCTTCTGTTTTTTACTATACTGTATAGCTATTTATAGTTCATAAACTCTCTCAGTAGTATTATAACTGGTTGTAGTAAAGTTCGAACCAACTACCATCAAGATTCTATAAAAATATTTTCTTAAGAACTAGAACTGTGGAATATCCCCTAATAACAGATTCAATCAATCACCAACGTCTAAAAGTTGCGTTTTAATAATTTAAAAAAATCTTCTCAAATAGATAGAGAGAGATCATTCAAAGTACCATCATGAAATAAAGAATAAAATCTAAATTTTGACTCATAATTCAAAGAAAAGCAGAAAATGTTTAATTATACACAGTTAGACTATTCCATTGACTTACAAATATATAAAGAGAGATTTAGCAAGCCTCAGAAGCTGTTGTGTTTTTTATCTCGGGAGTGAGTGAAGTCTCGTGGATTGATGCACTGACAAACCATTGGGTGTAAACATCTCCGAGACTGTATCCACAAAAGAAAACATAGATAAACTTATACTTGCAAGGGCAGTAGAAATTGTTTAATTTCGAAAAGAATCTTACGCGTCTAAAATAGTTTCGAATTTTGATAACAGATGGCGTGCTAGTGCATCATAATATTATACTTATTATGTTTATACACTTTAATATAAAAGTTGTCAGTTGATGTATGCTCTTACGTCGTTGTCATTCTCTACAATGTCCGACATAGTTGCGAATACTTCTGAAGAGACTCTGCCTATAAAATATTATACGTATCCTGTCATACGTTTTAGCAAACCCTAGATGTCCGGCTGTAGGGGGCGTCATGGAACGATCTAAGAACTTCCAAACGTAAAATGATTGGGACCACCAATAATCAAGGTCGTCCTATGGGATCATAATTTTTCTTATAAAGTATGTTATTAATTATTTAAAATCTTTTTAAAATAAGGTCTTCATAGTTTTTCATTATTTTTGCTAAAAAAGGATTTTGTTTTTGTTCTTTTTCTACATCAGTCAACATTTTGCCAGGGAAGGTATATCTTCTTCTATTTCTTCCGAAGTATCAGGTAATGGGCTTCTGGAAAGGCAGTCGGCGTCCTTGTGCTTGCGACCGTTTTTATAACAAACGGTGACCTCATACTCCTGAAGTCGCATAGCCCATCTTGCGAGACGTCCGTATTTCAAATTTGCTAGCCAGCACAAGGAATAATGGTCAGTCACGATAGAAAAGGGCGGCCAAACAGGTAAGGTCTAAATTTGTTGATTGACCAAATCACGGCCAAACACTCCTTTTCCGTTGTAGTATAGTTTTTCTCTGCTTTAGATAGAATTTGGGATGCATAGGCAATTGGGTTTTCACCTCCATCCTTCAGTTGTACTAAAACAGCGCCGACGCCATAGCCACTGGCATCGGTATGGACGTAGATTGGTGCAGTCTCATCAAAGTGACCTAAAACGGGTTCAGAAGTCAGAGCCGATTTCAACTGATTAAACGAAGCTTCTTGCCAATCAGTCCACATAAATCTTTCCCCCTTACTTAGTAGTTCGTTCAGCGGTCCTTCTGTGTCATCAAAGCGCTTAATGAATCGACGATAGTAGGATCAGAGACCCAAAAAGATCCTCACTTCTGAGACATATTTTGGTCATGGGATATATCATCACAGCTTCAACTTTATCTGGGTCGGGATAAATACCATGTGCATCAATTAAATTTCCCAATACCTTCATTTGGCTCTAAACAAAAATACATTTCTCTGAATTAAGTCTGAGACCTGCTTTTGAAAAGCAGCTCAACACCATTTCCAGACGTTGTAAACGTTCGTCCATAGTTTAAAAAAATACTATGATGTCATCTATGTAGCAGAGACAGATGGTCCACTTGAGTCCTCGTAGGAGATTATCCATAATTCTCTCAAAGGTTGCGGGGGCGTTACATAAGCCGAAAGGTATCACTTTGAATTCGAAAAGGCCATCAGGGGTTACGAAAGCAGTCTTCTCACGGTTAGCTTCGTCAAATTCGATCTGCCAATACCCCGATTTCATATCCATCGTAGAGAAGATGGAAGCTTCTCTCAACGATTCCAGAGTATCATCAATTCTGGGTAACGGGTCTTTCCCGGTTATTTCTCTCAAGCATCAGTAGTCCACACAGAGCCAACAGGTTCCATTTTTCTTTTTAACTAAGACGACAGGATACGACTAGGGACTATCCGATGATTGAATTATTCCAGAATTGAGCATCTTATCCACTTCGGTTTGATATAATGTTTCTTTCTTTTGGTGACACTCGGTATGGGCGTTGTTTTATAGGGGCATGATCACCTGTATCAATACGATGTTAAACCTTTAGAGATGTTGTTTATGAGTATTTTTTTTTAATCTCGAATACGTCGATGAACTCCCGAGAACAGTTTACTGTCTCCTTTTGTCTTCATTAGATAGATCAGTATCTGCAAGGGTCATAAGGGTGTTCAAATCTTCAGTTGATCCAGCTTCACTTTGATTAAAATTACCATTGCCTCAATCTATCCAGAATAAATGACTGGTGTTTATGAAAGCTAGTTCAGCTACCTTCATCCCTGCAGGGATGATCTTTGGACAATTACCACCATTCGCCATCAAAACCTTGCATGGTTGAGGCTAACAAGAGAAGCCGGAATAATTATATCTTTATCCAAAGTAAGGATTGTAGAACAATTAACTGCAATTTCCTGAACTCCTGGAGTCTTGCTACAGACAACAGTTATTTGTTTTATCGAATTGGGAGGAATAATTTTATATTTTAAAATGAGAAAAATGTCTACTGTAAAGAGTTATTTCTTCATAGGAATTTCTTTAAGGTAAAGTTCATTGTTCTCACACTGAATTTTGACTTGAGTTAATTTCAAAAAGCCCCAACCAAGGATACTTTTATGACTACACTCAGATAGTACAATAAACTCGAGTGGTTGGGTTAATTCATTTACGTTAATCTTTGGGACACATCGTCCTAGGCCTCTGACGCATTTAGAATTTGTTATATTATTTGGTCCTTTACTAGATAACATAAGGGTTCTTATATGACGACGGAAATATTCTGATATAACTGAATAGTCTGCTCTAGAATCTACCTTTAGTGCCTCAGTCCCATTTATAGGTATTTTTATAAAGTTTTTCTTAGTTTAGTAGCAATTTTCGATGGAGGATTTGAGATTTGTGCGGCCTTACCTCCTATATGGGTCGAAGGATCTAGTTTCCCTGCATTCCTCTTGAAGATGAGCGGCTGTTCCTTCGAGCAGGTGATCTTGATGGTCGGCGTGCTGTAGGTCTTCCTCTTCCTGGATAAGGTGAATTATTCCTAGGCTGATGAGTTAGAGGTATTCTAGGATTTATCACGTTTGGTCTTGTGAGAGGTGTTCTTAATTCGGGAGTTTCTCCCTTCAGTTGAAGACTTCTTAAGTTAGTTGATTAAGCCGTTTTTATTCAAGGTTTTACCCAGCGTCTATACCAATTGCCGCAATTAAAGAATAGAGTCACATAGAGCTATCTTAGCAGGTTTTATTATTAAATTAAGGCCCGAAGTGTGTGATGTGCTCCTCACAACAGTCTAAAGAATATCCAGTTACAAAATGTATATATAAACATACATTTCTTATATAACAGTAAACTATCTTTTAAAATTTTTATTTTGCCAATTTTTAATCCACCACACTGCTTTATAGAGATTTAATACTGTATTGGATCATTCTGCTTTTATATGCTACTCTGGTCTGGTGGATTAAATTAACGAAACCGCTGGGAGGGTTTACCACTGATGAGCCAAACCCTCCCAATATTTTTTCATCGCAGTAAGGACAGTAGAAGTTTGATTTATTTGTGAAAAGAAACATTCGCGTCTTAATCTTTTCATTTGTTATGTATAGATGGCGCGTTATTGCTTTGTATTGATATATTAGAATGACAAGAACCAACAGCCCGAAACGCATTCGTGGTTGATTTATCAAGAAAATGGGTTGGCCAAATATAAGGGAACAGGTTAAATCAGCGTTTAGTTTATTTCTGTTCCACTAGATGGCGCTCTGCCATCTAAAAAGCTCATATTAGCGATCAATATATACCTATTTTGTCTTAGTACTTGGTATAATTGAATACAAAAGTACAAAGGCCACAATAATGAATAGTCAGAATGAGTCAAAGAATGCTACAATAGTTTCCTATAAAAGAGCTAGTTAATTCTTGGAAGGAATAAATAGAGCAGAAGACTTCTTGTGGTGGCCATTCATCAAAAAGGAATATTCAAAGTTTCTTCATATCACCATTTTGCATCCAGTCAAAGGAAAAAGGTAATTTTGATGTAATGATATATTCAAACTCAAAACCATTTTGATAATCTGCCCTCTATTTGTATAAATAAATATTAAATTGTTGAAGGATTATATTAATGTATCAAAAGAGGCACCTCTCCTGGCCAGAAGTCCAACCTTCGCCGCCAAGGCCGTCACGCGATGTTGTGTAGCCCTGGGAGCAACAGTTTAAATGGATGGAACAACAGCCAACTTTACTGAAGTACGGAAGATCTTAGTGCTTGGACAGCTTGATCCCGACTGGCTGAAGCATGGTACATTCTGATCAACTGATTCAGCTCAGCACGAACTACACGTACTACACTAACTAACGTACTACATGAACTACACCAACCCCTCCTCTACGTGGCGGGCGGGAGAATCAGTACAAGTAAGGGACTGCCCTGTAGGGTGAAGTACATGAAGGCCTACAGGGAACTCTGAAATATGGCTGACTAACGGGGCAATCGCACCCCATCTTTCCCCGCATTCATACGGACAAGGCACCTCGGTTTGCCAGTATTGTGGTCAGGGTGCATGGACCAGTCTGATCTGCTCCATGGACAAGACACCACCACCTCTTCTTTTAGAATATACATCAAAGAATGCATTTTTATTAATCCCCCCCCCCCCCCCCCCCCCCCCCCCCCCCCCCTCCAGAACACAAGAATGGCGATAAGATAATATGTGCCATAACGCTAGATTTAACGAACTCGAACAAAAACCAACATGTATACTAAAGTTTCAGGTTTGTTTTAATGCATTTAGCTGCTTATTTTAGTATATAAAATGTATTTATCTGGTTTTGGAAAAATCGATTTTCGAAAATTAGGTTCGTGTTTACTTTGTTCCACTTTAGTGAGTCATAGAAGCTCTATGCAAAATTTGGCCTTTTATACAAATTAGGCTTATTACCTGCATGGGAGCAATTGATCGTGGGGTCAGCATTAGCATTAAAGAGTTTGGAATAGAGGGAGGAGATGATAAATAAATGGTGATAAGGCCGCCACGCGATGTTGTGTAGGCCTGGGAGCAACAGTTTAAATGGATGGGAACAACAGCCAACTGAAGTACGGACGATCTTAGTGCTTGGACAGCTTTGGTACCTTCTGATCAACTGATTCAGCTCTGCACGAACTACACGTACTACACTAACTTGTAGAACTCTTTATAATAAATAAAACCATTATCCACGAATTTTTACTTTTTAAATAAATCAAACTTCCTACTATCCTCAATGCTATGAAAAAATATTGAACCCTCCCAGCGGTTTTGTCAATTTAATCCATTATTTATTCTTAAATGGATGTTTTAGACCTCTGAAATGTAAATAGTGTTCTAATGTTCATAATATTCGTGCCTATCCATTTCAACCAAAGCACACACCTTGTGTTATAAAGTATTACATTTTAAACTATAGACTTATGGTATGTTTATCCTTTTTGGGAATGATGATAAATGATTGCTCTAATTGTGATAACATATTCATTTGAAGAGATATAACAAATATTTAATGGTTAGAAACTGTTGACCACCTTCTCTTCAGATGTCCCGCCTACCACCTTCATAGGTCCCAAACAGCCATCCTCCTAGGAATGAACAAATTTACTCCTGAAGACCTGCAGAACAACCAAGTACAGTACATCTGATAAACTGGATGTCCACCATTAGACTGAAGACTAAGTCTAAAGTCTAAGTCTAAAGACCAAAGACTAATCATAGAATCTATCCTATCAAGCAAATTCCATAGCCTCAATAGAAAAATTGATTTACCTGAAATATACAATGTAATATTCCCTGCAGCCACCAAACCCCCCTCGGTATCATGAACTCTGCGATTCAACAAATAATCTTTTATTTCCGATAATTCAATGGGCTAAACGGCCATCTTTTTCAAAGATCTCATCCCCTCCCGCGGCAAGCCTCGTATTACACTCGAGACACAGACGTCTCTCAAATGTTTATATAGATTAGATTTGAAAACTTTAGTAGCGTATAATTTGTCCTGTCGAAGGGCGGTTGAGCCCGAAAGCTTGAAATAAAGGTAATTAAAAGAGACTCATCCCTCAAGCTTATTTATTAACGAACCAACCCAGATAGTTAGTGACTTTAGTACGTGGCTCCAGGAATCCGGAATACATCAAGAGAAAGAGAGAGAGAGAGAGAGAGAGTAATGGCCAGATATTTATGAGACAAATCTCATATATTCTCAGGAATATTACAACGCTGATGTGTCAGGATGTCTGAAGAAAGTCCATATTGTTCGAAACTTACGTTGTTTCGCCGTGTATGCTGAACTTGTGACATTTTTCTCTACGCCATCTCCCTTTTAACAACACCCTGATTATCAGCAATTTATAGTTATGAATTATAGCATTATGACAACATTTTCACAGCATTATAGCATTGCCTTAGAATAATTCTATTTAGAAAGCCATTTATATATAATTGTAGAAAACCCTGTAAGTTCACTTTTCTAGTTCAAAATCAAACTGTCTATAAGTATAAATATGTTATGTACTGATTACAGTATAAGCAGTTGTACTATGACCTCTGTTTGAAAAGTTATTAACTACGATGTGGGGGGTCGGTAGAAGGGTGGTCTAAACCATTGGTTTTCGACCGCTACGACCCGGGATCAAATCCCGCATAGGGCACTTTTTTTTCTGATTAAAAGAAAAAAATGCATCAATGGGGAACGATTCTTGCAAAAGTCCAACCCCACCAGCTCGTGCAAGCAAGTAAACGGGTCTTTGATACATTTTAAGTGCAAAGTCGAACTGCTTTTCACATGTGTAGACATATGGTGCACTTACAGTAAAAGCAGTCGCCAACTTCTACGCACCATTATTATCATGGCCTGTACCACGTGTACTAGGGATAATTTAAAAAATATTTACGATAGGAATAAAGGTAAATATAGACAACGTGTTCTTTATAAACACTTTCACCGGAGCTCTCTCATCTTAAAGCCAATAGTTAACACAAAAGCATGTTGTAAAGTCATCTTCAAAGCATCCTCCTCCAACGCCCTTGAAATTTTGTTGTTGCAGGGCCTCCTCCCAAGCAGCATCTTCGTGTCGAAGGATCCATCATCATTAAAGGAACGGGGTTCGCGGGACATTTCCTCTTCCTTCCTTCAATTTTCTGCTTTTTTTAACGAGTGGATGGAGGTACTTTAGTCGCTCTTTTTTTAGGCAACCAAATTAAAATATGAAATTGCGACATAAACCTGCTTAGCTTGATGAAGACCCCAGATTTTTACACCCGATAGCCTTTAGGATAATGTATGCGTCTCGCTAACTTTCTATAGACTTTTTATATAATGGCTGGTAGGAGGGATTTTTACATAGGGATAAATACTTCTGTTCCTTCCTATTTGGATGCCATCCTATATGATGAAGAAACCTCATCATTGTAATTCTCTTTTCTATTCTTTCAATGGAACATTTGGATATACAAAGTTGCTTCAAAAGTTCGTAAACACTTGCAAAAAATTGATATATAAATATTATTCGCCGTTATGTATAATGTCTTTGTATTATCTATAAAATAATTATATTATGTATTATTATGTATTCACCGTAATAATATTATTGTTGTTGTTGTCGTGTCCAATGAAGAGCCTCAGATGTATCCATGCATCTCTATCACAGCAGCAACAATGTCCACTATCTTGGGTGTGTAAAGCTGCTGCTCTGGGTCTATGTCAATTTTCTGCAAGGCTGCGGCCATTGCTGGACATGAGAATATGTGGGTAGGTGTTAGTTCCACACCAGGACAGTTGTTGCATGCCCTATAGGCTCTTGTGTCATCTGGATGTATTGTCATTCCTTTATAGTGTTTTTTTCTAAGTCTTGTTATAGTTTTTGTCATTTTTCTCTCAGAAAAAAACAACGTTTTAAGAAAAACACGAACTTTTAGGGCAACTTTATATTAAACTGAATATTTATACCCTATCTAAATGATCTTAATCTGTTATCTGTATATTTTAAGTTTAATCAGGTAATTGTTTACACAGAGTATGCGTTAAGATCGTAAGAAACTGAAAGAATATAGAAGTTTTTTTGTTTACTGTTAATATAAGTTATTCTTTTGGTTGTTCTTTTTCTTGTAACTTAGTAGTATTTAATCTATCTTCCGGGAAACACAATTTTATTTAAAAAGTCTAAGAAAAGTTAACATAATGAGTAAAAATATCAGACTTCCATGGATAAGTATATTTTCAAAAACCTTTTAATCTTTATCTTTATTATAACTTGTTTTCTTCTGTAGAAGGGCGTTCGTGCCCGAAAGCTAGACAATTGACAATTAAAATAATTTTATCGACATCTTGTCAATACATGCAAAGTGCACAATCTGAACTATTTAAAAAAGATAATATGCATTATATACACTATGTATAATGAATATGGCGCCTCTGCCAGCGCTGCAGAGTTTGGTGGAGAATCGCCAGTGGGTCTCCAGCGACACCACGCAAAACTAGAGATTAAAATGTTTTTTTAAAAGATACTTTTTTCTGGAGGCCTGATATTTCTCCATATTGATACAAGGGATTAGTTTACTGAATAGTTTACATAATCCCAAATTATTTGTGTCTATTATAACCAAATACCGTATTTTCTTTTGAAACTTGGTTATAGGTTAGAGCACAATTTATTTTGACCATTTTTCTTCTTTTTACCGAATTTAACTGATTTCAGCTTTATCTTGCTGATTTCAGTCATTGTTCTCTATTTAAGCAAAATAAAAAATTAGCGTCTTCGTCTAAGTTCCACATTTTGACTTAATAAGAAAAATTATTTTTTGTTTATACCCTATTCTTCATGGCTGGGGTCGCATCGTGTTGGGATGTAATACGTACAGTGGGCCGCACAACGCTCGATCTATAATCTTCATCTTTCAACCCAGGCGCATGTTAAATGGCGACGAAATGTGGCTCCTAAAAAATGTACGAAGGGTTTTTTTTTTTTTTAAGTTTCTCACACGCGAGTTTTTCTTTACTGGGAACGTATTTTTACCTCGAAGCACACCCTCTATTTTAAGTTTTTATTTTAAAATGATGGTGATAGGTTTTATATATATATAACTTATTTTATAGAAATTTTATTAACTCATTTTTATAGTTCTTTGTAACTGATATTCTAGTGTCCCTAAATAACACAGCCCGAAACGCGCTCGTGGTTGGCTTTTGAGATTTATCAAGAAAATAGGTTGACCAAATATCAAGGAACAGGTTTAGCTGATTTCTTTTCCACTATATGGTGCTCTGCCACCTAAAAACACTCATGTTAGTGGTCAGGATATGCCTAATTTGTTTCTAATATACGAGGTGTGTTCGAAAAGTATCGCGACTTTTGTGTTTTTTTCAAAAATTATTTAATTATTCATGAATACCTATTTTGTCCCCTTCAAAGTAATCCCCATGAGATATTTTACACTGGTGCCAACGGTTTTTTCCAATCTTCGAAGCACTTCAAAAAATCATTTTAAAAAATCTTTTTCAGCTCCTCCTTCGATGCCGTCTTTATCTCGTTAAGCGTAGCGTAACGTCGTCCTTTCATGGGCCTCTTTAGTTTAGGGAACAAGAAAAAGTCACAGGGGGCCAGATCTGGGGAAAACGGTGGCTGCGGCATCATTAGTGTGCTGTTTTTGGCCAAAAAGTCGCGCACAAGCAAGGATGTGTGAGCAGGGGCGTTATCGTGGTGCAAAAGCCAATTTTTGTTCTTCCACAAATCCGGGCGTTTCTGGCGGATTTCCTCGCGCAAATTGCGCATAACTTGCAGGTAATATTCCTTATTGACCGTTCTACCCTGTGGCAAGAACTCATGATGCACCACGCCCCTGCAATCGAAGAAAACTGTCAGCAAAATTTTCACATTCGACCGGACTTGGCGCTTTTTTCGGTCTTGGTTCGTGCGGCAGCTTCCATTGAGATGATTGAGCTTTGGTTTCCACGTCATAACCATAAACCCACGCTTCGTCACCAGTTATGACCCTCTGGAGCAAATTTGGGTCGTCGCGGACAGAGTCCAACATCTCATTAGCAATGTTCATGCGATGCTGTTTCTGGTCGCAATTGAGCAATTTTGGTACGAATTTCGCGGCGACCCGTCTCATGCCCAAATCATTGATAAAAATCGAATGGCACGAGCCAATCGATATGTTTAGGTCCTCAGCAACTTCTATAACGGAGATTCGACGATTGGCCAATATCATTTTCTCCACTTCATTAACTTTTTCGTCTGTTGTTGAAGTGCTCGGGCGTCCGGCACGCTCTTCGTCGTTCACATATTCTCGGTCTTCTGAGAACATTTTGTACCACCGATAAACGTTGCTTCGGTCCAAGGTAGCTTCTCCGTATGCCACAGTCAACATTCGGAATGCATCCGCGCACTTAATTTCGTTTTTCACACAAAATTTGATACAGGTTCTTTGATCCATTTTTTTTTTAATAGGTAAAAATCGAAGACGATCCAAAACACCTGCAAGCAAAGCAGCTGTCAACAATTAAGTGAACATTCAAAATGGCCGAGCTTGTCGGCATAAGTGAGAGACATGAGTACCAACATAAATCCACAAAAAGATCGAAATTCGAATATCCGTAACCCGCGAAAATTCAAAGGTCGCGATAATTTTTGAACACACCTCGTATATGTGTGTAATATTCAATTTTAAATTATTCATTTAATACTCTATTTAGGTATTATGAAAAACAATATTGGCTCCTTTATTTCGAACAACAAATCTCTCTTTGTTAAAGAGAAGTGAGGAGGTCTCTTTTAAAATTAAATTAGAGGGATTGAAAAACATTTTCGTCTTTCTACGCCAAGAGGTATATCGTTTCGTTCGTTATATTTTTATTTTTTTCTTTTATATAGTGCCAAAGACGTGGCACTTACTTCGATGAAAACAACCTGAAAGCCATATATTTTGCGCCTGCTAATGAACTAAATCATTGCTTTTGGGTTACAGTTTGAAATTATCTGTCAATTACTGTACACGCTTCTGGAAAAAAATTACAGTTCTTGGAACTCTTAGACCACATCTCTTAATGCAGTGTTGGGCAGTAATCCATTCAAAGTAATACATACCTTGTAATTACGATTACTTTGCAATGCATTACTCTGCAAAAAAAATTAAATGCATTAGAATGTAAACATAACTACTCGTAATTCTATATATAATGATAGCAATTGTGATTAAAATTACTTGTAATTGTAATCATGATTATTTGCAATTGTGATTATAGAAAATGAAATCATTATTGCATTTTGCCCAACTATGTATTAATGTTTAGAAAGAAGACAGCACCGCTTTAAAAACCACGAATTACTTTATTTTAAGGATAAAAATTGAATTTCGAGAAAAATTTGAGCGTAGGAAAGATAATTTGTCAAGATCGTCATCATGCAAACTAGAACGTATCTTATTGCATAGGTATCCAGAGGAGGAGAAGACTCTTTCCGAATCCACAGACGTTGGAGGAATTGTCAGCAAGTATTGATACACACTCTCTAAATGGGGTCCTCGTTTGCCTGACTGAGCAGCAATATTAAGTTCGTGGTTAATCATAGTTGAGTAGGATTCGGAGTCTGGTGTAGGTATTGCAATTGAAGTTGAAGAGGCAGCCTCAATAGCTTCTTGCAATCGGCGCTCAATTGTAAGATGGTCATTTGATTGCGATGGCTCATGGCGTTCTTGTAAACTCCGAGGGAGTTGCGAATTATCAGCCTGAATTCTTACTTCGGCCATTTGTTCCTGTAACGGTTTAAGACGCAAAAGCAATTTCACGCTAAAGTCTTTGACCATCTTCTTTTTTTCTAACTGTGATTGCGGATTGTGCAGATATTGGAGGACTAAAGATGTTTTATTGCATCGCTCTTCTAAAATTCTCTTTTGAAAAGAGTTTTGCAGATCTTTGTTGAGAGAATGAGATTGTGCTTGCAGCTCCTCTAGAAGAAACTTTACTGTTGCTTCTGCAGTCTAAAGCGTAGCGTCGCGTCTACAGATAGCCGCCACAGCTGCCCGAAATGGTTTCAGTGCGGAAATTACTTGCGACATGTGATATCAAAATCTTCATCAGTTAGACGGACATTTGCATTCACATCTATTAGCGCCTTCTGAATCGCTGACTTCACACTGAGAAGTCTCTCCAACATGTTCAATAAACTATTCCAGCACGTTCTGCAGTCGAGAATGAGACACATACTGGTGGAAATGCGATTATCTTGCCTCATGTAGTTCAGTAAAATCTCGTTCTTCAGCAGCGATCGTTTGAACAATTTCACAACCACACGAGCTTTTTTCGTCACTTCATTTATATTTTTCTTTGAAAATACTGTAGATTGTGGATAAATTGCTTCAGGGAATGAGGGATGTGCTACCTCTAGGCTAACGTTAAATGGAGAAGCGTCCTCATTTTCATCCTCGGAAAGGTCAGATTCTGCTTCATTTACTGTTGCGGAAACGAATTCAGGAACAACCCTCTCTTTTTTCTTGGCATAAAGTACATCCATCACAGCCAGATGGAGACCATGCGCGTAGCAGAGCTGTTGCAGTGGACCAATAATGTGACCCAATTTTACCATCATTGCGCACCCATCAGTTGTAACACACACAATATCAGTTTCGAAGTCGATTCCAAACTTCCAATGACATATTTGCATTGTTCAGAGGAAAATACTCCAGATATTCGAGTAAAGCCAAGATTCCACACCTTGGTACGGCTATGAATATTAATGCTCAGGTAACGCTTGCTCATGCGCATACTCTCATTCTAGACGCTGCCATTTTGGAAAGATCTTGCAGAATAACCCTTCGTTATTAGTGCATGAAAATAATTTCAAATCTCTCAGAAAAAAAAAAAAAAAAGACCCGAAATGCAGCTGTATAAACAAAACGTCAAAAGTGTGCTATTTCATCATCTGTTTGATTACCAAAATGCTAGATAAGAAAAATATATTTTTGCGCTGCTTTTCATGCACAAACCAGTAATCCCGGGATTTTTCGAGCAGAATCCCGGGATTTCGAGATCATTATTTGGCTCCGGGATCCCGGGATTGGAGGCCCTAGTAGCGATATTGTTTTCCTGTTGTGGAACTGAAGATATAATTAAAGATATATTAAGATATAATTTAAAGTGAAGAATTCATAATCTGATTGATCTAAAGATTTGAAAGTATAGTATTGAAAGATAAGTATTTGTGAACTTTGAAAAAGATTTGCCTTTCCAACCCTAATTACTTTTGCTCTCTATATTATTTGTTTATCTGTATATTTATTTTGTACCACTTATTTTTTCTAATTTTAAATATATTTAAATATATTATATATATATATTTAAATATATATTTTTAAATAATTTTATTTTGATGACCAGTCATTTTTGATAAGCAAAATAAAATATATATTTATGCCATTTTTGTTAATTTGCATTTCCACAACTTGTGCAAACACAACTGGTGAATCTCTATTTTTCAATCTGGGTAAGATTGACCTTCCCCCATTTTTTTTTTCAAATTCAACAGATTATTTAAGAGAGAGATAACCCAGGTTCCTGGAGCGTAGAACGCCAACTATCAAGCTATTTCTTCTTCTAAAGTAAATCAAGTTAAATAAAACTATCCCAAGGCAAATCCATCACAAGATGAGATCTTGCTTAGAAGGATCCACTTGGGAAAAGACATCCACTAGCAAGATTTCTGACAGAAAATCTGGATGCATTATTATCAGCGATTATTATCAATCTTATGTTCATTAACAGTTTATATTTTATAAATTACACAACGTTTAAATTTGAAAATAAATAATTAATTTTATTTAAAAAAAATAATTGAATTATATATATTGTTGTACCAAGTTGCAGCTTTGCAAGGTCGTCGACCTTGGTTTCCTCTTTCTTATTATACACGTTTCCCGAGCAGGTTTCCATACTTAAAGCAAATAAAGAAAAGTAAATACCTTTTAAAGTTACTGTGTTTATTTATTCGTTGTCTTCCTCGTAGGTCATGATCCTCAGTTTTCGTCTAGGTCCTCTCTCGCTCCAATAACCAATCAAGATATATCTATATATATAAAAATGAATGTTTGTATGTTTGTCTGTTTGTTTGTTTGTTGGTTTGTATGTCCGGTATACAAATTCGCAGTAGTTCACTAATTCAAACAAAAATTTCCATACATAGGTAAAAAAATACGGGGAAGACGATAGGCTATTTAAAAAATATATAAATCAATTATTAAAACTATATATTTTTAGTCAGAAAATGATGATGACGATATTGCTGTATCATGTTTGATTATCAGATACAAACTTATATCGGGAAAAATTCCAAAAAGCAGAGACCACGGGTGAAACCAGTTCATTATTTTGTACGCAGGAACAAAATTCTAACAGAAACACATTCAATCGAGCAGAAAACAAAAGCCAAATCATCCTTCTATAAAAAAATATCGCTTCTCAGACACAAAGTTTGGAGCGGGACGTTTCACAAGAGTGACATCCACGGCGCCAATTTATAATTGTAACGAATAGTATTTGAATAAAAACATTTAATCGGGTAAAACCCGGGCGTTGCCCGGGTCATTCGGCTAGTGTACAATAAAAAATTACAAAAGGAATGAAACTATAAAAAGGAATGATACCTTTGTGTATAATCAGTTTTAAATAAATATTAAATATCATAGAATATTTTGAATAGATTTAGGGCGCATTAAAATTGATAAAAACAATGTGTAGCGTTCTCACGCAATTCTGGCCTTAACTACCCGTTTCATGATTTTTCAGGATGCCTGAATGACCAGTTTTTTGGTCGTTGAGGTACAGCTTGCACCACACTGACGAGGAAAAACAGCCCGAAACGCGCCCGTGGTTACCTTTTCTTGATTTTCAAGAATGGGTATTTGGCCAATTCTGCAATAAATAAAAATCAACGAGAATAGTTGATATTTATTCCAATAGATGGCGCAAGCCATCAGCAACTTTCAGTTGCACGATAAGGAGATGCCTTTTTTCATAATATATATATTAATTAATTGATTAATTTGATACATTTGGGTAGTTGTCGATCTAAGGATACACTCCTGGGTTACCTTTATGTTACTACTAGCCGAATGACCCGGGCAACGCCCGTGTTTTACCCGAATGAATGTTTTTATTCAAATACTATTTGTTACAATTGTAAATTGGCGCCTTAAATAAATGCATATATTAGTTAATAACTATAGCCTATGTGCTTTATCTGTCTATGTACTATTGGCTTCCGTAGGCGTCTCTTACTGGGAAAAAGAAAGAGAAGATTCTATTTAGTTATTAACTAATATATGCATTTATTTAAGGAGCGACCCGCTCCAACACAATAGTTACAAAAACGAAAAAGCGAGTGGGGGGCAAAGGTGGCGTGATCGTAGCCAACCAATAGGAGAGCGCCATTCCAATAAAAAAGCAAACGGTGACAGAGATGAAAACTGAAGAATTAAGAGATGAAGAACGCATGACGCTCGTAACTGTATATTAAATTACTATGATATATTAGCGCGCCATCTGTTGTGTGAAATATAAACTATTTTCAACGTGGAATTGATTAATTCACAAAATATTTGAGTGTATAACCAATGTTTCAGTGGACCGTGTCGGTTTTCGTCGCTAATGCTCGAGTCCTGGGAACAACTTTCCTTTGGTCCAGGAAGTAATGGACAGACCTTCGAGGTGTCGACATGATGATTGATTCTCTCTGTCGTGAGATGGTTAGCAATTAGAGAAATGTTGTGGTGACACAAATTAATACTTTTAAAAATTGTATTGTCGCGGAGATAAATAAAGCAAGGTCAAATTTGGGAATAATTAATTTATTATAAAGGATATTTAGCTTTTAGTTCTCCAATAAAATTATATAACATTTTAGCATTAACATATTTTTATTGAAATCTTGTCAATACAGGCAAGTGCACAGTCCGCACTAATTATGAGAAATTAACAATAATGAAAATGATGATAAAAACGAAAAATAGATATAAAAAAAATGCTATGTACAA
>CP092877.1:32379293-32421921 GCA_030710605.1 Cordylochernes scorpioides
ATATCCTCAGAAAAAAAAAGCCATAGCGCTTTTTTTCTGAGATCAAAATAATATAAAATGGGCTCTTATTTAAAGGAAAACACTTCAATTCTAAGATTTATACTAAAAAAATTAAAGTCAATTAAAAAACGTGCATGGCTTTAAAAAAAAAAACGTCAGTTGAGAGATATACTCTATAAAAAAAGTTAACATAGTTCGCTAATGGAAGGGGAATGGAAGCCTCACCCCGGCCCCAGGGTCAGATAATATCACAGGGTTATCCCCTTCAAATAGGAGTTCTCGACACTACTTACTAATATTCCTCTTCACTGAATATTTATCAATCGTAGTCAACCTCAAAATTCGCCTAACTTCTAAATTAAAAAGAATTGTTAAATCATCATTTGAAGTTGATTTCGTGTTGAGAATTGTTTGATTTTCGTTAAAAAAATCTACAGAGAGATAATTTGACAATTAATAATGTTTATTGATTTTTATATAATTAATTACATAATAAAATCTTAAAACAATATGTATATTAAACTATTACAATCAAACGACTCTCTATAACCGAGGGACGTCTGGATCTTATCTGCGATTAAAAGTAGCTCCAAGTTTGGACAGCCTCTTTGCATCAACTATTGTCCTCAACATTTTCAATTGTAATTCTGAGGAATTCGCTCAGAATGGGCTAGGCTAGAGTTGTCTGAGGAGTTCTACCCTACCAGGGCGATATAAAACCGCCTATACTATATCGTCCTTATGATTCTCCTCTTATAGGGGTTCTAGGAAAAATTCAACGTCCAGTTTCTCAAACAGCTCCTCTATCCCTGAGTAGTCCCTGGAGGTATGCCCCTGAGTGGTCTGAGGAGGCTGTTTGTCTTGGGTCTTGGTGGTAGAAGAATGGATGGATGATATAGTCTTGGTCTGGATATCTTAGCAGGGGCCGCTGTTAGAGCAGCAATGGTTAAGCAGGCCCTGGCAGCGACGGCAATGGGCTGGTGCTCGGCGCCGTAGCAGAAGGTTCAGTGGTTAGTCTTCTGAGGAGGGACGGGACGGAGCGCCGCGGGCGAAGACTTTTAGGGCTAGAAGGTGTCGGGGAAGTCTGCTTGATGGGCATATAACGCTCCGCGGCTAAAGTAGAAAAGGCGGAGTTGTTGATGGTTGTGGGCTTGAAGGAGGATTTTGAGACAAGGCCATTCTGGGTGTCCTTATGATGATGCTCCCCGTTTGTCAACTAGAGTCAGCAGGCTCGTCAATATCCCTGGGGATGGCATCTGCTACACCTAACGCCATAGGTGAAGTATACTGATGCCAACGCGCCTTTCGAGATAATCACCAGCTTAGCAAGGCGCTGGTAGAGTTTCAGCTCTTCATTTAAAAAAACGAAGGCCTTCCTATTGCCGGTGGTCCAGGTGTAGCCACCGCTGGTCACTACCTGCAGTAGGGCCGCAACGAGGTCTTCGTCTCTAATTGCTATTGGGAGAGTCCCAATCACTATTTTTTTCTGTCCGATTCTTATAAGGAAACACATCGAGGAAGGTTTTCCGATGACGAGGGCCTCCTCAGGAAGCCGCTGGGTCTTCCCTATGTTGTCCAACCCGACCAGGCCGGACATCTTCATCAGCTGAATGACCGCGCCCCTTCAGAGCATTTCCTCCAATGTCTTTAATGCATTGCACTTACCCAGAGCTATATCAATACTTTTGTAGCATTGGTCGAATGATGCTGCCGCTGACCAGGGCCTGATGTTTGCTGCTTTTTACCAGGTTAACAGCGTTCCTCTTTGGTGGTAGAAACGTCTTTGTTATCCTGGCCCGGCTGGTGTAGGTCTGGCAATATGTGCCAGGCTGAGATCGCCGTTCTTTTCCAGAACTTTCTCTTCTTTGCGCGCACAAATATACAAATTTCCTCGCAATCCTCTTCAATGATTTCAGCCCAGTTCCGGCTTGTTGGAATAAAATTAGCATAGATGCCTGTCAATGAATATAAATATGCATTATCGCCATGAGGTGGTGGTGATTATTTCCTTATCATACGCAGTGATTGGGTGCATTTACTGTTGAGATGAAAACATCTGAGACACACATAGAATACGACTTTACCTCATTGCCTGTTAGAATTTAGCTGGGATTAATAAGATAGCCTTCATACTTAGAGTGGCCCTACCAGGAGTATAAGACTCCAGACATACTATCCTGCCCAGGGTTACCTCCCCACCACGCTGGCCTCCTACCAGTACGTCAAAGGGGTTAGGAATCTTCATCTCATTCATCTCCAAAATCGAAAAGCGCCCAACTCGCACGCCGCACGGCCGATAGCGGATAAGTTTAAAATCTTGAGTTCAAGTAAAAAAGAGCTCAAGTTGAAAGAAACTTATCCCCGGATTGATTTTCAATTTATTTAATTTACTCTCTATTCTTATTGATTTGAGAGCTATGGTACAATTGATTGCTCTCATACAGAAAGTAGATGGTCCAAGATTGTCTCCTCCTTATAACAGGTAGTAAAATTATTTCTCCACACTGTTGAATGTGATATTCTTTGTTTGTTTTGTTCTGAAGCGGGGAAAACATATAGCATTCCTATGAGATAGGTTGGCATCAATGATCATTTTCCAGGACTCTCAGGCAATACAATCTACTGAAAAAAATACCCAATATCCACTTTCTGCGTCCTGAAAGTAACCTAGTTAAACACCAGGCCATGTAAAGTGTAGCCCATAAAGGGAATTGTGCCATTCCCCTGAATATATTTCCGTTTCCTATGACCGACCATGGGGCCAGGTGAGGCTTTCTTTGTCGCAACACATCTGTCAACGGTAGGCAACAGCGAGCATTTGGGCCTAGAATCATATTTTTATTAATTATTCATTCTTATAACTTATTTCAGAGTGAATAGCGAGTTTTTCGCCAGAATTATTATTTCTTTCAATTGGCTACCTGATCACGCTAATTTTTCCCGTTGTTCTATTTTCATATGCAATAATGCTTCATTCTTATAACTTACTTCACGTACTGCGAGTTTTTACCTTTTTTTTTTTCAATTTTACTACCTGATTATACGCTCAATTACCTCCCTTGTTCTATTTTTATATGCAAATCAATCCGTTATTCTAATTCGCATATTCCGATGCTGAAACTATAAACTCTCTTTTCAAACCTAATTCTCTATATCCTGATAAAGTTTCACCTTGATATGTCAAATATTGTGAAGTCCATAAGGAACATATACGAAATAGTATGTATATATATATATGCACACATAGGATGACTTTTACTTATAAAGATATTATTAATGTAATAAATATATCACAAGGACAGCCATTAAAAATGAATCAATAAACAAAACCTACAGCTACTTTGTCTTCCTAGTTAAGCAATCGAAGTGAGATTTCCGGCTAGAGAAGAAAAAGGATGGAAATATTTTGCCGGGAGAAGATATTTATCTAAAAAGTCAAAGATCGCCTCTCCCCTCAAAATAGTCGTCAAAGCTAGCCGCCATCTATTGCCCGTTGCCGTAAACTAGCGGCCTCGGGTCGGTGACAAAGCCATAACACCAGCTTTGGCAAACTGAAAAGCGTCCACCTAGAGACCATGGTTTCGGGCTAATGGCCTCGTCAGCTTATGGCGGACTTTATTCTATGAGAACCACAAAGGATCTAATGGAATCTTGACAATCTGCCAAAGAGGTGTTTAGCTGGCAAAGTTGCTAGGCCAAATCTATGGCTAAATTATAGATGGAATATTTTGGCCGGGAGGATATTGATCTGAAAATACAAAGGATGTTACACTTAAGGCAATCCCACGATTTCTATATAAAAGAAACGAACCCATTAAGTACGAATTTTTATTTTTCAAATAAAACAAACATTCTACTCTCCTTAATGCGATAAAAAAAAGTATATTGGGAGGGCCTGGCTAATCAGTGGTGAACCTACCAGCGGTAGAGCTCTAAAAAGCAGTATAGTTGATCAAACTAGCAACACCGCTGGGAGCATTTGCAATATAGTTGGTCAAAATACAAAACCCTAAAACTTAAAAAAAAAAAATCTTATTTATTCTTATACTTCGAATACACACAAAAAGACACTCAACCTTGACTCATGGTTGACGATGACAAAAACAAACAAAACTAATTTTGATGATAACATATTCTGTGAATTATATAGATTCAAAGAAAATAAAATACCAACATTTGACTATATTACAAGATTTACCACTGATGAGCAAGACCATCCCAATATATTTTTCATTGCAGTAGGGACATTAAGAAGCTTGTTCTATTTGAAAAAAATAGTTTTTAATGGCCTAATTTCTTTTAAGAAAGAATCAGTCTTAGCGATAAAGAGTAAAGTTCCATAATTAGCAAATGCAGTCCTTGTTCGATTCATATAAAAATCTTTTATTGCAGACCTTGTGGTGGAATTCATTAAATGTTTAATTGGCTATTAAATTACAGTTATTCTGAGACTTGCATATTTTTCAGTATTTTATTATGAAAGATGGTTTAATAAATTCAATAAAGGGACCGAATGAAAGCCAGGATAAGCTTTCCTCTTCATTCTTGAAATGAAGGACACTCTCGCATCCTTGGGAGGATAATTCGTTCCAAATGGCAGAACAGCCAAATTTATTTTACCAATGGTATTGACAAGGGGTCGGCAAACTTTTGAGTCGGAAGAGTCAAAATAACACTTTACAAAATTTCAAAGTTTTAAAAGAGCCACAATTTTTTTTTCTTATCAACAATAAATAGTACTCGCATAAATAATATTTGCGTATGGAACTATATAAAGAGCCGCAGCTTTACATCCAAAGAGCCGTATGTGGCTGGCGAGCCGCCGTTTGCCGACCCCTGCTATAGACGGTAGAAGGCAATGGCAAAGAACTTCTACATCATGCACCGATCAGAAAACTATGTAGACAAATTTGAAAAAGAAGAAAGAGAGAAATGCCTCCATTGAGCTGAATGAAAGGAGTCAAGAAAGCTACCAGAAAGCTACGAGTAATGATCACTAACAGATCATATTGGAGAATTTATATCCATATAGTTATCCATATATCCGTATATCCATATAGTTATCCATATATCCGTATATCCATATAGTTACCAAAGTCGAGCTCGACTTGCCGGACACTAACAAAAAAAAAAAAAAAAAAAAAAACATAAAATTGTTTCCTTTTTATCCAAACTTTACAAGATTTTTGATATTTGATATTTCTATTTAATCTATATATATTTATCTTCAATTTTACTCCATTATATCTCGAACTTAGATTATAATCTATAATAAATAATAATATTTATTATTGTTTGAAATATCTCTTTATTTGAAAATACAATCTCAGCCAAATCATCAGCGCATTCATATTTAACATTTATAATTGCTGTTTTCTTCATAGGCTCTCGGTGAATTTAATTAAAGATTGTTTTGAAAATTAATTTAACATAACGTATTCAAATTTTAAAATAATTTTATTAAATTTCTTGATCATTATAGTTTAAAAATTTGAAGGACATTTGTTTTTACAGTTCCAGAGTCAATGAATTTGTTGATATGTAATAGTTTTCAAGTTTTTTTTTTCTATAAAGAAAATTAGCGATTTCACACCAATCCGTATAGGCGACCAATATTTCTTCCATCCCAGGTACAAATTTAAAGTAAGAAAGCTAATAATAAATAAGGAACATCGCGTCTAAGACCCAATCACATAAAAACCAAACATTTGAGGTTTACAATTCGAAATTGTTTCAAATTGTTCATCGGGAAATCTTCTTTTTTTACAGAATAAGACAATTTCCGACCGTGTTTTCTGCAATGAGGAAATCCTTGGGAGTTAATCAGTAGGCAATATTTTTTTCCATCGGAGAAATTCATTAGAAACTTGTTGTATTTTGTGAAAGAAGATTTCTCGGTAAGCAGAATTTCATATATCGATGGTTCATTATGGCCAGGTACACTCATGGACAAAACTTTAGGAAGTTTCATATTTTAAGCATAAACCGCCGTTATAGGCGGATTTCCCATACATGTGAATTCGAACGTTCTCCCTTAAAAAATATATTTATACAAGATTTATACAAAATATATGTATAATGTAATAAAATATTTATATTGATATTTAAATAAATACACACTTATTGTGCCACAATAGTGTTAAACACTTATTGTTTGTGAACGGAAATTTAATTATGATTATTATATACACACACATACAGCTTTATTAAGACCCACCGGTATTATACAGATTCATCATAGGAACGAAGCATAGATAGAACTCCTATACTCCAGGTAGCACAGAACCCAACAACGGCCTCCAGGTCCGACGCATGTCTAACGGCCACAGAATCCATCGTGCATAAGTTAGCGTATCACTGAAAGGGCGAGTGTGGAAACAGCCGTGTTCTAGTATTCGCTTTCCTCATCTAAATGGACCACAACATTCGGCGATTCTATTAATGATTATTATAAAATACCACATACATGATTTAAGATCGATATTTTTTGGATTCTTGGCTTGTTCATGTAAATTATTAATGGATGCTGTACATGCTTGTTGCATTTAAGCTATACTATTAATGAAAAAGTATCTAGAAACTTGCTAGAAAGTACGCCAGACTTATTACTTTCTAGCCTTGTAATAGAATTTTTGAGATATAGACCTCAAAGAAGTCTTATCTACAGAGATAAATTATGTCACGCAAAATCGCGAGTGCCATTTTTTTTCCTGTACCGCTCACTTGAAATGAAAATAATTTCCTTATAACAAGCTTTTAGGATCATCTTGAAGGATTGTTGAGGTACAGCCTGCAACGTATTGACTATGGGCACACGTATATGGTTATAATTTATTGATATCATCAAAAGGGTTTTGGTAAATAGATGGGAATAAAATAAATCAACGTTTAATTAATATTTATTTCGGTAGATGGCGTTCTACTATCTAAAAATGCTCATTTTCAGCGAGCAAGACATGTCTATTTAGCCATTCAGTTGATTATCTCCTCTTCAGCTGTCCAGCTTTCTTTAGACATAGAATGCAAACAGCTATCCTTCTTGGACTGACCCATCTCAATCCTACATCTATGGCCAGCCTCCCAGACTCAACCTCAGCATGGAACTTCCTGGTCAACTGGTTCAACTCAGCAATCAAAACAGAACGCGAGTAAAAGCGCCAAGCACTAGTCCATACTGGTGAGCTGAAATCCCCGGGTAGTTGGCGTTCTGCACTCCCTGGGTTATAACTATATCTCTCATAGCCACCAAGTCTCCAGAAAATTTCTATATAGGTGATTTTATTATGAGAAATACTTTTAGGTTATCAAATTTTATTTTTCAAGATTTTATTCCATCATATATATAAAGAATGAATCATAACACTAGGTTTGGCAAATTCAGACAAAACCCCAATCTGTATATCATGATTTCGGGCTATGGCCCTCACTGGAGCGGCTTCGATTTCATTACATCCTAGAAGAGAAACTTTGAAATCGGTCTAATTTACCAAACAGGTTGAACACCTGTTCGGTGAAGTGGCAGGAGCCGATTTTCAGACTATAATTCAACATCAATATATTGTAAGATATAATAAACTCAAAAGGAGCTTCTTCTATAGAACCCCTTGTCTTTACGCCCGTTGAAGAACGATTTTGTTCGAAAGCTAGCGAAATAAACATGTTCAATAGAAGAAGCTCCTTTTGAGTTTATAATCTTACAATATAGTTATGGTAATGTTGATGTCTACAAATTCAACATAAAGTTGTGGGAGGATTCAACCATTGTATTCTAGCCTGAAAATGTTGTCTGTTTATTTCAACTTTTAACCAAGTAATTGTTTATACAGAATCCATCGTGCATAAGTTAGCGTATCACTGAAAAGGCGAGTGTGGAAACAGCCGTGTTCTAGTCTTCGCTTTCCTCATCTAAATGAACCACGACATTCGGCGATTCTATTAATGATTATTATAAAATACCACACACACACACACATGATTTAAGATCGATATTTTTTTGGATTCTTGGCTTGTTTATGTAAATGATGAATGGATGCTGTACATGCTGTACATAGGTTTCATTTAATTCCTGTAGAAGGGCTGCTTGCGCCCGAAAGCTCGAATCGGTTTTACCAATAAAGAAACTCATCCTTTAAGATTTTATTCGTGTTATAACAGAGTATATGTGTAAGATTATAAGAAAATAGGCGCTAACCAAAAGAAGATAAAAGTTTTCATTTACTCTTACTATGGGTTATTCTTTTCTTTGTTCTCTTTCTTGTGCAACTTAATAAAAGTGATGTTTAATATATCTATCTTCTAGGAATCAGTTTCATTTAAAAAGTCTAAAAAAAAAGTCAACAGAAAAACCGACCCATGTCAATTTACCAGTTAGTCGAGTAAGTTTTAACTCAAATTGATACACAGTTTATTTTATATTTGATTAGATTTAGAAGGTTTAAAATGGGATTTAATTTAGATTAAGCTAAATAAGGTTGGGTAAGAGGTGCGCTGCTGGAGTCTTTTGTTTACATGTCATATTTTAACTTACTTGTTTTATCTACATCTTTTCTTATGGATTTAATTGTAACTTTTTTACATCTTATTTATAAATGAACGTTTTCCTCTGATATTTATACTATTATAAAATAAATAAAACTTTCAGGGGTAAGTTTCTTGTTCAACTTTTTATTTTCAAGCTTTCGGACTTGTCAGTCCTTCAATAGGAGTATCACGTTAATAAATTGATGATAAATACTCTATTTTTATATACAAATTATTATTTACATTATCAATGTATTTAAAAAGAGTATTTATCATCAATTTATTAACGTGATACTCCTGTTGAAGGACTGACATCTTATTAATTTTTATTAACTTTCAGGTATAATTATTTTTACATAATTTTGTTGTATAAATCATTTGCCTACTTTTTGTATAGTTAAATTCACATACTGTTGTTCTTGGTGATTATTTAAGACAATAATCTTGAGTTAGAAAGTGTTTTTTCTCACTTCATTAGTTTTTTAATAAACGTGGCTTCTCGGATGTTTTCTCTCAGTACATCAGGTCACCATCGCAACAATATATAGTAAGGCTAGTTCATATTGGTTGTAAATTAGGTTAAGTTAATTTAGATGAGAGAGAGAGATGGGGGTGGTGTAATCAAGTTAGATCAGTTGTAGAAAACTTAAATTAGAATTATTTATATATTTGTAACAAAAAATAAATTTACTTTATACAGAAGCTGTATTCTCCCTATAGTAACAGACGCATTGCCTGTATGGTTTAAATACATAACCTTGACTGATAGGAAAAGAATAGATGCATTCATGAGAATTTGTTTAAGAAGTACTGTAAATTCCCCATTTAATCTATCAAATGCAATTTTAAAGCAGGACTTAAACCAGCCTAATATAGAAGAAATATGCATATCCTCGACCCAGAAATGATATCTAAAACTCTTTACTTCCCAAAATCCAGTTATACAAGAATTGTTCCAATTTGATGGAGACCTCAATCCAAGACATAAAAGACCTGGACTTCACTCTACCTAAACTGTGACCTTCCAGTCAGTTCTGAAGGCCATTTTTAGAAATTCTTGATGCCTAACATCCACGACAAAGTGACTCGTGAGCTTTATGCTCGAATGGTACACTGTAAATTTGAGAGGAAATAAATAAATTTACTGGCAATGTGTTTCTTTTTAATAATATCATCAAATATTATCTCTATAGTCCTTACTGCAATGATATAAGTTATCGAATGAGAGGGCTTGGCTCATCAGTAGTGAACCCTCTCAAGAGTTTCGCCAAATTAATCTCTAGACCGGTCTACTATTGCATTGGATTGGTTTGGGATTATTGAAAAGAAAAACATTGCCAGTAAATTTATTATCGATGTATTTTATCGATAGAATAGTTTTGTTAAGTTAGTTTCAACTAAGTCAAATGGACTTATAATTTGGGTTGAGTTAACGAAAATATTGATGAGCGATGTGAGGTTTGTACTTGTTTACTTAATTTATTTACATTTCTAAGAAACGTCAGTGACGTAATTATGAATATCTTCCAAAATTAACTTTATCAACTTAAGCATAAAAAATAGCACACCAAGACGACAAAAACTATTTAGAGTAGAACCTCTCTATAAATTGAACCTAATTAGAGAGATAAAGTGTACTTTAGGGAGAAAATGTCCTCTTACCGGAGAGTTGCTAAGTGAATGACAATTTTGGTGATAAAATCAGTACTTTGTAGAAAGAGAGGAGTCCTCTAATGATAATATCATCATATAAGGATTCTATATACAATTACGAGCCTTATTCTTCATCAGTCATCTCTGTCACCGTTTGCTTTTTTTTTTTGGAATGGCGCCCTCCTATTGGTCGGCCACGATCACGCCACCTTTGCCCCCCACTCGCTTTTTCGTTTTTGTAACCATTGTGTTGGAGCGGGTCGCTCCTTAAACAAATGCATATATTAGTTAATAACCAAATGGAATCCTCTCTTTTTTTTTCCCAGTAAGAGACGCCTACGGAAGCCAACAGTACATAGACAGATAAAGCACATAGGCTATAGTTATTAACTAAAATATGCATTTATTTAAGGCGCCAATTTATAATTGTAACAAATAGTATTTGAATCAAAACATCCAATCGGGTAAAACACGGGCGTTGCCCGGGTCATTCGGCTAGTTATACTATATTATTCTCCTACTTCAGTATCTTACTTTTCTGGGGAAGGTCAACAGGGTTTTTCCATATCTACCGATCTCCCATCATCAGCTCTATCTGTCCATGTGTACGTCATCAGGTCCTCAAGTCATACATACACTGTCGTAATCTTTGTTACTCTTCACATAGATATTTACATTCAAGACCATCTGCATGGCCTCTCCCGCTGATCCATACTTCACATGCCCAGCAAACGTCAGCTTCCGCTGCTTTTTGAACACCACAAGCTACCTCTATACCCATTCGATCAAGGACCTGATTGTTTCTCATATTACCTGAACATGCAATATCAACTGCTCTTCTATAAAAAGATACATCTCTTAGGCACTCTATATAATATATAAAATTATTAATAAAAATTATAATTTACTTGAACTACATTTAAACATTTTAGTGTTAATTTTGAAGATAATAGGTATGGAAATATTTTAAAATACAGGGAATCTATACTAATAGATAGATTTTTGGAACTTGAGAAAATTTGCTTTTATGGTAATTTTCAACAACTTGTTTTTCAGTACAAAATCTACACAGAGTCTGTACAGAATTAACAGATCGGATTCGAATTCTCGCTAGCCTCCTGGAAGTGGTCTGTCGTTAAAGAAGGGTGATCAGGTTGAGCCATTTAGATTTCAACAAAGTTGTTTGCTCCTCAAATAGATTACACCTGCAAGATATGTTTGACTGTAACTATTTTAAAAATATCAAGTTTCGTGTATTGTGATAAGATTAGTATAAAAAAGATTTTTATCACCAACCCTATGAAGTGTAGGCTAGTTCGTTTGGTCGGAATATTCATTGATGCGTGCAGCAGCTGTGACTGCGAGGACCCAATTTGAATAAAATGTGTCCCAAAGTTGCATAAACACCTCGCGTGCAGAGTGTGCCTCTCTGAGAGACTGCTTCTATTGGACTCTATTGTCTGGTAGGAGGAGCCTGGTGTTGGTCCGCTGATTTCACTATGTCAGAGACTCTTTGGATGTTTTTTTATTTGGGTCTCTTGAGACTCAGTTAGAATTGAGTAATCGGTGAGAAAATTTAGTGACCTCGAACTATTTATAATCAATTGCCATACTATATATGCCAAAGACCTAAAATCTTTTATTTTCGGCAGCACAACTACTTCAATAGAAATGGAAAGATCATTTTGGTACCTTCACAAGTGATGCTGATAAACGTTTGTTGATGTGCGGTTGCAGCCTACTGTAATGTTTTACTACATTTTACACTGTATTTTAGGCTTTTTGAAGACATAAGACGCTTCCAATTGGGCGATAAACTACTAAAATTGGAATGAAAATACAATCATAGACCCAGCTCAAGGATAACCCACAAAGTTGTTAAACATTTGTTGTAGTACGGTTGTAGCCTACTGTAATGTTTCACTACACTTTACACTGTACTTTAGTTTTTTTTTTTTTAAACTTAAGATTCTCTCAATTCGGTGATACAACTACTATAATAGGAATTATAAAATGCAATCTTAGACCCGGCTCGACACGCAAAGTCGATGAACATTTGTTGAGGTACGGTTGTAGCCTACTGTAATATTTAACTACATTTTACACTGTACTTTAGTCTTTTAAAGATTTAATACCCTCCCAATACTTTGGTGAAATACTCATTTATTCGGACCACAAAATACTTCGGCGATTTTATTATTCCCCTTGGGCCTATTGCGGTAAACAAAAATAGTTCCAATTTTAAAATAATCTAATGTAACCTATCTGAACAGAACGTATTGATTTATTCTTGGCGATGATTCTCAGAAATGTGTATCTCACCGCCAACTCTGTTTCCAAGCCCCTGATAATATGTTTTATTTGATTGCAACACACTGAAAAAACTCGGGAGAAAGTTATTCAAAACCAGACATCTCCCTTTCTTTCTCCTATGTAATTCCAAGAAAATTTGGTCTGTGGTCATAGTTTATTCCGCCAATAATTGCAATAAGGTTTATCCAGATAGCTTGAACCGTCTTAAGTTTAATTCCCTCTCAACATTGGTTCAGTTTTGTTTGAAATCTTCTCTTCATTGCCATCTTATTTCTTTTAGTTATATATGCATCTCACATCATACATATCTTTATTTTGATTGCATTTTTTATAATAATTTTTTCATGCACAAATTTCTCCCACCTACTCTGTTTTTTAATTGATTTCAACTGTGATATTATAACACTATGCGGCGCTGAGTTTGTGTATACAAAAATGTAATGCCTCGATAAAGGTTGGCGTTCAGCCAGCCGAAATATTGGCAAAATAAATATTTTATTAAATCCAATATATGCCTTTATTATCTAATGAATTAAGTATGGATTGCTCTATTTTCAAAACATATCTTTATATAAATATTCATTCAAATGTTTATTTTTATAATTATACTGCAACTTCTTTCACCATTCTAATAATCTTTGAAAAACCTCTCTTATCCCATCATGTACTATCTAATCTAAGCTTATTCGTCTATTGTATGGTCAGTTTAGTGTTTATACATTGATATCCCATTGCAGAATGATTTTAATAGGAACTAGACTAGAGGAGAGAAGCGACGAATGATAGACCTTAACAAAGGAGAATCCTTTCCGTTTCTTTTAATGCAAGCAAAGGGTATTCAAGGCTAAATCTGTGCATGAATTCGCTAATTATACTTAAAAGAGAAAAGAATATGAGAGGATGGTAACTTGATCAATATATATATATATATGTGATTATTAATAGTAGTAAATAATATACAGTAAAGTTGAATCTATGATTAAATATATTTTATTTAATCTCTCCCTTAGGAATTCTATTGAGACCGCGACAACAAAGACTTTCTCACTTTAACAACCAGAGCGATCTAGAAAGCGTACCGAGCGACTACCATAGCTATTCAAGCAATCTTTCAACTGAAAATCCACCAGAACGATCCAAAGATATTTACCAGAGCGGTCCAAGCAATCATTCAACTCATTGATCTACCAGGGCGATCTAAGCAATCTTTCAACTCATTGATCTACCAGGGCGATCTAAGCAAACTTTCAACTCATTGATCTACCAGGGCGATCAAAGCAATCTTTCAACGCAGTGATCTACCAGAGAAATGATATGCCAGAGAAATTTAATCAATCTTTCAACACATTGATCTACCAGGGCGATCTAAGCAATCTTTCAACTCATTGTTCTACCAGGGCGATCCAAGCAATCTTTTAACGCAGTGATCTACCAGAGCGATCTAATAAATGTTTAAACTCATTGATCTGCCAGAGAAATTTAATCAATCTTTCAACACATTGATCTACCAGAGCAATATAACCGGCCTTTCAACCCAGTGATCTATCAGAGTGATTCAAGCGATCTTTCAACCCATTGATCTACCAGAGCAATCCAAGCGATCTTCCAACTCATTGATCTACCAGAGCAATCTAATCGATCTTTCAATCCATTGATCTACCAGAGAGATACAAGCGATCTTTCAAACCATTGATCTACCAGAGAGATCCAAGCGATCTTTCAACCCATTGATCTACCAGAGAGATCTAAGCGATCTTTCAAATCATTGATCTACCAGAGAGATCTAAGCGATCTTTCAACTCATTGATCTACCAGAGAGATCCAAGCGATCTTTCAACTCATTGATCTACCAGAGAGATCTAAGCGATCTTTCAAATCATTGATCTACCAGAGAGATCTAAGCGATCTTTCAACTCATTGATCTACCAGAGAGATCCAAGCGATCTTTCAACTCATTGATCTACCAGAGCAATCCAAGCGATCTTCCAACTCATTGATCTACCAGAGCAATCTAATCGATCTTTCAATTCATTGATCTACCAGAGAGATCCAAGCGATCTTTCAACCCATTGATCTACCAGAGAGATCTAAGCGATCTTTCAACTCATTGATCTACCAGAGAGATCTAAGCGATCTTTCAACTCATTGATCTACCAGAGAGATCTAAGCGATCTTTCAACTCATTGATCTACCAGAGAGATCCAAGCGATCTTTCAACTCATTGATCTACCAGAGAGATCTAAGCGATCTTTCAACTCATTGATCTACCAGAGCGATCCAAGCGATCTTTCAACTCATTGATCTACCAGAAAGATCCAAGCGATCTTTCAACTCATTGATCTACCAGAGAGATCCAAGCGATCTTCCAACTCATTGATCTACCAGAGCAATCTAATCGATCTTTCAATCCATTGATCTACCAGAGAGATCCAAGCGATCTTTCAATCCATTGATCTACCAGAGAAATCCAAGCGATCTTTCAACTCATTGATCTACCAGAGCAATCTAATCGATCTTTCAATCCATTGATCTACCAGAGAGATCCAAGCGATCTTTCAATCCATTGATCTACCAGAGAAATCCAAGCGATCTTTCAACTCATTGATCTACCAGAGAGATCTAAGCGATCTTTCAACTCATTGATCTACCAGAGAGATCCAAGCGATCTTTCAACTCCATGATCTACCAGAGAGATCTAATCGATCTTTCGGCCAGAGCGATCTACCAAGCAGCCACCATGAGGGGCTGCAGCGGCAAGGAGAAGAGACGTAATAAGTAAGTGGAGCTTCTGTTTTTTACTATACTGTCTAGCTATTTATAGTTCATTTATAGTAGTATTATAACTGGTTGTAGTAAAGTTCGAACCAACTACCATCAAGATTCTATAAAAATATTTTCTTAAGAACTAGAACTGTGGAATATCCCCTAATAACAGATTCAATCAATCACCAACGTCTAAAAGTTCCATTTTAATAATTTTAAAAAATCTTCTCGAATAGAGAGAGATCATTCAAAGTACCATCATGAAATAAAGAATAAAATCTAAATTTTGACTCATAATTCAAAGAAAAACAGAAAATGTTTAATTATACACAGTTAGACTATGCCATTGACTTACAAATATATAAAGAGAGATTTAGCAAGTCTCAGAAGCTGTTGTGTTGTTTATCTCGGGAGTGAGTGAAGTCTAGTGGATTGATGCACTGACAAACCATTGGGTGTAAACATCTCCGAGACTGTATCCACAAGAGAACATAGATAAACTTATACTTGCAAGGGCAATAGAAATTGTTTAATTTCGAAAAGAATCTTACCCGTCTAAAATAGTTTCGAATTTTCATAACAGATGGCGTGCTAGTGCATCATAATATTATACTTATTATGTTTATACACTTTAATATAAAAGTTGTCAGTTGAGGTATGCTCTTACGTCGTTGTCATTCTCTACAATGTCCGACATAGTTGCGAATGCTTCTGAAGAGACTCTGCCTATAAAATATTATACGTATCCTGTCATACGTTTTAGCAAACCCTAGATGTCCGGCTGTAGGGGCGTCATGGAACGATCTAAGAACTTCCAAACGTAAAATGATTGGGACCACCAATAATCAAGGTCGTCCTATGGGATCCTAATTTTTCTTATAAAGTATGTTATTAATAATTTAAAATCTTTTTAAAATAAGGTCTTCATAGTTTTCCATTATTTTTGCTAAAAAAGTATTTTGTTTTTGTTCCTTTTCTATATCAGTCAACATTTTGCCAGGGAAGGTATATCTTCTTCTATTTCTTCCGAAGTATCAGGTAATGGGCTTCTGGAAAGGCAGTCGGCGTCCTTGTGCTTGCGACCGTTTTTATAACAAACGATGACCTCGTACTCCTGAAGTCGCATAGCCCATCTTGCGAGACGTCCGTATTTCAAATTTGCTAGCCAGCACAAGGAATAATGGTCAGTCACGATAGAAAAGGGCGGCCAAACAGGTAAGGTCGAAATTTGTTGATTGACCAAATCACGGCCAAACACTCCTTTTCCGTTGTAGTATAGTTTTTCTCTGCTTTAGATAGAGTTTGGGATGCATAGGCAATTGGTTTTTCACCTCCATCCTTCAGTTGTACTAAAACAGCGCCGACGCCATAGCCACTGGCATCGGTATGGACGTAGATTGGTGCAGTCTCATCAAAGTGACCTAAAACGGGTTCAGAAGTCAGAGCCGATTTCAACTGATTAAACGAAGCTTCTTGCCAATCAGTCCATATAAATCTTTCCCCCTTACTTAGTAGTTCGCTCAGCGGTCCTTCTGTGTCATCAAAGCGCTTAATGAATCAACGATAGTAGGATCAGAGACCCAAAAAGATCCTCACTTCTAAGACATTTTTGGTCATGGGATATATCATCACAGCTTCAACTTTATCTGGGTCGGGATAAATACCATGTCCATCAATTAAATTTCCCAATACCTTCATTTGGCTCTAAACAAAAATACATTTCTCTGAATTAAGTCTGAGACCTGCTTTTGAAAAGCAGCTCAACACCATTTCCAGACGTTGTAAACGTTCGTCCATAGTTTAAAAAAATACTATGATGTCATCTATGTAGCAGAGACAGATGGTCCACTTGAGTCCTCGTAAGAGATTATCCATAATTCTCTCAAAGGTTGCGGGGGCGTTACATAAGCCGAAAGGTATCACTTTGAATTCGAAAAGGCCATCAGGGGTTACGAAAGCAGTCTTCTCACGGTTAGCTTCGTCAACTTCGATCTGCCAATACCCCGATTTCATATCCATCGTAGAGAAGATGGAAGCTTCTCTCAACGATTCCAGAGTATCATCAATTCTGGGTAACGGGTCTTTCCCGGTTATTTCTCTCAAGCATCAGTAGTCCACACAGAGCCAACAGGTTCCATTTTTCTTTTTAACTAAGACGACAGGATACGACTAGGGACTATCCGATGATTGAATTATTCCAGAATTGAGCTTCTTATCCACTTCGGTTTAATATAATGTTTCTTTCTTTTGGTGACACTCGGTATGGGCGTTGTTTTATAGGGGCATGATCACCTGTATCAATACGATGTTAAACCTTTAGAGATGTTGTTTATGAGTATTTTTTTTAAACCTCGAATACGTCGATGAACTCCCGAGAACAGTTAACTGTCTCCTTTTGTCTTCATTAGATAGATCAGTATCTGCAAGGGTCATAAGGGTGTTCAAATCTTCAGTTGATCCAGCTTCACTTTGATTAAAATTACCAACGCCTCAATCTATCCAGAATAAATGACTGGTGTTTATGAAAGCTAGTTCAGCTACCTTCATCCCTGCAGGGATGATCTTTGGACAATTACCACCATTCGCCATCAAAACCGTGCATGGTTGAGGCTAACAAGAGAGGCCGGAATAATTATATCTTTATCCAAAGTAAGGATTTTAGAACAATTAACTGCAATTTCCTGAACTCCTGGAGTCCTGCTACAGACAACAGTTATTTGTTTTATCGAATTGAAAGGAATAATTTTATATTCTAAAATGAGAAAAATGTCTACCGTAAAGAGTTATTTTTTCATAGGGATTTCTTTCAAGTTAAGTTCATTGTTCTCACACTGAATTTTGACTTGAGTTAATTTCAAAAAGCCCCAACCAAGGATAACTTTATGACTACACTCAGATAGTACAATAAACTCGAATGGTTGGGTTAATTCATTTACGTTAATCTTTGGGACACATCGTCCTAGGCCTCTGACGCATTTAGAATTTGTTATATTTTTTGGTCCTTTACTAGATAACATAGGGGTTCTTATATGACGACGGAAATATTCTGATATAACTGAATAGTCTGCTTAGAATCTACCTTTATTGCCTCAGTCCCATTTATAGGTATTTTTATAAAGTTTTCCTTAGTTTAGTAGCAATTTTCGATGGAGGATTTGAGATTTGTGCGGCCTTACCTCCTATATGGGTCGAAGGATCTAGTTTCCCTGCATTGCTCTTGAAGATGAGCGGCTGTTCCTTCGAGCAGGTGATCTTGATGGTCGGTGTGCTGTAGGTCTTCCTCTTCCTGGATAAGGTAAATTATTCCTAGGCTGATGAGTTAGAGGTATTCTAGGATTTATCACGTTTGGTCTTGTGAGAGGTGTTCTTAATTCGGGAGTTTCTCCCCTTAGTTGAAGACTTCTTAAGTTAGTTGATTAAGCCGTTTTTATTCAAGGTTTTACTCAGCGTCTATACCAATTGTCGCAATTAAAGAATAGAGTCACATAGAGCTATCTTAGCAGGTTTTATCATTAAATTAAGGCCCGAAGTGTGTGATGTCCTCCTCACAACAGTCTAAAGAAGAAATATCCAGTTACAAAATGTATATATACAAATACATTTCTTATATAACAGTAAACTATCTTTTAAATTTTTTATTTTGCCAATTTTTAATCCACCACACCGCTTTATAGAGATTTAATACTGTATTGGATCATTCTGTTTTTATATGCTACACTGGTCTGGTGGATTAAATTAACGAAACCGCTGGGAGGGTTTACCACTGATGAGCCAAACCCTCCCAATATTTTTTCATCGCAGTAAGGACAGTAGAAGTTTGATTTATTTGTGAAAAGAAACATTCGCGTCTTAATCTTTTCATTTGTTATCTATAGATGGCGCGTTATTGCTTTGTATTGATATATTAGAATGACAAGAACCAACAGCCCGAAACACATTCGTGGTTGATTTATCAAGAAAATGGGTTGGCCAAATATAAGGGAACAGGTTAAATCAGCGTTTAGTTTATTTCTGTTCCACTAGATGGCGCTCTGCCATCTAAAAAGCTCATATTAGCGATCAAGATATGCCTATTTTGTCTTTAGTACTTGGTATAATTGAATACAAAAGTACAAAGGCCACAATAATGAATAGTCAGAATGAGTCAAAGAATGCTACCAATAGTTTCCTATAAAAGAGCTAGTTAATTCTTGGAAGGAATAAATGGAGCAGAAGACTTCTTGTGGTGGCCATTCATCAAAAAAGAATATTCAAAGTTTCTTCATATCACCATTTTGCATCCAGTCAAAGGAAAAAGGTAATTTTGATGTAATGTTATATTCAAACTCAAAACCATTTTGATAATCTGCCCTTTATTTGTATAAATAAATATTAAATTGTTGAAGGATTATATTAATGTATAAAAAGAAGCACCTCTCCTGCCCAGAAGTCCAACCCTTCGCCGCCAAGGCCGTCACGCGATGTTGTGTAGCCCTGGGAGCAACAGTTTAAATGGATGGGAACAACAGCCAACTTTACTGAAGTACGGACGATCTTAGTGCTTGGACAGCTTGATCCAGACTGGCTGAAGCACGGTACCTTCTGATTAACTGATTCAGCTCTGCACGAACTACACGTACTACACTAACTAACGTACTACATGAACTACACCAACCCCTCCTCTACGTGGTGGGCGGGAGAATCAGTACAAGTAAGGGACTGCCCTATAGGGTGAAGTACGGTGTCGTGAGCCCCGAGCCGCTACGGTAACCATGAAGGCCTACAGGGAACTCTGAAATACGGCTGACTAACGGGACAATGGCACCCCATCTTTCCCCGCATCCATACGGACAAGGTACCTCGGTTGGCCGGTATTGTGGTCAGGGTGCATGGACCAGTCTGATCTGCTCCATGGACAAGACACCACCACCACATCTTCTTTTAGAATACATCAAAGAATGCATTTTTATTAATCCCCCTCCAGAACTCAAGAATGGCGATAAGATAATATGTGCCATAACGCTAGATTTAACGAACTCGAACAAAAACCAACATATACTAAAGTTTCAGGTTTGTTTTAATGCATTTAGCTGCTTATTTTAGTATATAAAATGTATTTATCTGGTTTTGGAAAAATCAATTTTCGAAAATTAGGTTCGTGTTTACTTTGTTCCACTTTAGTGAGTCATAGAAGCTCTATGCAAAATTTGTCCTTTTATACAAATTAGGCTTATTACCTGCATGGGAGCAATTGATCGTGGGGTCAGCATTAGCATTAAAGAGTTTGGAATAGAGGGAGGAGATGATAAATAAATGGTGATAAGGCCGCCACGCGATGTTGTGTAGGCCTGGGAGCAACAGTTTAAATGGATGGGAACAACAGCCAACTTTACTGGAGTACGGACGATCTTAGTGCTTGGACAGCTTGATCCACAGACTGGCTGAAGCACGGTACCTTCTGATCAACTGATTCAGCTCTGCACGAACTGCACGTACTACACTAACTTGTAAAACTCTTTATAATAAATAAAACCATTATCCACGAATTTTTACTTTTTAAATAAATCAAACTTCCTACTATCCTCAATGCTATGAAAAAATATTGAACCCTCCCAGCGGTTTTGTCAATTTAATCCATTATTTATTCTTCAATGGTTGTGTTAGACCTCTGAAATGTAAATAGTGTTCTAATGTTCATAATATTCGTGCCTATCCATTTCAACCAAAGCACACACCTTGTGTTATAAAGTATTACATTTTAAACTATAGACTTATGGTATGTTTATCCTTTTTGGGAATGATGATAAATGATTGCTCTAATTGTGATAACATATTCATTTGAAGAGATATAACAAATATTTAATGGTTAGAAACTGTTGACCACCTTCTCTTCAGATGTCCCGCCTACCACCTTCATAGGTCCCAAACAGCCATCCTCCTAGGAATGAACAAATTTACTCCTGTCTAAGTCTAAAGACCAACCCAGATAGTTAGTGACTTTAGTACGTGGCTCCAGGAATCCGGATTACATCAAGAAAGAGAGAGAGATTAATGGCCAGATATTTATGAGACAAATCTCATATACTGCTCGTCCTCAGGAATATTACAACACTGATGTGTCAGGATGTCTGAAGAAAGTCCATATTGCTCGAAAAATACGTTGTTTCGCCGTGTAAGCTGAACTTGACACATTTTTCTGTACGCCATCTCCCTTTTAACAACACCCTGATTATCAGAAATGTATAGTTATGAATTATAGCATTATGACAACATTTCCACAACATTATAGTATTGCCTTAGAATAATTCTATTTAGAAAACCATTTATATAATTGTAGAAAACCCTGTAAGTTCACTTTTCTAGTTCAAATTCAAACTCTGTCTATAAGTATAAACATGTTATGTACTGATTACAGTATAAGCAGTTGTACTATGACCTCTGTTTGAAAAGTTATTAACTACGATGGGGGGGTCGGTGGAAGGGTGGTCTAAACCATTTGTTTTCGACCGCTACGACCCGGGATCAAATCCGGCATAGGGCACTTTTTTTTTCTAATTAAAAGAAAAAAATGCATCAATGGCCCACGATTATTGCAAAAGTCCAACCCCACCAGCTCGTGCAAGCAAGCAAACGGGTCTCTGACACATTTCTAAGTGCAAAGTCGAACTGCTTTTCACATGTGTAGACATATGGTGCACTTACAGTAAAAGCAGTCGCCATCTTCTACGCACCATTATTATCATGGCCTGTACCACGTGTACTAGGATAATTTAAAAAATATTTACGATAGGAATAAAGATAAATATAGACAACGTGTTCTTTATAAACACTTTCACCGGAGCTCTCTCATCTTAAAGCCAATAGTTAACACAAAAGCATGTTCTAAAGTCATCTTCAAAGCATCCTCCTCCAACGCCCTTGAAATTTTGTTGTTGCAGGGCCTCCTCCCAAGCAGCATCTTCGTGTCGAAGGATCCATCATCATTAAAGGAACGGGGTTCGCGGGACATTTCCTCTTCCTTCCTTCAATTTTCTGCTTTTTTTAACGAGTGGATGGAGGTACTTTAGTCGCTCTTTTTTTAGGCAACCAAATTAAAATATGAAATTGCGACATAAACCTGCTTAGCTTGATGAAGACCCCAGATTTTACACCCGATAGCCTTTAGGATAATGTATGCGTCTCGCTAACTTTCTATAGACTTTTTATATAATGGCTGGTAACTTGTAGGTGGGATTTTTACATAGGGATAAATACTTCTGTTCCTTCCTATTTGGATGCCACCTTATATATGAAGAAACCTCATCATTGTAATTCTCTTTTCTATTCTTTCAATGGAACATTTGGATATACAAAGTTGCTTCAAAAGTTCGTAAACACTTGCAAAAAATTGATATATAAATATTATTCGCCGTTATGTATAATGTCTTTGTATTATCTATAAAATAATTTTATTATGTATTCGCCGTAATAATATTATTGTTGTTGTTGTCGCGCGTGTCCAATGAAGAGCCTCAGATGTCTCCATGCATCTCTATCACAGCAGCAACAATGTCCACTATCTTGGGTGTGTAAAGCTGCTGCTCTGGGTCCATGTCATTTTCTGCAAGGCTGCGGCCATTGCTGGACATGAGAATATGTGGGTAGGTGTTAGTTCCACACCAGGACAGTTGTTGCATGCCCTATAGGCTCTTGTGCCATCTGGATGTATTGTCATTCCTTTATAGTGTTTTTTTCTAAGTCTTGTTATAGTTTTTGTCATTTTTCTCTCAGAAAAAAACAACGTTTTAAGAAAAACACGAACTTTTAGGGCAACTTTATATTAAACTGAATATTTATACCCTATCTAAATGATCTTAATATGTTATCTATATATTTTAAGTTTAATCAGGTAATTGTTTACACAGAATATGTGTTAAGATCGTAAGAAACTAGGTGCTAACTGAAAGAATATAGAAGTTTTTTTGTTTACTGTTAATATAAGTTATTCTTTTGTTTGTTCTTTTTCTTGTAACTTAGTAGTATTTAATCTATCTTCCGGGAAACACAATTTCATTTAAAAAGTCTAAGAAAAGTTAACATAATGAGTAAAAATATCAGACTTCCATGGATAAGTATATTTTCAAAAACCTTTTAATCTTCATCTTTATTATAACTTGTTTTCTTCTGTAGAAGGGCGTTTGTGACCGAAAGCTAGACAATTGACAATTAAAATAATTTTATCGACATCTTGTCAATACATGCAAAGTGCACAATCTGCACTATTTAAAAAAGATAATATGCATTATATACACTATGTATAATGAATATGGCGCCTCTGCCAGCGCTGCAGAGTTTGGTGGAGAATCGCCAGTGGGTCTCCAGCGACACCACGCAAAGCTAGAGATTAAAATGTTTTTTTTTAAAAGATACTTTTTTTTCTAGAGGTCTGATATTTCTCCATATTGATACAAGGGATTAGTTTATGGAAAAGTTTACTTAATCCCAAATTATTTGTGTCATTAGTATTATAACCAAATACCGTATTTTCTTTTGAATCTTGGTTATTGGTTAGAGCACAATTTATTTTGACCATTTTCTTCTTTTTACCGAATTTAACTGATTTCAGGTTTATCTTGCTGATTTCAGTCATTGTTCTCTAATTAAGCAAAATAAAAAATTAGCGTCTTCGTCTAAGTTTCACATTTTGACTTAATAAGAAAAATTTTTTTTTTTTTGTTTACCCTATTCTTCATGGCTGGGGTCGCATCGTGTTGGGATGTAATACGTACAGTGGGCCACAACGTTCGATCTATAATCTTCATCTTTCAACCCAGGCGCCTGTTAAATGGCGACGAAATGTGGCTCCTAAAAAAATATACGAACGAGTTTTTTTTTAAGTTTCTCACACGCGAGTTTTTCTTTACTGGGAACGTATTTTTACCTCGGAGCACACCCTCTATTTTAAGTTTTTCTTTTAAAATGATGGTGATAGGTTTTATATATATATATATATATATATATATATATAATAATAAATAGTTATTTAATTTTATAGTCCATTTTTGTATTAAGATTATCTTCACTATTATGATCATTTAAATTCAAATTATAAAATTTGTAAAATGTTATTAATTTGTAGATAGAGAGAGAAAAAAAAAATCCTTTACTTCTACTACATCCTCAAGTTAATTATATATTTATAATTAATAACAATAAAAATTAACAAAGTAACGTCTATTACATCGGCTTTTACACGTCATTCAGACATACTCTAATCCTATATATAGAATAATCGAAGAGAGAATATATATAATAGTTAGAAAAAAGAGAGAAAGACAGAACCATGCACTTTTAATCAAACTAATAATAAGGAAAAAAAAAAGAGTTTTATAAAGAAGGTAGATAAGATTGTTAGTATATATATATATATATATATATTTTTTATGATTTTATATTTTATCCTTTTTTTTTTTTTTTAAAGATTTTTAAAGGTTTTTTTATTTTATAATATGATTATAAATAGTTGTATTTAGTAATATATCTATAGTATGAATTAACATTTGTTATAAGTTTGGATATTATGTTTTGAAACCCTAATGGTAGACCAGACATACACAAAAGACTTTAAATTGAAATGAATTGGAAAAAGAGATCCGCTGGAATTTTTATCTGATGATCCCCTTTCCAGCAGATCTCTTTTTCCAATTCATTTCAATTTAAAGTCATTTGTGTATGTCTGGTCTACCATTAGGGTTTCAAAACATAATATCCAAACTTATAACAAATGTTAATTCATACTATAGATATATTACTAAATACAACTATTTATAATCATATTATAAAATAAAAAAACCTTTAAAAATCTTTAAAAAAAAAAAAGGATAAAATATAAAATCATAAAAAATATATATATATATATACTAACAATCTTATCTACCTTCTTTATAAAACTCTTTTTTTTTTTTTTTCCTTATTATTAGTTTGATTAAAAGTGCATGGTTCTGTCTTTCTCTCTTTTTTCTAACTATTATATATATTCTCTCTTCGATTATTCTATATATAGGATTAGAGTATGTCTGAATGACGTGTAAAAGCCGATGTAATAGACGTTACTTTGTTAATTTTTATTGTTATTAATTATAAATATATAATTAACTTGAGGATGTAGTAGAAGTAAAGGATTTTTTTTTCTCTCTCTATCTACAAATTAATAACATTTTACAAATTTTATAATTTGAATTTAAATGATCATAATAATGAAGATAATCTTAATACAAAAATGGACTATAAAATTAAATAACTATTTATTATTATAATTAATTTAGATTTAGCTTGCTAATCTAATCAAATCTAACTGATATAAGTTATCATTATTATCAGTTTGCTCCTTAAGTTTTAAAATTAGAATCACTGTTATAATTTTGTTATATAGTTTCTACACTATATATATATATAATAATAATAAATAGTTATTTAATTTTATAGTCCAGTTTTGTATTAAGATTATCTTCACTATTATGATCATTTAAATTTAAATTATAAAATTTGTAAAATGTTATTAATTTGTAGATAGAGAGAGAAAAAAAAATCCTTTACTTCTAATACATCCTCAAGTTAATTATATATTTATAATTAATAACAATAAAAATTAACAACGTAACGTCTATTACATCGGCTTTTACACGTCATTTAGACATACTCTAATCCTATATATAGAATAATCGAAGAGAGAATATATATAATAGTTAGAAAAAAGAGAGAAAGACAGAACCATGCACTTTTAATCAAACTAATAATAAGGAAAAAAAAAATTTGTAAAGAAGGTAGATAAGATTGTTAGTATATATATATATATTTTTATAATTTTATGTTTTATCCTTTTTTTTTAAAAAAGATTTTTAAAGGTTTTTTTTATTTTATAATATGATTATAAATAGTTGTATTTAGTAATATATCTATAGTATGAATTAACATTTGTTATAAGTTTGGATATTATGTTTTGAAACCCTAATGGTAGACCAGACATACACAAAAAACTTTAAATTGAAATAAATTGGAAAAAGAGATCTGCTGGACCGGGGATCTTCAGATAAAAGTCCAACGACATTTCACCCCTTCTTTATTATGTCATAGATCTCTTTTAAACCGGATTTTATGTGTTAATATTAAGTTGTTTCAGTGAAATATTTAAATGAACATATATAACAGATACAAATGTTAACAAATTCAAACTGTAAACCTACCTCGACCGCGGCGTCCTCCATTGTGAATATCTATTTCTGGCTGACACATGTGGCGGGAGCGGGGGACATTTCAAATTTAGACCATTTATTCAGAATTTTTTTGAACAACAAGAAAATTAAAGAAGAAAGGAAAAATAGTTAAGGGAAGAAAGTTGAATATCATAATCTTTACAGCTAGTTATATCAAAATAACTGATTCAAAACTTATTCATCTTTTAATATTCCTTTAAAAAGGCAAATTATAAGAGTTTAATAAAGCTATTAATTGTGCAAATTCACCTTTATTTAACTTCCATTTTCCTCCCCAGAAGTAGGTTTACAGTTTGAATTTGTTAACACTTGTATCTGTTATATATGTTCATTTAAATATTTCACTGAAACAACTTAATATTAACACATAAAATCCGGTTTAAAAGAGATCTATGACATAATAAAGAAGGGGTGAAATGTCGTTGGACTTTTATCTGAAGATCCCCGGTCCAGCAGATCTCTTTTTCCAATTTATTTCAATTTAAAGTTTTTTGTGTATGTCTGGTCTACCATTAGGGTTTCAAAACATAATATCCAAACTTATAACAAATGTTAATTCATACTATAGATATATTACTAAATACAACTATTTATAATCATATTATAAAATAAAAAAAACCTTTAAAAATCTTTTTAAAAAAAAAGGATAAAACATAAAATTATAAAAATATATTTATATATACTAACAATCTTATCTACCTTCTTTACAAATTTTTTTTTCCTTATTATTAGTTTGATTAAAAGTGCATGGTTCTGTCTTTCTCTCTTTTTTCTAACTATTATATATATTCTCTCTTCGATTATTCTATATATAGGATTAGAGTATGTCTAAATGACGTGTAAAAGCCGATGTAATAGACGTTACGTTGTTAATTTTTATTGTTATTAATTATAAATATATAATTAACTTGAGGATGTATTAGAAGTAAAGGATTTTTTTTCTCTCTCTATCTACAAATTAATAACATTTTACAAATTTTATAATTTAAATTTAAATGATCATAATAGTGAAGATAATCTTAATACAAAACTGGACTATAAAATTAAATAACTATTTATTATTATAATTAATTTAGATTTAGCTTGCTAATCTAATCAAATCTAATTGATATAAGTTATCATTATTATCAGTTTGCTCCTTAAGTTTTAAAATTAGAATCACTGTTATAATTTTGTTATATAGTTTCTACACTATATTAATTCATATGAGCTTGCTCTATGATATATTTTTTATATATAACATAATATACAAATTAAATTATATTAGATATTCTAATATAAATAAATCTTCATACAAATTTTAATTATCTTTCATTGTTTGATTATTAAAAAGTAAATTATAAAAGTAATTCTAGAAAAAATAACTTCAGAACTTTTGGTTTTTTTCAGTGTTTAGTTAGTTTAAAGATGTTTTTTTTATTAGTTATTCCAAAAATATAACAGATAACAAACAGTAATATCTATATATTTATAGATTAATTATTCAATTTATTACAAATTTTATCACCACAAAAACAATTAAGAAAAATATATTTAAAAATTCATAAGAATAACAAACTAAAAAAACTAAAAAAACTACAAACATATTAGTGTTAGCACCTCTTTTATGTTAATTTAAACTCGCTAAGAATTGCCTAAGAAAAAATTGTCAAACTTGTCCCTCTCTTAAGAACCATGACACTTTTCAAACAACTAGTTGTAAATTAGTGAATACTATATATAAATTAACATGCCAAATTTGTCAACTATCATATATAGGACAAACTTGTAATCCATTAAATATACGAATAAACCTACATAGAAACCACGCTAAAAAATCAATTGGTAATATATATATGAAAGAACACAATCAATTACATACTTTTAACAACTTTAAGATAGAAATACTAGACATATGTCAAAACAAAAAACAACGACTATTATTAGAAAACAACTACATTTATAAACACAACACATTATTCCCTTATGGACTTAACGACGAATTAAACTACACATACAAACCACAAACAGAAGAAATTTCAACCTATGAAATCAGTTGCAAATACAAAAAAAAAATGAATTTAAAACTAAACCTAATAAAACTAGAGGTAAAACTACAAATAAATTAGGTTACATTGAATTTGAAGAATTACTGGACCCAAAACAAATGTACACTAACAACTTCGTCGATAAATTTATTAAAACATTATTTAAACTAAATAATAATAAATTTATCAAACTCATAGAATATATTAAAATTCATAATCTGACTAACAGATTAATAGATATCACACACGACATCTTTAAATACAGAAAAATTAAACAAGCTACTAATAACATTAATATTATCATTAAATTTAATAACAATTTATTTAATCATATTAAATTTAATGATATTTTTAATAACCAAATCATCAATAATCTTTTCCCTATAAAAAATTTAAATTTCAAAACAATCTGGAGATACAACAAAAATATAGGTAATTTAGTTTGCAATTATAACCAATTTATTAATAATTTGGCAAATTTTAAAAAAATTAAATGTAATTGCAACAACTATATTGATAAATATAAGTTCTCAGGTCATATATTAACTAGCAATTTTTCTTTCTTAAATCCAGAATATCAAGAAATTTTAAATAAAGGGTATAAATATATACCTCAAATTAAACACAATTATAATAATACAATTAAATCTATATTAAAAGATATAGATATTTTCATAAATAAAACCAGTATAAAATACAGTATTCCAGAATTTACTTTTCTGGAATGGAAACATAATATTAAAAAGGAAATTATAAATTATTATAATAATACACTTAAATACACAAAACCTAATTCAGACATTCCTTCTTTTAAAGAAAATATAATTAATTTACAGAAGGACTATATTATCACTCCTATAGATAAATGTTCCAATAATTTATCTTTAATTTGTAAAAATCTATACCACGATATACTAAAAAAGGAAATTGATAATAATCATAAATACACTTTTGCTAGAACTACAGGCACAAAAATAAAAAAAGACATCAAAAATGTTGAAAATTCACTAAAAATTTATAATAACCACAAAAATCCAAACATACCAAAGTTCTATATAATTCCTAAACTACACAAAAAACCTATTTCTTTCAGAACAATCACATCTGGTATAAATTCAGTCATAAAAAATATTGATATACAATTAGCTTCAACACTACAATTTATTATAAATAAATTAACTAATAAATATAATTATAAATTTATCGACTCAAATAAAAAAATCATTAATTATTTAATGAACAATTGGACAAACATTGAAACAGTACACACATTTGACTTTGAGGACCTATATTCTAAAATAAATTTAAGAGATCTAAATAATAAAATAACCAATTTATTTAATGAATTCATTAATGACAAAACTTTCTACATTAAAATTATTCATAACAGATATAAAACATTTAAATTAGATCTTAAAACAGCAAAAACTCTACTGGAAACATTTTTAAATTTTAACTATATAGAATTTAAAAATAAAATATATATTCAATCAGAAGGCGTTCCCATGGGAACTTCTTCTAGTCCGTTATTAGCAAATCTAATATTGTTCTGGTACGAAAGAGAATACTTTCTACAAAATAATATTAATTGGCAAATATTCCGTTATGTAGATGACATAATAATATTTAATAATCCACAGTTTAAAAAATTAATACCTGAAATATATCCTAAATACTTGAAACTTAAGAACAATGAAAAAATTTATAGAAACAAAAAAGTTAACTTTTTAGACTTGAATATAGACCTTACAAATAGTGCTGTTAGAGTTTATAATAAAAAGAGTAATTATAATTTCAATATTATAAAATACTGTAATATGAATTCTAATATATCATTAAATTGCTGTAAAGGTATATATTATGGTCAGTTTCTAAGATTTTATAGAATAAATAATATATTAGATAATTTCATAGAAGATGTTAAAAATTTAAACATGGAATTTATTAAAAACAAATTTAGTATCAAACAAGTAAAATATTTCAACAGTATATCAATTATAAAATATTTTTAAAAAAATAAATGGAAATATCCATTTATGAAATCAACTTTCTATAATTTCTCTTAATTATAACTAATACATATTTATAATCTTTAACAGTTAATTAAACTTTGATTAAATAACTGATTAAAAGATTTTTTCACAAGATTTTTAAAGTGTTATAGTATATAGTTCATTTTGTTTAATCTCCAATTTCTGGGGAGGAAAATGGAAGTTAAATAAAGGTGAATTTGCACAATTAATAGCTTTATTAAACTCTTATAATTTGCCTTTTTAAAGGAATATTAAAAGATGAATAAGTTTTGAATCAGTTATTTTGATATAACTAGCTGTAAAGATTATGATATTCAACTTTCTTCCCTTAACTATTTTTCCTTTCTTCTTTAATTTTCTTGTTGTTCAAAAAAATTCTGAATAAATGGTCTAAATTTGAAATATCCCCCGCTCCCGCCACATGTGTCAGCCAGAAATAGATATTCACAATGAAGGACGCCGCGGTCGAGGTAGGTTTACAGTTTGAATTTGTTAACACTTGTATCTGTTATATATGTTCATTTAAATATTTCACTGAAACAACTTAATATTAACACATAAAATCCGGTTTAAAAGAGATCTATGACATAATAAAGAAGGGGTGAAATGTCGTTGGACTTTTATCTGAAGATCCCCGGTCCAGCAGATCTCTTTTTCCAATTTATTTCAATTTAAAGTTTTTTGTGTATGTCTGGTCTACCATTAGGGTTTCAAAACATAATATCCAAACTTATAACAAATGTTAATTCATACTATAGATATATTACTAAATACAACTATTTATAATCATATTATAAAATAAAAAAACCTTTAAAAATCTTTAAAAAAAAAAAGGATAAAATATAAAATTATAAAAATATATATATATATACTAACAATCTTATCTACCTTCTTTACAAATTTTTTTTTTTCCTTATTATTAGTTTGATTAAAAGTGCATGGTTCTGTCTTTCTCTCTTTTTTCTAACTATTATATATATTCTCTCTTCGATTATTCTATATATAGGATTAGAGTATGTCTAAATGACGTGTAAAAGCCGATGTAATAGACGTTACGTTGTTAATTTTTATTGTTATTAATTATAAATATATAATTAACTTGAGGATGTATTAGAAGTAAAGGATTTTTTTTTCTCTCTCTATCTACAAATTAATAACATTTTACAAATTTTATAATTTAAATTTAAATGATCATAATAGTGAAGATAATCTTAATACAAAACTGGACTATAAAATTAAATAACTATTTATTATTATAATTAATTTAGATTTAGCTTGCTAATCTAATCAAATCTAATTGATATAAGTTATCATTATTATCAGTTTGCTCCTTAAGTTTTAAAATTAGAATCACTGTTATAATTTTGTTATATAGTTTCTACACTATATATTTATATATATATATATAACTTATTTTATAGAAATTTTATTAACTTATTTTTATAGTTCTTTGTAACTGATATTCTAGTGTCCCTAAGTGTATATTTATATATATTATATTTTAAAAAGATAAGATTTCTGTTGTTTTTTGATCATGTTGAGGATTATTATTAAATTTTGAAAGTATGATTATTAAAAATAATTTTGATAAGATATTGTTTTAATTGAGCTTTAAGATTATATAATAAACATAATTTGGTAAAAGCACTGCCTGGCTTAAGGCGAGTAGAATAAGGAAAACAAAAGATTATTTACATAATGTACAAAGGTTTTAGCCGGCCATTAGGATAAAACAACAACGAGTTTTTATAGGGGAAGAGTGACCTCTGGCGGTCGATAGAACAGAGTATTTAGATCTATGAAATATAAATTTTTTTAAATAGAATAATATTTTAATATAACATATATATATATATGTCAACACAGCCCGAAACGCGTTCGTGGTTGGCTTTTGAGATTTATCAAGAAAATAGGTTGACCAAATATCAAGGAACAGGTTTAGCTGATTTCTTTTCCACTAGATAGTGCTCTGCCACCTAAAAAACACTCATGTTAGTGGTCAGGATATGCCTAATTTGTTTCTAATATATATGTGTGTAATATTCAATTTTAAATTATTCATTTAATACTCTATTTACGTATTATGAAAAACAATATTGGCTCCTTTATTTCGAACAACAAATCTCTCTTTGTTAAAGAGAAGTAAGGAGGTCTCTTTTAAAATTAAATTAGAGGGATTGAAAAACATTTTCGTCTTTCTACGCCAAGAGGTATATCGTTTCGTTCGTTATATTTTTATTTTTTTCTTTTATATAGTGCCAATGACGTGGCACTTACTTCGATGAAAACAACTTGAAAGCCATATATTTTGCGCCTGCTAATGAACTAAATCATTGCTTTGGGGTTATAGTTTGAAATTATCTGTCAATTACTGTACACGCATCTGGAAAAAAATTACTGTTCTTGGAACTCTTAGACCACATCTCTAAATGCAGTGTTGGGCAGTAATTCATTCAAAGTAATACATTACCTTGTAATTACGATTACTTTGCAATGCATTACTCTGCAAAAAATAATAATTGCATTAGAATGTAAACATAACTACTCGTAATTCTATATATAATGATAGCAATTGTGATTTAAATTACTTGTAATTGTAATTATAGCAAATGTAATCATGATTATTTGCAATGGTGATTATAGAAAATGAAATCATTATTGCATTTTGCCCAACTATGTAATAATGTTTAGAAAGAAGACAGCACCGCTTTAAAAACCACGAATTACTTTATTTTAAGGATAAAAATTCAATTTCGAGAAATATTTGAGCGTATGAAATATAATTTGTCAAGAGTGTCATCATGCAAACTAGAACGTATTGCATAGGTATCCAGAGGAGGAGAAGACTCATTCCGATTCCACAGACGTTGGAGGAATTGTCCACAAGTATTGATACACACTCTCTAAATGGGGTCCTCGTTTGCCTGACTGAGCAGCAATATTAAGTTCGTGGTTAATCATAGTTGAGTAGGATGCGGAGTCTGGTGTAGGTATTGCAATTGAAGTTGAAGAGGCAGCCTCAAAAGCTTCTTGCAATCGGCGCTCAATTGTAAGATGGTCATTCGATTGTGATGGCTCATGGCGTTCTTGTAAACTCCGAGGAAGTTGCGAATTATCAGCCTGAATTTTTTTCTTACTTCGGCCATTTGATCCTGTAACGGTTTAAGACGCAAAAGCAATTTCACGCTAAAGTCTTTGACCATCTTCTTTTTTTCTAACTGTGATTGCGGATTGTGCAGATATTGGAGGACTAAAGATGTTTTATTGCATCGCTCTTCTAAAATTCTCTTTTGAAAAGATTTTTGCAGATCTTTGCTGAGAGAATGAGATTGTGCTTGAAGCTCCTCTAGAAGAAACTTTACTGTTGCTTTTGCAGTCAAAAGCGTAGCGTCGCGTCTACAGATAGCCGCCACAGCTGCCCGAAATGGTTTCAGTGCGGAAATTACTTGCGACATGTGATATCAAAATCTTCATCAGTTAGACGGACATTTGCATTCACATCTATTAGCGCCTTCTGAATCGCTGACTTCACACTGAGAATCTCTCCAACATGTTCAATAAACTATCCCAGCACGTTCTGCAGTCGAGAATGAGACACATACTGATGGAAATGCGATTATCTTGCCTCATGTAGTTCAGTAAAATCTCGTTCTTCAGCAGCGATCGTTTGAACAATTTCACAACCACACGAGCTTTTTTCGTCACTTCATTTATATTTTTCTTTGAAAATACTGGAGATTGTGGATAAATTGCTTCAGGGAATGAGGGATGTGCTACCTCTAGGCTAACGTTAAATGGAGAATCGTCCTCATTGTCATCCTCGGAAAGGTCAGATTCTGCTTCATTTACTGTTGCGGAAACGAATTCAGGAACAACCCTCTCTTTTTTCTTAGCATAAAATACATCCATCACAGCCAGATGGAGACCATGCGCGTAGCAGAGCTGTTGCAGTGGACCAATAATGTGACCCAATTTTACCATCATTGCGCACCCATCAGTTGTAACACACACAATATCAGTTTCGAAGTCGATTCCAAACTCCAAGAGCTTAGCGCCAATGACATATTTGCACTGTTCAGAGGAAAATACTCCAGATATTCGAGTAAAGCCAAGATTCCACACCTGGTACGGCTATGAATATTAATGCTCAGGTAACGCTTGCTCATGCGCATATTCTCATTCTAGACCGCTGCCATTTTGGAAAGATCTTGCAGAATAACCCTTCGTTATTAGTGCATGAAAATAATTTCAAATCTCTCAGAAAAAAAAAAGACCCGAAATGCAGCTGTATAAACAAAACGTCAAAAGTGTGCTCATCTGTTTGATTACCAAAATGCTAGATAAGAAAAATATATTTTTGCGCTGCTTTTCATGCACAAACCAGTAATCCCGGGATTTTTCGAGCAGAAACCCGGGATTTCGAGATCATTGAAAGATAAGTATTTGTGAACTTTGAAAAAGATTTGCCTTTCCAACCCTAATTACTTTTGCTCTCTATATTATTTGTTTATCTGTATATTTATTTTGTACCACTTATTTTTTCTAATTTTAAATATATCTAATATTTTGGCCAATTTGATTATCACCCTTTTTATCTAATTTTTATTTTTATTTTGATGACCAGTCATTTTTGATAGGCAAAACAAAATATATATTTATGCCATTTTTGTTAATTTGCATTTCCACAACTTGTGCAAACACAACTGGTGAATCTCTATTTTTCAATCTGGGTAAGATTGACCTTCCCCCATTTTTTTTTTTTTCAAATTCAACAGATTATTTAAGAAAGAGATAACCCAGGTTCCTGGAGCGTAGAACGCCAAAACTATCAGGCTATTTCTTCTTCTAAAGTAAATCAAGTTTAATAAAACTATACCAAGGAAAATCCATCACAAGATGAGATCTTGCTTAGAAGGATCCACTTGGGAACAGACATCCACTAGCAAGATTTCTGACAGAAAATCTGGATGCATTATTATCAGCCATTATTATCAATCTTATGTTCATTAACAGTTTATATTTTATATATCACACAACGTTTAAATTTGAAAATAAATAATTAATTTTATTTTAAAAAATAATTGAATTATATATATTGTTGTACCAAGTTGCAGCTTTGCAAGGTCGTCGACCTTGGTTTCCTCTTTCTTATTATACACGTTTCCCGAGCAGGTTTCCATACTTAAAGCAAATAAAGAAAAGTAAATACCTTTTAAAGTTACTGTTTATTTATTCGTTGTCTTCCTCGTAGGTCATGATCCTCAGTTTTCGTCTAGGTCCTCTCTCGCTCCAATAACCAATCAAGATATATGTACAATAAAAAATTACAAAAGGAATGAAACTATAAAAAGGAATGATACCTTTGTATATAATCAGTTTTAAATAAATATTAAATATCATAGAGTATTTTGAATAGATTTAGGGCGCATTAAAATTGATGAAACAATGTGTCGCGGTCTCACGCAATTCTGGCCTTAACTACCCGTTTCATGATTTTTCAGGATGCCTGAATGACTAGTTTTTTTGGTCGTTGAGGTACAGCTTGCACCACACTGACGAGGAAAAACAGCCCGAAACACGCCCGTGGTTAACTTTTCTTGATTAATCAAGAATGGGTATTTGGCCAATTCTGCAATAATTAAAAATCAACGAGAATAGTTGATATTTATTCCAATAGATGGCGCAAGCCATCAGCAACTTTCCGTTGCACGATAAGGAGATGCCTTTTTTCATAATATATATATTAATTAATTGATTAATTTGATACATTTGGGTAGTTGTCGATCTAAGGATACACTCCTGGGTTACCTTTATGTTACTACTAGCCGAATGACCCGGGCAACGCCCGTGTTTTACCCGAATGAATGTTTTTATTCAAATACTATTTGTTACAATTGTAAATTGGCGCCTTAAATAAATGCATATATTAGTTAATAACTATAGCCTATGTGCTTTATCTGTCTATGTACTGTTGGCTTCCGTAGGCGTCTCTTACTGGGAAAAAGAAAGAGAGGATTCCATTTAGTTATTAACTAATATATGCATTTATTTAAGGAGCGACCCGCTCCAACACAATAGTTACAAAAACGAAAAAGCGAGTGGGGGGCAAAGGTGGCGTGATCGTAGCCAACCAATAGGAGAGCGCCATTCCAATAAAAAAACAAACGGTGACAGAGATGAAAACTGAAGAATTAAGAGATGAAGAACGCATGACGCTCGTAACTGTATATTAAATTACTATGATATATTAGCGCGCCATCTGTTGTGTGAAATATAAACTATTTTCAACGTGTAAATGATTAATTCACAAAATATATTTGAGTGTATAACCAATGTTTCAGTGGACCGTGTCGGTTTTCGTCGTTAATGCTCGAGTCCTGGGAACAACTTTCCTTTGGTCCAGGAAGTAATGGACAGACCTTCGAGGTGTCGACATGATGATTGATTCTCTCTGTCGTGAGATGTTTACCAATTAGAGATATGTTGTGGTGACACAAATTAATACTTTTAAAAATTGTATTGTCGCGGAGATAAATAAAGCAAGGTCAAATTTGGGAATAATTAATTTATTATAAAGGGTATTTAGCTTTTAGTTCTCCAATAAAATTATATAACATTTTAGCATTAACATATTTTTATTGACATCTTGTCAATACAGGAAAGTGTACAGTCCGCACTAATTATGAGAAATTAACAATAATGAAAATGATGATAAAAACGAAAAATAGATATAAAAAATATGCTATGTACAATGACATTGTACATGCCGCCTCAGCCACCGCTGCAGAGCTTGGTGGAAGATCGTCAGCGGGTCTCCAGCGATACCACGCATCTCACGATCTACGAAGAAAATGTATATCGCATGCTTCGCCGCTGAGATTAAAATTATATACAAGAGGTATTTATAGGGAGATAGAGCCAGATAATATAACAACTTATCCCAAGGTAAAGATAATAATAATGAGAGTGGTCAACCACCGAGGCGTCTCGTTTTCCTTATTTGCCGATCAGATTCCGAGAACTCCTCACACCTGTGGTCGTCCCCCCGGAGTCCAGTGATGATTGACAGGTATCCCATGGAGCTTCCTGTGACTGGGGTTGCAGAGCTACTTGACAATATTGCTCTATACACAGTAATGCCTCTTTAATATAGATTTCAAGAGATCGCGATAAAAACCGTAGTAACGACTATTTCCTTATTAAAATAAAATATTTTTCTTTTGATAAACAATTTGGATAAAACTACTGTATTATAAATACAGATGAAAATATATCCTATATTTATTTTTGTGTGGATTAACTTCTAAAAATACATATTCGGAAATTTATTCAAATGAATATAATAATAAAAAAACATTGGAATGCTAAATGCAAAGTTCGGTCAATAAAAAATAAACAATCAGCAATAAATTTTCTTTTGACAACTAGAAACTGAAATTCTGTAAATAAGAACTCATTACACAATTCGCACTATTTTTCCAAACAGAATTCCTAAACAGTTTCATCCAAATTTTATAGTCACTCCAGAAATACTAACATAAAAGAGGTATATCAGAAACACCAAATTGTTCCTTCGGAGAAACTGAAAAAACTTCTCTTCACCTTATCTACGACTATCCTAACTTTGCAGAAGTGAGACATCGTTTGTTCCCTGATTTAAATGGTCTAACTCTTTCACCTCAGCCACTTTGTCTATATAAATTTTATGAACTCTGTAGAATAATACATGTAAATTTGTAAATATTTAATTCTAAGTTCTAATTGTTTGCTGTTTTGTTTCCTCTGTATTAGGCGCAAATATTTCAATATCGCGCCTTGTGATTAATAAATAAATAAAATAATAACACATCGTAAAGATAGAGGCTGCCTGGCCGGCACTTATAGTTCTTCAAATTAATGCATTCTTTGGTACAAAATTTGAAATATCGCGTGAGAATGTTGAAAAAATAGGAAGGAGAAGGCCGGGAATCGGCTTTAAAGATAGAAAGTTTTATTAAGTTATGCTCTAATTTTACATAAAGTTAAAGCAGCTTGCTTTACATACTCCTTCACGACAATGGTAAAAATAGTTTATATACATAGCAATCATTTGGTCAAAAACAAATAAAAGAAGAGTAGAATGTTGAAATTGATTATTCCAACACCCTCCCTCAATTTCTACATTCCCAATTCACTAATACATCTCTCATGAGAGACCTTTGTGAGACTCTTGGTTAAGATATCCGCAACATTCTCCTTGGTTGGTGTATGGACGACCTCGACAAGACCTTCATTGCCCCTTTCCATAGATGCGAATCTTCACTAGACAAGGCTTGATCTAAATCCTTTGGATCTGGCAAACTGGTGTTCTGTCTAAAAACCTTAGACAAATTAGCTTCAACGTATTCCTTTCGTGGTCTTCCCGGTTTTCCAGTACGTAAAATTCTTGGTCTTCCTCTTCCTCTCTGCGAGATGACTTCCATTGTTTCTGATGGTTCGCCTAAAAACTCCGAATCAGTTCCGGGCAAAGTTTTCTCATCATCCTGAAGACTTTCCTCCTCCAATGATGTATCTTCCTTTTTCTGTGGTATAGCTTCAATTTGCACCACGTCATTCCTCAAGGTAGAGTTTTCAGATTCGAGGAAACGTACATCTCGACTTTTTATCATCATGCCTGTTCCAGGCTTCCATAATCTGTACGCCTTTGATTCGGGAGAATAGCCAACCAGTCGGTATTCTTCACTACGAGGAGCGAATTTTCCTCTTCTCGGACGGTTGTCAACAGCGAAACATCTACATCCAATAATTCTTAAATGAGAAACGGTTGGTTTTCTTTCTGTAAATATTTCATACGGAGTTCGACTTTCATTTGTTCTTGGGCATCTGTTTCTAATGTATGTAGATGTGTGCACAAGTTCAGCCCAAAGTGGATCTGGGAGGTTCGCTTGAATTATGAAACATCTAGTCATTTCTACCAGAGTTCTGTTCGCTCTTTCAGCAACTCCATTTTGTTGCGGAGAATATTCAACTGAGAGCTGATGTCTAATTCCTTCCTCCAATAAATATTCTTTAAAATCTGTACTCAAATACTCTGCTGCATTGTCACTTCTGATTGCTTTAATTTTCTTGCCAGTTTGTTTCTCAGCAAATCTTTTAAAGACTTTAAATCCTTTGAAAATTTCGCTTTTTCGTTTCATAACAAAAGTGAATATCATTCGTGAGAAATCGTCAATAAAGGTTGCGAAGTACAATGCACCGCCATATGACTTTGTTCTCATCGGTCCACATATGTCAGAGTGAATAAGTTGCAGTGGCTCTGTTGACTTTGTCAGAGAGACTTCTGGGAATGACAATCGAGTCTGTTTACCCCTAATACAAGTTTCACAACTTGTTATACTTTTAAATTCACCCTTGGGTAATCCATTGACTAAAATCTCTCTCTGCAATTTCTTAAGGTCATCAAAATTAAGATGACCAAACCTACTATGCCAAATTTCACTGCTATTTCTGTCTATACACATTCTGGTAAATTGTGTTTTTGCATATTTAGTTTGACGCAATATGTAAAGTCCGTTTCTTTTGTAAGCTTCTATGCAAATTTTCCTCAATGGATTCACAATTTCCGCTTTTCCTCTCATAAATTTTACAAAGAATGATTTTTCTGTGCAGGTGCTGACTGAAATCAAATTTCCCTTCAGTCCTGGGACAAACAACACATTTTCTAATTTTAATAAAAATGGTTCACCATGTTCGAAAACCTCCAATTCTACCGTTCCTGTACCTAAAGCTTCTATGCTTTGGTCGTTCGCTAATTTAACGGCTATTGGCTCTGTTTCTCTTAAATTTGAAAATGCTGTTCTTAAGCAGCACATGTGTGCAGTTGCACCGCTATCCAGGCACCACTCGTCAACCTCAAGAATATTTTCATCTCTAATTCCTAGAGAAGCAGCCATTCGCTTATTGTTTCTTTTAGAGTTCCTTTTTGACCAGCAGTCAGCCGCTTTGTGGCCTTTCTTGCCACAGTAATAGCAGTTAAATTTGAACTCCTTCCGATTTGGTGGTTTAGTGGAATTGGTAGTTTTTCTTTCTGGATTTCCAAAAAAGACATTTTGTTCTCCAGACGAAGTTCCCTCCATTTCACGTTGTCTTTGATCTTCTTCTATGATCTTGACCTTTAAAGTTTCAAGTTTTGGGAGCTCATCTCTGGTTTCTATTGCAGTTCTGAATCCTTCGTACGATTCTGGAAGACTACACAACAAGAGTATAACTAAAAAGTCTTCGGGTACTTTAGCCTCAATTTCACCTAGATTGTCCACTAATGAAGTAAATTTACTCAGGTAATCTTTCAAATCATCATTAGGCCTCATTTTCATCTGTATTAGCCTTTTGGTCAGGGAAACTCTCGTCGCAGGTCCTTTTGGTCGATAAACTTCTTCTATCTTTTTCCAGGCCTCCTCGGCAGTCTTGCAATTCTTAACATGTATTAGTTCTGATGGATTCAAGCTCAATACAATTGTAGCTAGAGCCTTCTGATCCTTATTTTGCCAATTAGAAAACTCTTGGCTACCGGGTTCAGGTTTGATATTGGCTTCATTAACATAATTCCACAGATCAGAGTGAATAAGAATCATTTGCATTTGAAGCCTCCATGTCTCAAAGTTTTGCTTATTCAACTTCTCAATTTGATATAGACTGGACATTCTTTATTCTTAATTTCTTAGGCAATCAGTCCTGGGCCCATAACCTGTTGAAAAAATAGGAAGGAGAAGGCCGGGAATCGGCTTTAAAGATAGAAAGTTTTATTAAGTTATGCTCTAATTTTACATAAAGTTAAAGCAGCTTGCTTTACATACTCCTTCACGACAATGGTAGAAATAGTTTATATACATAGCAGTCATTTGGTCAAAAACAAATAAAAGAAGAATAGAATGTTGAAATTGATTATTCCAACAGAGAACGCCCTTGCATCCTTAGAATAATTTTTAACGTTTAGTCAAATGTTTTAATTTTTGTTCGCTCCTGACGAGGACAAAAGATTTTTGTCGAAACGTCGAGACAATAAAAAGATTTACTGGCCGAAGTATCTTTAATTTGAAGAAAAATATAAAACACAGTTCTTTAAATATTAAAATCATTCAATATATTCACCTCCCTTCTGTACACATATTATCCAGCCTTGTTTCCAACTTGCGAAAGCACTTTGGTAAAACGCCTTATCCAACTATCTGAACCACCCTCTGTTGTTGTTGTCGTATCCAAACCTGAATCACCCTCTAACAGCTTGGAGTAAAATTTCATCACTTTCAAATATTTTACTACGTCAAATACTCTTTAACCTTTCAAACAAGTAGAAGCCTAAGAGGTCAGGGCTGTACGCAGGGTGAGGAATACAAGTCCACCCATACCCTGCCATCTTTGCCAAAGTCAGGTGTGCCGTGTGAGGTCTCGCATTATCCTGAGGAAATTTGATTTGGGTATTTTTAAAGTTGGCTATCTTTGTTTCAATTACTATTTTTAACTTTTCACAAGTAAGGGACTGCCCTGTAGGGTGAAGTACGGTGTCGTGAGCCCCGAGCCGTTACGGTAACCGTGAACAGGGAACTCTGAAATGTGGCTGACTAACGGAGCAATGGTAACCCCCTTTCCATGGAGCAACAAAATCAGGAATTGACCGTCCATGTTACTGCGTCCTCAGGGTTCACGGACCTATCTGATCTGCTACATGGACAAGACACCATCACCACCAACTTTTCTAATGATTTACTATACTTACCTTATTGATAGAAGAATTTCCTTCAAGAGTGTCCATGAATATCAGTCCTTCTTGGTCGTAAAATACAGAGTTCATGATTTTGTCCTTGGAAAGGGAAAGCCTTTTTTTTTTACTGACGATGTTTATGGTTCCATTGCATTGATTAGCGTTTTGAAGAAGAAGGATCATAATGATAAATCCAAGTCTCTTCACATGTTTTCTCACCTTCAAACACCTGAGAAGGTTCTCCAGAAAAGTCTCCATGAGATATAAACAAATATCTTTCAGAATTTGCGTCATTTTTCGTGTTAGAAGTTTTGGTACCCATTTTGAGCATAAATTTCCATATCCAAGATC
>CP092877.1:32422021-32449521 GCA_030710605.1 Cordylochernes scorpioides
TGACATTGTACATGCCGCCTCAGCCACCGCTGCAGAGCTTGGTGGAAGATCGTCAGCGGGTCTCCAGCGATACCACGCATTTCACGATCTACGAAGAAAATGTATATCGCATGCTTCGCCGCTGAGATTAAAATTATATACAAGAGGTATTTATAGGGATATAGAGCCAGATAATATAACAACTTATCCCAAGGTAAAGATAATAATAATGAGAGTGGTCAACCACCGAGGCGTCTCGTTTTCCTTATTTGCCGATCAGATTCCGAGAACCCCTCACACCTGTGGTCGTCCCCCCGGAGTCCAGTGATGATTGACAGGTATCCCATGGAGCTTCCTGTGGCTGCAGAGCTACTTGACAATATTGCTCTATACACAGTGATACCTCTTTAATATAGATTTCAAGAGATCGCGATAAAAACCGTAGTAACGACTATTTCCTTATTAAAATAAAATATTTTTCTTTTGATAAACAATTTGGATAACTACTGTATTATAAATAAAGATGAAAATATATATCCTATATTTATTTTTGTGTGGATTAACTTTTTAAAATACATATTCGGAAATTTATTCAAATGAATATAATAATAAAAAAACATTGGAATGCTAAATGCAAAGTTCGCGGTCAATAAATAATAAACAATCAGCAATGAATTTTCTTTTGACAAACTAGAAACTGAAATTCTGTAAATAAGAACTCATTACACAATTCGCACTATTTTTCCAAACAGAATTCCTAAACAGTTTCATCCAAATTTTATAGTCACTCCAGAAATACTAACATAAAAGAGGTATATCAGAAACACCAAATTGTTCCTTCGGAGAAACTGAAAAAACTTCTCTTCACCTTATCTACGACTATCCTAACTTTGCAGAAGTGAGACATCGTTTGTTCCCTGATTTAAATGATCTAACTCTTTCACCTCAGCCACTTTGTCCATATAAATTTTATGAACTCTGTAGAATAATACATGTAAATTTGTAAATATTTAATTCTAAGTTCTAATTGTTTGCTGTTTTGTTTCCTCTGTATTAGGCACAAATATTTCAATATCGCGCCTTGTGATTAATAAATAAATAAAATAATAACACATCGTAAAGATAGAGGCTGCCTGGCCGGCACTTATAGTTCTTCAAATTAATGCATTCTTTGGTACAAAATTTGAAATATTGCGTGAGAACGCCCTTGCATCCTTAGAATAATTTTTAACGCTTTGTCAAATGTTTTAATTTTTGTTACTGGCCGAAGTATCTTTAATTTGAAGAAAAATAACACAGTTTTTTAAATATTAAAATCATTCAATATATTCATCTCCCTTCTGTACACATATTATCCAGCTTTGTTTCAAACTTGCAAAAACACTTTGGTAAAACGCCTTATCCAACTATCTGAACCACCCTCTGTTGTTGTTGTCGTATCCAAACCTGAACCACCCTCTAACAGCTTGGAGTAAAATTTCATCACTTTCAAATATTTTACTACGTCAAATACTCTTTAACCTTTCAAACAAGTAGAAGTCTAAGAGGTCAGGGCTGTACGCAGGGTGAGGAATAAAAGTCCACCCATACCCTGCAATCTTTGCCAAAGTCAGGTGTGCCGTGTGAGGTCTCGCATTATCCTGAGGAAATTTGATTTGGGTATTTTTAAAGTTGGCTATCTTTGTTTCAATTACTCTTTTTAACTTTTCACAAGTAAGGGACTGTGTCGTGAGCCCCGAGCCGTTACGGTAACCGTGAACAGGGAACTTTGAAATGTGGCTGACTAACGGAGCAATGGTAACCCCCTTTCCATGGAGCAACAAAATCAGGAATTGACCGTCCATGCTACTGCGTCCTCAGGGTCCACGGACCTATCTGATCTGGTACATGGACAAGACACCATCACCACCAACTTTTCTAATGATTTACTATACTTACCTTATTGATAGAAGAATTTCCTTCAAGAGTGTCCATGAATATCAGTCCTTCTTGGTCGTAAAATACAGAGTTCATGATTTTGTCCTTGGAAAGGGAAAGCCTTTTTTTTTTTACCGACGATGTTTATGGGTCCATTGCATTGATTAGCGCTTTGAAGAAGAAGGATCATAATGATAAATCCAAGTCTCTTCACATGTTATCTCACCTTCAAACATCTGAGAAGGTTCTCCAGAAAAGTCTCCATGAGATATAAACAAATATCTTTCAGAATTTGCGTCATTTTTCGTGTTAGAAGTTTTGGTACCCATTTTGAGCATACATTTCCATAGCCAAGATCATTATTAAGTTTAATAACACTTCCTTTAGACAGAGAAAGTTTTTCTATTATTTGATTAGTCGTCATTGTCCGGTTATTCTTGATTAATTCCTCCGTTAGAGTTATAATTTGGTTTGTCACTACAGAGGTTGGTCTACCTGTCCTATCTTTATCACTGATATCAAGTAGATTAATAAATTGAGAGTGAATTACAGTGGCTTAAATGTCTCCGGACTTAAAAAGGAACTCCATCACTGATTGTTGTCGGATTCTTGTGTTTACTTCAGGCTGTATATCTGAATAACTACAACAGAAATCCTAATTCTGTTTCCAGATATAAAATAAGAATGTTGTTTGCGCGTGTGTGTAAAAATCTGAGAAGGAAAGAATGAATTTTAATACAATCTCTCACTTAAAAATAAATCCATTACATAGAGGAGACATAGAGGAGAGGAAAATATGTGCTTATTAGTTTACATTTATTCAGATAATATAAAAGTAGAACTAAAGAAAAATACGTGCCAACCCTTCCAGCGGTTTTGCCAATTTAATCTACCAGACCGCTTCTTAGAGCTTTAATAATGTATTGGACGATTCTGCTTTTATATGCTACACTGAAGGATGGAATATTACTGTAAATGGTGAGATTCAAATGGATTTTTTTTTAAATTGGTATACCCAGTGGCATGCTCTCCATATCTGCAGCTATAGAGAAAATTTCAAATGCTTCACGCCAGGTTTCCCCATTTCTTCTCACCATTGTATGGCCCAAATTCGGCAGGTGGCTTAATATTTTCCATGTTTTGTAATGCTGTTATTTTTTAGAGACCTAGACAAAGCTCAAAAACAAAAAAATGCTTATGTCGACTGCGCCATGTTATAATGTGTCAAAGATACTAGAGGCGACAACCACTCATTGTCTGGCTGAAAAGAATTCATTTTACAGCGAGGTGAATTTACATATTGGACGATTGCCATGGTTTTGCATAGAGTTATAAAATAAAACAATATTTACATATGAATAAAAATGGTTAATCATATCAAACGGACAAAATGCATATTATATGATAATTTACCATATATCACAACAGTGACCATATATGTATCAAGTCTGCTGGTACTGAAACATTTGAGGGCTACGGGGCAATCTTTAAAGTAAGATCGATTACCTCCTCAATGAAATACTGGGGTCAAAAAACATTATTTTAAATCTAAGAATATATCGAATCTAGACTTTATTGATCTAGAGCTGAATATTAACAAGTAAAAATCTATTAAATTCAGTTAAATGATGATCCACTGAATCGAAGATTAATAAAAGGGCATTCCTATATCTGTATGCGGCAAAAATAGACGAAGAAATAAAACATGTATTTAGGAATTGCTACCTCGTAGTCAGTTTATTGATGACAAGCAGAAGACAATCCCTCAAATCTGCCAGACTGTTTGGTAAATATTTAGTTCAGGTAAGTGATCTGTTTTGTGATGTTTATCCAATATCATCTATTTGTCATCTCTTTTCCTTTGAGCCATGGAAACATTAGCATACTATTTGAAAACTAACAATTTGTTTATTTTTAGTAAAAACAAACAAGCAAACATCTACGGGCTTATCCTAAATATGGTGAAGGAAAAGACATTTTTCTGAAGATAACTATATATTTTTTACTATCATATTTAAGTCCGTAGAAGAGTGATTTTGTTCGAAATCTTTCTTGTTTTTCCAATTAAAAGGAACCTATTGTTTATTTCACTATGGTGGTGGTGGTGGTCAATGGAGCAGATCAGATCGGTCCATGCACCCTGATCACAATACCGGCCAACTGAGGTGGTGGTGTCTTGTCCATGAAGCAGATCAGATCGGTCCATGCACCCTGATCACAATACCGGCCAACTGAGGTGGTGGTGGTGTCTTGTCCATGAAGCAGATCAGATCGGTCCGTGCACCTTGATCACAATACCGGCCAACTGAGGTGGTGGTGGTGTCTTGTCCATGAAGCAGATCAGATCGGTCCGCGCACCCTGATCACAATACCGGCCAACTGAGGTGGTGGTGTCTTGTCCATGAAGCAGATCAGATCGGTCCATGCACCCTGATCACAATACCGGCCAACTGAGGTGGTGGTGTCTTGTCCATGAAGCAGATCAGATCGGTCCGTGCACCCTGATCACAATACCGGCCAACTGAGGTGGTGGTGTCTTGTCCATGAAGCAGATCAGATCGGTCAATGCACCCTGATCACAATACCGGTCAACTGAGGTGGTGGTGTCTTGTCCATGGAGCAGATCAGATCGGTCCATGCACCCTGATCACAATACCGGCCAACCGAGATGCCTTGTCCGTATGGATGTCCTCTTCTGGATTGATGTTTTCCATGTTTATTTCACTTATAGGTTTAATAAAACCTTTAACAATAGTGTCAAATATGAATAAAAGTAGTGTTGCGCTGAGTTATAATCAACGCGAGAATCATTTGATGAGATTTGCCATATCAATATATTGGTAAAACTTCAGTAACTTGATCCCGGATAATTTTGAATTAATTTTTCGTCGATCAAATCAGGCAATATGACAAACATGAATACCTAAGTAGGAAAATATTTGAAGAAAAAGGTTTTTATTATATATCCAGAGGTAATTCAAGTTTATTGTAGATCTAAAATAATCGGTCTAAAAAACTCCAAGACGGGTATCTGTGCAGTGGCAAGTATGTTTACCAAGCTGTTGGGGCGCGTCATCCAGTACCTACACATAGAGTATCTATCAATCCAATAAAGACCGCGCTCGAGCAAAATGGGGGTAATTTCCTGCAGCCATCCGTCTTGCTTCACGCCTTCCCTCAGACCAAATTACTTCTGCCACGCCTCTCGTTACCTCTCATATCACTCAATTTAGACGGCTTGGTCTCGTCAACTCCCAACTTTCCTTGGACTCCAAGTTGACCATCTTATGAAATACCAATGATCTTCTGAAGATAGAGGTTGTCTGGCCGGCATTCATATTTCTGTGAAAAATAGACACTTCGGCCAGTTAGAGTTTTTTTTTTTTTTTCTCAGCGTTTCAACAAAAATATTTTGTCTTCGTCAGGAAAATAAATAAAAATAAAACATTTGCCAAATGCTTTATTCTTATTTATTTCTCCTGACGAAGACAAAAGATTTTTGTTGAAGCGTTGAGAAAATAAAAACTCTAACTGGCCGAAGTGTCTATTTTTCACAGAGACCAATGATCTTGTAGAACTGTTTATCCTTCTAAGCATGGGTGGTCATAAGATCCAAAGGTATCATAATAGAAGAAGCCATTGTAGCCTAACGGCGTCTTTGAGCTTGTAGACCGAAGATTTAGTGTGTTTGAAGCTCAGGGTGTTCTTTGAGGAAAAATCTACTTAATGTTTGTTTGCTTTTTCGCTTACATGTCTCTGCTTTTTCCGCATTCGTTTCCATAATATTTGACCTATTCAGATGAAAATTTGAAACCATATATAGTTAGATCTTGAAGGAGTCACTATCATAGTTTTGATTCGGAATATGAAAATTGGTCCAATCACACAGGCTAATTTACATATTCATTTTGCTCCCGTACTTTCTCATTGTTGAGTTTGTTTCGTTTGAAATACTCCTTACAACTTGGCCAAACCTGGCTCAAGCTCCGATAAGAGACCATTTCCAGGAGAGACTGAATTTAGCCAGGTTTTTTTGGCTGTGTTCTCTACTCTACTGTATTACTACTAGTACAGTAGAACCTCCCTGTAAAGGACAACACCTAATTGCAGAGCCAAAGTTTCCTTTAGGGAGAGATGTCCTCTTACCGGAGAGGGTCAAAATAGTAAAAAATGGTAATTTTGTAAATGAAAACTGTCCTTTGTAAAGAGATGTCCTCTAGAGGAAGTGTCTTCTCGTGGAGATACTGTAAGTACTATATATATGAAAATAATAATAAAAGTTTGTTAAGACAATATTGGCTTGGCAAACTTTCACATCAGAAGAACCCAGGCGAAGCCAGGTTATTTACCTAAGGATAAATATTGTGAATGAATCCATTCATTGTCTTCTTTCTAGTGTTCTGATAGCAGCAAATCTTGTGCCCCTCAAATGTGTTTGGCTACTTATTTTATTTCAGCAACAATGGTTGAATATTCGTAAGAATTCCAATCTTTTGGATTGTTTTCTCCCAAAGACATAACTTTTAAGAGGTCATTTAGAATACATAGATGAGCATTTTTGTCTGGAAGAAAATCTATCGTGAAAAAATATAATTCATTCGTAAAAAGAGCTTCAAAAATTATGCTTAATCTGTTGACCGGATATTCAATCGAGCAGATTAAGATCGATAGCAAAGTCACAACAAAAACTTTAGCGAAAATGGAACGCGAATCTGGAGATTAGGATAAAGAAAAGAAAGAAAGCGTTTATATTTAAAATAAGGAAATTACATCCTTAATATAAATAATAATCTAAAGACTATAGAGGAAAATCCTATATAGGATTGACCTCGATTGAAATAAATAAACTGTAAACGGCTTAGACTTCCAATCAAGCAAATGGAAAGTTTTTCGGCTGACAAGTCAGACATGATCCGACTGGTGATTAGCTCTCATTGGTCATCTGCTGGAATGGCGGGGAATTCATAACAAGCCGTCACAGTATTCTTGTTGTTCATTCTGGCATAGACAGTCATGGCATGTATTGCCTCTACAGTCATGTCAGCGATATCCTTCAAAGTTAGATTTTGACAATATATAAGTTATTTTAGTAGAAATAATAAAATATTTTGTTATATAATAATTATATAGGGGTTTGATTAATTATTTTTAAATTCTCAAGAGATTTAGATCATCGTTACATATTTTGAGTTTGAATTTTATTCAATAATTTTTCCAAAAAGAGTCAAAAATTTTCTCGCAATAGCAGAGATGTTTTCGCGACAGATCTTAGTGGAAGCCTTAGTGAACATGGGATATAGAATATGGTGTTGTCTCTTCCCTTGTGTCATGGACAGAAGTGGACTATATTGAAAGACTTTCCTTTCGTCAATGTCTAATTTATTTGTGCAGAAGATGAATAATCTTGCTAGATATCGTGGAGAGGGAGAGAGAGAGAAACGTCGGCCCCAAGCATTGTGAGTATTCAATCAGCTATTGACTTTGAAGTGAAGTAAGCTTGAGTAGAGCTCTCTAACACACGCCTTCCATATAGCATCTTTATTATTTTACTAAGATGGCGTTGAGAAATCTCAAATCGGCCAAAATGATTAAATTAGTAGTAACCATTTATTTATTTATTTCAATTCAAAACGCTATGTCCCCCTAGGGACACTTGCGCTAAATGTACATACAAATATAACAAAGAAAATATTCAACATGGAAAGATACACAGAAAGTTACTTAGAAAGATTCATAAATATTATTTACATATAGAGATATTCTTTGAATTTTATTTACAGTTACATCATTAAATTTAAAATATATACATATATACACACATATATACGCATACACCTATATATTGTTTACAACCATATAATATGTCCAATATTTCCATGACATTTAACTTTAATTTTGAAGATCATTTGTTGGTTAAGTTTGTTTGGAAAAAATATAGCTACATCAACCAATTTTTTATTTATTTATTTACCGACGTTTCAGGAATTTTTGCCACTCTCTTCAGGGGAATGCTTTTTTTTTTAAATCCTATTCTACGTTTCTACGTTGTTTTTTTTTCTACGTCTCTTTGACTCGCTGTCATTCCTTTGAGGAAAGTGACATCGAGTCAATGAAACGTCGGTAACTAAATAAAAAATTAATTCCAAAAGACTTTAACCCTTTAAGCGCCAGGCAAGACGATGTATTGGTTTGATGTGACTTGATGCTCCTTTTCTCCTTTAAAAAAATCTAATGAAAATTAATTAATTGTATTTTAAAGCGTATATTCTTTTGCATTGTGTTTTATATGTTTGTATAAGTTATAAAAGCGTTTATTTTAAAAATAATAATCATTTAAAGAATAGTTTCATGTCTTTTGAAGGCTAACAATAATCAGGAATGACCTTGAAAACGGCCGGCACCTAAAGGATTAAAGTAAAATAGTGGAGTAGAGATTTAATAAAGAGCGTGTTTTATTTTAAAAGAACGATTTTTCAACGCTGTAGCTCGCGAAAGAAGCGCGAGTCTATTGATGTTTTATTTATTCAAAAGAACAAGGGGGGCGCGCATTGATTCATATTTCATGAAGAACGATTTTTTAAATATTCGAAATGCCTAGAAATATGAGTTATTTTGTCAAATATTACGTTTTCAGACTTTCCGAGGAGAAATATTCGTTTACCCAAATTATTAAAATTATGAAAGTAAAGAATATTATTATTGCTAAGAGTGCAGAATCAGTCAAATACTAAAGGAAAACAAAGAATATTATATATCTATGAAAACAAGCAAAAAGATTCTTCTGAAAAAAAAAAGGTGCTTGAAGAAGCATTAACTCCAACCGAAAGAAAAATAAAGGAAATGGTTGTCGGAAAGAATCCACCTTCTCAAAGGAACATTTCCACAATAACCAACGTACCACTTTTTACCGTTAACTGTTTTATCAGGAAAAAAAAATCGGCTAAAAATACGTAAAAACAAAGTTCATGTTCTCAAACCACATCATATCGGGGTTCTTTGGTGGGAGGGCAAAACTACTGTGAGGGTTTACCACTGATTAGCCATGCTCTTCTTTTTCCAATTTTCGTTTATTTCAGTATAAGGCTTGTAGAGATATATATCAATATTATAATGTACACCCTCGTGGTCGTCTATATATACTTTTTTAACAGAGTTAATTTTGATTATATAAAAGGGCGTACCTGGATCTGTAAAGAAAAAAATAATAATAAAACAATTTTTTTCTTAAAATATTTCGAGAGATTGCTCCCTCTTTATCAATTTATTGCACAGTGAATTTTTTTAGAGTGAAAATTCACTGTGCAATAAATTGATAAAGAGGGAGCAATCTCTCGAAATATTTTAAGAAAAAAATTGTTTTATTTTTTTTTTTTTCTTTACAGATCCAGGTACGCCCTTTTATATAATCTTAATTAATAGATCGCCTTTTGACTCAGAGTTAATTTTGTTCACATTTGGTTATCTCGTATGTCTTCAATAAATGTCACTGTAATATCTTTCAGAGTTATTGTCTGAATTCCGATATACATGCTAAAAGGAACAACTTCCTTAAGTTTTGTCCATGAGTGTATTTTTTAAAAAAGTAGAGCTGAAATCATTATCAAGATTTCATTGGTGCTTCTGATCGCTCCTGAAAGTGGTCGTTTAATGAAAGCTGAACTACGTCGTTCCTCTTCATCGTCTTCTATTTTAGAGAAAATATCTTTATTCTACGGGGCTGCTAACCATGTCTTCTATTTTACAAAAGTAGGAAGCTTTAACTTCGCACGTATTCTTCTAATGAAAGTTATATAAGGTTGTCCCAAAAGTTCGTTTTTTTTTTCTTAAAACTTTGTTTTTTTATTATTTGGCGAATAATATTATTACGGCGAATACATAATATAATTACTTTATACATAATACAAAGACATTATATTATGATACATTAGCGCGCCATCTGTTATGAAAATTCAAAACTATTATAGACGCGTATGATTCTTTTTAAAAATAAAACAATTTTTACTGCCCTAACTGCAATGGGTAAAATGATTCCATTTTATTTTTAAAAAGAATCATACGCGTCTATAATATTTTCGAATTTCACAAAGACTGTATACATAACGGCGAATAATATTTTGGTAAATAATATTGATATTTCAATTTTTTGCAAATGTTTACGAACTTTTGGGATAACCTTGTAGAATGTATATTATCTACAATCAAAATCTTTCTACAAGGAAATATAAAGATATTCAATAAATCAACTTAGTCAGTGGTCAAAATAAAATAAATCCAATCATAGAGTGAGTGGTTAGCGTGCTAGGGCCACTTGACATGCTAGAGCGCATCAACCTGATCCATCATCTCAACAGCTGCTTTTTAACGAAAGAAAGAAAAAAAAAAACGGAGGAGGTAAAATTGACTCCTGCACATCTCCATTATTCGTTGAGAGGCGTCTTCATCATTGATTTTTACAGGTGGAGTAGTTGTCAACGTCTTGGGGCACCAATAGGGGAAGGTCTTCCGCATCTCTAATTACACCTATAAGAAAACCATTATAGGCTTCATAATTTTATCTATTAATACTTTTAATTGAAATTTTAAATTAATAATTGAGAGATTCTATGTAACTATTTAAACTATAGAAATTTTGTTATAGATATGGTCTAGCCACTTTGAGAACTAAACACCTCTTTGGCAGATTGTGAAGATTCCATTAGATTCCTTGTGGATCTCATGGAATAAAGTCTGCCCTGGGATGAAGATGGCCATTGCCACAAAATCATGGTCTCTAGGTGGACGCTTCTCAGTTTTCCAAAGCTAGTGTTGTAGCTTTGTCATCGACTCGAGGCTGCTAGTTTGCTGCGACAGTCAATAGATGGCGTCTAGTTTTGACGTCTATCTTGTTGCGGGAGAGGCAATCTTCATTTTTATAGAGCTATTTAAAAACGTGTCGCTTCATTATTATTTATTTATTTATTTCCACTCAAATTTACAGTGTACCATTCGAGCATGAAGCTCACGAGTCACTTTGTCGTGGATGTTAGGCAACAAGAATTTCTAAAAAATGGCCTTCAGAACTGACTGGAAGGTCATTTTTTAGAAATTATTGATGCCTAACATCCACGACAAAGTGACTCGTGAGCTTTATGCTCGAATGGTACACTGTAAATTTGAGAGGTTCATTATTATATTGTCGAGATTTTTCAATCTGAAAGCTCCTCCACAGGCCTTACACTCTATCTAATGTTGAAAAAGACATTTTTTTTGTATAATACCTTTTCTCTACCTATTTCTAAATCTTTCTCCAAGATATCGACTACATTGTTTATTTAAGACACTTAGGTCAATCCAAATCATGTTAACCAGTGCCCAAACAAGCAGACTAGTTGCTCAGGCCCTATATAATTTTTACAAGGCAGTAGGTGTAAAGAGGGAGAAAAGAGAACTTGGAAGCTATTGTTCTTACACCTCAGAATGATGACGAAACATCGAGGGGTCGACCTTTCATATTAAATCTTACTTTTCCTTATTACTAATAATTGTATATAGTTGCGGAACTACTGGTTTCCTGTGCTGCTCTTTTCCTGATATTGCACCTTGTACGGAGAATCTGTATAAGACTAATGTCTTAATAAAGGCTTTGTGTGTGTGTGTTTATTTAAGACAACAATGATCTCTCTATTCGTTATAGAAGAAGAAACACAAGTTCGGGGAGAAGAGCTTCTTTTATCAGAGGATGATCGTACAAGATTCCAGGCAAGATTCCTTGTCATTTTGTACCCATAGAAGGACGCCTTGCCTGAAAGCTTGTACGGTCGTTTCGAATAAAAGAAGCTTTACTCCTCTACCTGTGTTTCTTATTCTATGAATTGGCTATTTAATAAAAATAAATTATTGCGAGCACTTTTTGAAAGGCAGAATGTAGGAGAAGAGTTCTTCCAAAAGAAGATATGTCATAATATATGCTCTTCCAGAAATAATAAAGTAAACCTACAGTCAACGAGAGAGAGACGTCGATAGAAGGCAACTAAGTTACGGCCATTTTGAACCACTGGCCACATGCCGGAGGGGGCTTTTCTTGGAACCCTCAGGACCTATTTTTGGACAGTCGGGGGGTGTTGTGCGACACAAACGGTCGTTCCGCAGTGGCAGCCGCTAGCGCTCCCTCTCTCTCTCGGTTTGCTGGGTCCCATTTTCCAAACTTGTGGTTTCCTTATTTCTCTCTCCCCACATTATCACTATATTGCCGGTCCGCCATCCTAATCGCGACATATTCAATAAGACAATTCACGACTTCAATGAAAAATATTTTTAAAGTTTATCGTCATTATTACTGTATAAGATCTTGAACCAGTTCTCTAATATGTCTTCTGCGTTTCTTTTGTTCTCTCTATCCCTTATAATTGTGCTTGAATAAATTCTTCAAACTCAGATTTAATTATTTCTACACTGTTTTTTTTTTCTGTGTGTGTGTGTTGGTCTACATCACTTTGTTTATAACTCTCTCTTCTTTGTTCTTGAAGTTCTTGAAATAATTTTGAGATAAATATGTAAGACAAAGATGTCTTTTGCTCTTCTTTTGTTCTCTATTTCCCGTAATTATGCTTGAATAAATTCTTCAAACATAGATTCAATTTTATCTACACAGTTTTTGTGTGTGTTGGTCTACATCACTTTGTTTATAACTCTCTCTTCTTTGCTCTTGATGAAGTTCTTGAAATAATTTTGAGTTAAAAAGGTTATAAACAAAGATATATTTTGAGCTTATTTTGTTCTCTATTTCCCAAATTTTTCTTAACGAATCTCTTGAAACTCAGGATTTAGTTATATTTGCACTAGTAGTTAATGGTCTACATCACTTTCTGTATAACTCTTCTTTGTTTTTAATGAATTTCTTGAAATGATTTTGATTTAAATATGTTAAACAAAGATGTATTTTGCGATTCTTTTATTCTCTATCCCCTATAATTGTGCTTGAAGAATTCCTTGAAACTCAGGATTTAATTATACCTGCACTAGTAGTTGCCGATCAGGTATACTTTGTGTATAACTCTCTTCTTCTTCTTTCTTCTTGATAAAAAAAGTTCTTGAAATAATTTTGAGTTAAATCTGTAAGAGACAAATATGTATTTTGCGCTTTTTTTCTCTTTATTCTCTATAATTGTGCTTGAATAAAATTATTAAAACTCAGGATTTAATTATATCTACACTAGTAGTTGTTAATCATGTAGACTTTGTGTATAACTCTTCTTTGTTCTTGATGAAGTTCTTGAAATATTTTTGAGTTAATAGGTAAAACAAAGATGTTTTTTACACGATTCTTTTATTCTCTATCCCCTATAATTGTTCTTGAATAATATATTGAAACTCAGGATTTAATTATATCTGCACTAGTAGTTGTTAATCATGTAGACTTTGTGTATAACTCTTCTTTGTTCTTGATGATATTCTTGAAATATTTTTGAGTTAAATCGGTAAAACAAAGATATTTTTTACGATTATTTTATTCTCTATTCCCTATAATTGTGCTTGGAGAATTCTTTGAAACTCAGGATTGAATTATATCTATACTAGTAGCTAATGGTCTAAATCACTCTTTCCGTATAACTCTTCTTTGTTCTTAATGAAGTTATTGAAATAATTTTGAGATAAATGGGTAAAACAAAGAGATGTTCCGCAGTTATTATATAATTTTTCATTGTTATTAAAGAAGCATTTATACAACTTGAGATTGAATCAAAACTGGTATCTGTAGTTAATGATCTACATCACTTTCTGTTTAACTCTTCCTTACTTTTGATTAAAAATTATTTGAATAATTTTTTGAATTATGTAAAACAAAGGGGTTCGGCAGTTGTAATATAATTTTCCATTGTCATTGGAAAATTACAAGTAAGTAAAGTACTTGTATTTACAACTTGAGATTGAATCAAAACTATACAACCATTTTTCTTATAAAATAAATTCTTAAAACTTTAAAACATAAAATCTCGTACCTATAAGTAAAGGCCTTTGACGCCTTGTATGTAACTCTTGTTCTTTCTTAAAAAAATTATTTTGACACGGAATAAATATAAATAATAAACAAAAAGCTTCTCCGAAAATGAATAATCTTGCTTTATTTAATATTATCTCAAACTTTAGGGTTTTACAAACCTTTTACAGGTGTATATGACTCCTGTAGAAGAATTTGTGAAACCCGAAAACTTGAGATAATATAAAATAAAGAAAGATACTCATCTTCGGAAGTCTTTTGTTAATTATTTATATATTTATTGTAGAGGATTTTATTTTTCGAATACGGGGAAACAAATATGGAAATATTACAATAGTGTGGCGAATAGATCATTTATATTTTATTATTTAATTTAATTATTCAATGAAAATAGTTGAAAAACAGATTTATTATTTTATATTTGTAAATCATCATTTAGTTGCCTAGCATGCTTGCTCAAGATTCCCTAGCTGTAGATACGAGGGCCATCCAATAAATAAGTTTCCCTATTTTCTTTCTGCGAACGAAACGTTGTAAAAATTAGTTAGTAGTGTAAGAAATGGTCATTAGGATGCTTTGGAAGCGCGTGACATTCAAAAGCATGCTACTCGTACGCGAAAGTCCGTAGCGCTTCAGTTTCCATGGAGCTACCACTGGTGAACGTGTCCACTTGCGAACTCCGTTCTGTAATTCGTTTTTTCACGGCGAAAAATGAAACTGCGGTCAATATTCATCGCAATTTAGTGTCAGTGTATGGTGAAGGATGTATGAGCATCCAAATGGTTCGCCAATGGCGTTCATGCTTCTTGGAAGGACGGCAAAACGTGCATGATGACGAGCGAAGCAGCAGGCCCGTTACTGCTACGGACAATGCAGCCGTTGCTGCTGTTCGGAATGTGGTGGAAGCAGATCGCCGCGTCACCATTGACGAAATAATGATTCGACTGCCTCCTTGAATCGAAAATGGAAGCTCTTTGTTTGGAACAATCATGTCAGATGTTTTGAATTTTCGCAAAGTTTGCGGAAGATAGGTCCCGCGTTTGCTCTCGGAAAATCACAAGCAACAACGGATGGAGACAGCCCGAGCTTTCCTGGAAATGCATCGAAGAGATGGAGATCAACTGTTTTCCCGTATTGTCACTGAAGATGAAAGCTGGGTGCATCATTCAACTCTAGAAACAAAACAACAAAGCATGGTGTGGAAGAAGCCTGAGGAAAGTGCACCAAAAAAGGCGAAGGTCACAATCTCTGCAAGCAAAGTTATGTCTATCGTCTTTTGGGACTGTAAGGGTGTTTTATTGGTTGACTACCTGCCCCCAAACACTACGGTTATCGCTGCGAGGTACTGCGAAGTCCTCACCAAACTTAGAGCTGCAATAAAACGGAAACGTCCTGGACTTTTGTCTCGGAAAGTGTTTCTCGTCCATGACAATGTTCGCCTTCACGCAGCTCGAACGACCCAAACGTTGCTGGAAAACTTCATAATGGAAAATTTTCACACATCCACCTTATTCTCCGGAACTTGCCCCAAACGACTTCCATCTTTTTCCAGCACTTAAGTTGCACCTTGGAGGCAAGCACTTTGCGAATGATGACGAAGTGCTGGCGGAGGCGAACCACTGGCTACGAAGACAGGACACGGCTTGGTACAACAGTGGTATCAAAAAATTGTTACAACGGTACCAAAAATGTTTGGACAGAAATGGTGATTATGTAGAGGTCTTTGAGTTGTATAATGAAAATAAAATAACTGCATAATTGTAAATAATGTTTATTTGTTAAAAAATGGGGAAACTTATTTATTGGATGGCCCTCGTAGTTTTGGTTGATTTGTTAATAATTGTCAACTAGACGCACTTACGTCATCAATAAATACGCTTACATCCCAAAATATTCCAAGACTAATTTGCTACGCTACAATATTATATAAAATGACAAGCAACTAAAAACAAAATTTATTTTTTTCTCGCAAACATTGTCAGCCAGGCCATTAATCAAAATAAAAATAATGATTTTCAAATGTAAATATAATACATATTCACGGGTGTGTGACATTCTAAAATTCAATCAATTAATCAACAGCCGATAGATTTTTTTTTTCAATTCTTCGTGATCTTATGCATATAAATTACACCATTCTTATTCTCCATCAATAAAAAGTAATTAATGGAAAGAAATACTAACTGATAAATGTCTTATCTTTTGGTTTTAATTAACAATTTCAAACGATAGATACATTTGAGGCCAAATTAAAACATCAAAAGACAAAAACGTATAAATGTATCAAATGATAATCCTAAAAAATATTGAATTTAAAAAAAAGTAACAAATATAGCTAATTCAGAAGAGAGCATATCAATTGAATGTTGGAAAAAATGTGTATAAAATATCAATTAATGGTATTTTTTTATTAGATTGATTTTTGTTTGACAAAATTCGCTTATATTGCCATGTGGAAAATTAGGAAAGACAAACTTCAGGATGACACACATTCTCTTGAGGTAACTCGGATTCCTGGAGCCACGTACTAATTAAACATGACATGATGATGACAGCAATTTATTTAAGGCAAGAACAAACTACGAATGATAAAAAAAAGATAAGCAATGAGGAAAGTTTATAGAGTAGCAAAATAGAAACATCAAAATTGATACTCTGTTAATAAAATAATAAATACTTTGCTACAATATTTTTATTTTTTATTTTGAACCGATATTTCTATTTTGAATCTATAAGAGAGAGAGAGATTGAGATTGAATATACTTTTATTAATCGCACATATAAAATTATACAGGGTTAATATATATTAAAAAAAATTAAACTTAAATATTATTTTCATCAGACGAATCCCACTGATGGTCGTCTGGTATGATGTCACGTCCTGAAGTCGGACAGATCTCCCCGACTATTGCCATGTTGAGGAATTGCTTCAGAACAGACCTCTGCTCAAACGACATGTACTCGAGGACGTCCTCCCTGTTAGAAGGGGAGACTATCTACTCCCTATAATAGTCTATATACAGAGGTTCTAGGATGGTGTTGGCATTCAAGCGTTCGAACAGCTCCTCTACCTGTTGTAAAGGGGTCTGTGAGGCTGTTTCTTTTGGAGCTTTGGCATGGTGGATTGGATAGTGCATTCTTTGAATGAAAAGAGATGACTCTAGAGAGCGCACAAGAACTGTCTAGAGCCAGCAAGATTATACATTTTGTGATTCCCGTATCTAGGACAGGGTTACTAGATCGTCTCTCACAACAACAACAAAATTCAATCCAATACAGCAACAAAAGGAGTCTTCCTCCTATTGGTTGTCACCAAACCAATCAATATCATTGATTTCGATATCCACCAATCAAATGTTCCTCTGGTCGTCCATACTCTGCGCGATTTGCTCGTTTCAAATTACTTATTGATCGAACATTACGTAAAATTATAATCCGTGTAGTTGCAATGGATTCCTATTGAATAGGAAGTAGATGGTTTTGAAAATAACTCTTTTTTTAACACACACTACTTAATTAGAAAATTGAATGAATGCTAATTTATATATATACAAGGTTGTTTCAAAAGTTCGTAACCACTTTCAAAAAAAATTGAAATACCACTATTATTCGCCATAATATTATTATTTGTATAACTAGCCGAGTGACCCGGGCAACGCCCAGGGTTTACCCAAAGGGCCTGCAGAGACTTTAAAAGTATAGATGGTGGCTTAAAAATCGCAATGGGTATATGCAGATTTCCTAGAAGCAGCATTTCAAGTAAGGATAAGTAAAAATACTTTCTAAGTATAAATTCGTTAATTCGACCATGTTTTGATTTCCAGAACCTATGAAATTACAAACAGTAATTCGACAATACCGATAATTCGACCCCTTGCGATAATTCGACCTTGATTTGATTTCCCAATCTCTGGCCTATCAAATAACAAACGGTAATTCGACAATATTAATTATTCACCACTTCTGATAATTCAACCATTTTAAAATGCAAATTTCGACGATTGATGTTTACTTACAACTTTACTATAAAAAGGTATTATAGATGCGAGCAACGAAACATTTTGAACCCATATAATGCAAATTCATATCCTCACTTATAGGGTGTCAAGCCTAAAGGATGCGAATTCATGTCCCTGATTTCTAAAAATTAACATAAAATTGTAGGCTACCAACGCGAATTCGCGTCTACTGGGATCTTTTCCCATACCTTCTTGCCTATTTATCAGTGGGTTGGGTTGGGGGGGAATGTCAGCTGTCCCAATGTACCTGTAAAATGTCACATGCGACCGAGTTCAAGCAGCCATTATTTTTATTTATTTCAAGCTATATAGATTACATTAAAAGAAAATATCATTTTTTAAACATGTTATTATATGAACAACTCGATTTTCATACGGCCCACTGGACCATGTAACTCTGGAATCATAAGTGCAAAAACAGACATCCCTAAAGGACTCCTTTAAAATATCTTTATGATTCTTTTTTAATAATATTCTTAAACATTTTTAATTTTTTTTCATATTTATTAACTTTTCAATATAGAAAATAAGATAACATAAAAGGGATAAATTCATTTAATGGACCTCACTAAAAACTGCATTTCTAGCCGAGTGACCTGGGCAAAGCCCCAGGTTTACCCTAAAGGCCTGTGAATGGGCAGGATAACCATATGTGTGCCATTGCAAAGATCCTAAATCAATGTATAGAGCACTGGGGAAAATAGGTTTTTTTTTTTTTTTTTTTTTTGCTTATCCCTAGTACACGTGGTACAGGCCATGATAATCATGGTGGGTAGTTAGCGACTGCTTTTACTGTAAGCGCACCACATGTCTACACATGTGAAAAGCAGTTTGACTTTGCACTTACAACCTTCCCAGCCTTTACCCAGCCTTCCACCGACCAAAAGTCAAAATAATAATAAATATTTTATGAATGAACAAATAATACAAAAAATTGCTTTCAGGTGAGAAACTATAGGCATTGGTGAAAACTTTAAAAAATTATATTGAAAAAAAAAAAAGAAAACAAATATTAAAAGAAAATTCAATACAACACAACTATATAGCAAATACAGCCATTATTTCTAGCCGAGTGACCCGGCAACGCCCCGGGTTTAGCCTAAAAACATGTGAAGCGCTAGATAACCATATGTGAGACATTGCATAGATCCTGAATCAATGTATAGAGCACTGGGGAAAATAGGTAAATAAAGACCAAAAATCAAAATACTTAATTATAAATATTTTATTAGTGAACAACTAATACAAAAAAATCCTTTCAGGTGAGAAACTATGTTGTTGATGTTTCTTATCCCCTTGTGTAAAGATTACACGAATTCCATGATCTCATGGAATGGGGTATAGGGGTGCAGCTTTCGTGGGAGGTGTGAGAAACTATAGGCATTGGTTGATGAGGCACAATTTGGATTGTAGATTATAAACAAAAGGTAATAAGACCAAATCCAAATATATAAATAGTGTGTGACGTTTCGGTAACAGCGTTGTTACCATCTTCAGACAAAAGTACTGAATGGAAAAAAGGAGCCTACAGCACCCGGTGTTCCCAGGTGGTCACCCTCCCAAGTACTGACCGAGCCCGACGTTGCTTAACTTCGGTGATCGGACGAGAACCGGTGTTTTCAACGTGGTATGGCCGTAGGCCATAGTACTTTTGTCTGAAGATGGTAACAAAGCTGTTACCGAAACGTCACACACTATTTATTTATTTGGATTTGGTCTTATTACCTTTTGTTTATAGGCATTGGTGAAACTTTAAACAATTTTTTTGGAAATGAAACAAAAAGTAAAAGAAAACAAATCTTAAAAGAAAATTAAATACAACACAACAATATACCAAATTAGACAACATAAAAGGCATACATTCATTTATTTGAAATAAATATCCAAATAAATAAATAGTGTGTGACGTTTCGGTAACAGCGTTGTTACCATCTTCAGACAAAAGTACTGAATGGAAAAAAGGAGCCTACAGCACCCGGTGTTCCCAGGTGGTCACCCTCCCAAGTACTGACCGAGCCCGACGTTGCTTAACTTCGGTGATCGGACGAGAACCGGTGTTTTCAACGTGGTATGGCCGTAGGCCATAGTACTTTTGTCTGAAGATGGTAACAACGCTGTTACCGAAACGTCACACACTATTTATTTATTTGGATTTGGTCTTATTACCTTTTGTTTATAGGCATTGGTGAAACTTTAAACAAATTTTTTGGAAATGAAACAAAAAGTAAAAGAAAACAAATCTTAAAAGAAAATTAAATACAACACAACAATAAACCAAATTAGACAACATAAAAGGCATACATTCATTTATTTGAAATGAAAAAAAAAATTAAAAGAAAACAAATCTGAAAATAAAATTGAATACAACACAACTATATAGCAGATAAGACAACATAAAAAGGAAAAATTCATTTAAAGGACCTCATTAAAAACTATATTTCTAGTTTTATAAATACGTGGGTTCAACTTTACCCGTATGCTATTCAAAGTTCGCACACGTGAAAAAGCCACATAGAGCTGTCCATGAGTAAACACGGGCTCATGTAGCAAGAGACCCACTCTAGCAAAGGTTTGGCCTTGAGCCTTATTAATAGTCATGGCAAAAGCCAACCTTAGTGGAAACTGACGCCTCTTCAGAATGAAGGGAAGGTTGGTATCTGAAGGAGCCAAAGATATTTTTGGCACCAATACAGTTTGTCCAACTTTGGTCCCTGTCAGTATTTGTGCTTCTAGGACATGAGAGCGCATGCGCTGGATAACCATACGTGTGCCATTGCAGAGACCCTGCTTAGGATTCAAATTTCTAAGGAGCATAACAATAGCACCAATCTTAAGGTTTAACCGGTGTGGAGGCATTCCTGTGGGAGTAAGGCTATTAAGGAATTCAGTAGGGTAGTTATTTTGTTCCTCCACATTCTCACACTCGACACTGTCAACACTGAGAAAACACTGACTCCTGTTTGGTAAGCGATCCAAAACTTTTTCATTAATCTCTAATGAATCTGTGTTTTTTGGCGTTAAAATCACAGACTGGCTAAGGGCGGTAATATCACCATAGGAAGAACCAAATATTTCCTGCACCAGGTCAACCCCATGAAAGATACAGCTTTCTGGAAGAGAAATGAGGCCCTGTTGGTCTGTAGGTAGATCACCATCACCAACTTTAAGTAACCATTGAGAGAAGCTCTGTGCATCAATACCTGCTCGCATATTCTGAGTAAGGCGCAAGATCACAAACAATGGCCATAGCTTGCTTTGCTTAATGCAAGCAGCAACAATTTCAGCTCTTGAAGCTCGAGGTACCACAGGTAGCACTTGGCGAAAGTCACCTCCAAGAACAACAACCTTTCCGCCAAAAGCAAGGTCACAATGAAAAAATGTAGAAAATTGTATGTATCATATAACATTTTATCATAAAACAAATTAAGTAATCAACAATTGATTATACAAATAAATAATTAGCCTCTTATTGAGAAAAATAAAGATGCCAAAGACATTATGAAAGATACTGCAAAAAAGAATTATGAAAGATACGGCAAAAAAGAAAACCAGACACAAAAAATTGAGCAAAATGTAAAATTAAAAACTATAACAAAGAACCCGCAAATTAATTTAATCAGAAATACAAAAAAGACGCTGAAAAAAAAAGGTAAAATAAGAACCAAGCAGAGGAAAACTATAAAACTGAAAGCCAGGACAGGCATAAAAAGAAAATTCCAAGCAAGTGAGGAAACAATTGATGAAAAAAAAAATGTGCAAATAATATGTATATAAAAAAGCAAAGCCCAATTCTAAACCCAAATATTTTTTTTATGAGAAGAACATCAACATATTGAATGATTATGGCAGTCCATAGCTTCCCTGACAAAAATTCACCAAAAAAGTTAAATATTCCAAAATAAGTAAGGCACTTTTGCAGCCCCCCCTGACAAAAATTCACTAAAAGAGTTAAGTATCCAAAAAAATATTTTGGTATATATATTGCTAAATGTGTAACAAACATGTATATGAAAAAGCAAAGCTTAATTCTAAGTTTTAATATTTTTTTCAATATACAGAAGAAATAAGACACAAAAATGGAGCTAAATTCAAATGAAAAACTATAACAAACAGTTATAAAAGATAATTATTATAGAATAAAGTAATAATTCAATCTACAAAGCGAAAAATGTATATATTTAAATGAAAAACTATAACAAAGTACTTACATAATCAAATTAATCAGATATATATATATATACATTTCTACGGAATTTCAAAACAAATGATTGATGATGATAAATGCAAAAAATCAACGATTGTAAAATAGATTAAATTAAAAAATAAAAATAACTGTTAACATTAGGAAAATAAAAACAGGCCTATGACACGAAGAAAAAAATAACGAAAATTTTGGTATATAGATTGTTATGTGTAGTTCAGAATCTTCGGAGGAGATAGCTCAGGACTTTACAATGGAAAACTCTGTTACGGTATTATCTATATAGATGTCTTTGTATTATCTATGAAGTAATTGTATTAAGTGTTATTATGTATTCGCCGTAATAATATTATTCGTCGAGTAGTAAGAAAAACACGATCTTTTGGGACAAACTTATAGTTGATACTGGTGTAATATACCTTGTAATTGATAGAAATTATTCTGTTTTGCATATTCATTTTTTTTTATTTTTGAGTAATATAAAAAAGGAAGGAAAGGAAAGAGAAATGTAAATTGAAAAGATGAGGTTTTTTTTCGAATAATAAAAAGTTAGATTAATAAAATTTTATATTTTTTATTCAATTTAGTGGAAAAAAGAAATATATAACAACTAGAATACCTATTTCATTTTATTTATATAGTACTAACATATATATTATTGTAAAAAAAATTCAAATTTCAAATGATCATTTCATCGATAAAACGATTCTTAAAACGAAATACATTGATAATAACAATTATTTTGTATTATGGTTGAAAATTTTCTTCAGATTCAAATCAACGTCTCAACACCAGCTTTGGCAAATTCTAACAAAAGCCAACAACTATAGTTCCAGGCTCAACCATACAGGCTGCTAGAAGTTCGTAACGGTCCATATAGGATGAGCCGTGGAATCCTCTATTTTATTTTTGTTTGAAACTTTTCTTTAGATTCAAATCAACGTCTCAACACCAGCTTTGGCAAATTCTAACAAAAGCCAACAACTATAGTTTCAGGCTCAACCATACAGGCTGCTAGAAGTTCGTAACGGTCCATATAGGATGAGACGTGGAATCCTCTATTTTAATTTTGTTTGAAACTTTTCTTTAGATTCAAATCAACGTCTCAACACCAGCTTTGGCAAATTCTAACAAAAGCCAACAACTATAGTTCCAGGCTCAATCATACAGGCTGCTGGATGCTTGTGACGGTTGATATAGGATGAGCCGTGGAATCCTCTATTTTATTTTTGTTTGAAACTTTTCTTTAGATTCAAATCAACGTCTCAACACCAGCTTTGGCAAATTCTAACAAAAGCCAACAACTATAGTTCCAGGCTCAATCATACAGGCTGCTGGATGCTTGTGACGGTTGATATAGGATGAGCCGTGGAATCCTCTATTTTATTTTTGTTTGAAACTTTTCTTTAGATTCAAATCAACGTCTCAACACCAGCTTTGGCAAATTCTAACAAGAGCCAACAACTATAGTTCCAGGCTCAACCATACAGGCTGCTGGATGCTTGTGACGGTTGATATAGGATGAGCCGTGGAATCCTCTATTTTATTTTTGTTTGAAACTTTTCTTTAGATTCAAATCAACGTCTCAACACCAGCTTTGGCAAATTCTAACAAAAGCCAACAACTATAGTTCCAGGCTCAACCATACAGGCTGCTGGATGCTTGTGACGGTTGATATAGGATGAGCCGTGGAATCCTCTATTTTATTTTTGTTTGAAATTTTCTTTAGTTTCAAATCAACCTCTCAACACCAGCTTTGGCAAATTCTAACAAAAGCCAACAACTATAGTTCCAGGCTCAACCATACAGGCTGCTGGATGCTTGTGACGGTTGATATAGGATGAGCCGTGGAATCCTCTATTTTATTTTTGTTTGAAATTTTCTTTAGATTCAAATCAACCTCTCAACACCAGCTTTGGCAAATTCTAACAAAAGCCAACAACTATAGTTCCAGGCTCAACCATACAGGCTGCTAGAAGTTCGTAACGGTCCATATAGGATGAGCCGTGGAATCCTCTATTTTATTTTTGTTTGAAACTTTTCTTTAGATTCAAATCAACGTCTCAACACCAGCTTTGGCAAATTCTAACAAAAGCCAACAACTATAGTTTCAGGCTCAACCATACAGGCTGCTAGAAGTTCGTAACGGTCCATATAGGATGAGACGTGGAATCCTCTATATTATTTGTGGTTGAAACTTTTCTTCAGATTCAAATCAATTGCACAACTTTTTCAAATTCGAACAAAAGCCGATAATCATAGTGTCAGGCTCAACCATACAAGCTGCTGGATGTTCGTAACGGTCCATATAGGATGAGCTATATAATCTTCCAAAATATGCGAATTTTTAGTAAAAAAGGAAAAAGATGTCCCCCATTCTCACAAAAATAAAACTTCATAAAACCCAAGCAATATAGGTTTACATTTTCAAATATTAATTGATTACACACAATAAGAGTAATCGCTGGGTATCATTTCAACAAAGATATAAATGCTGATGGCGAAGAGTTTCTCCAATAAAAAGGTAAAAACTTTGAAGCTTTCGGACTATACCGTCTTTCGACAGGCTGTATAGGAATATACGAGGGATTGTCCGAAAGATTTCAAACTTTAACCTTTTTATTAAATAAAATCTCGCCATGAGCTTTTATATATTCCTCTTAATAGATTAAATGAAAACTATTTAAGGTTATTTTATTCGCAATTAGAAATTTTCTGCTATAAAAATATTTTAGGAATTCCTACGAAATTTTATCAATTTAGTTAGTGTGTGGACCATCAGTGATAAACCCTGTCAAAGACCTTTTTTAATTCTTAGGGTTTCTATAATGGTGAATTTACACACACATAGCTTTATTAAGACCACCGGTCTTGTACAGATTCACCTCAGTAAGGAAGCATAGATGGAGTTCCTATACTCCAGGCAGAGCAGAACCCAACAGCCTCTAGGTCCGACGCATGTTCAGTGGCCATAGAATGCACCGTGAATAGGTTAGCTTATCCCTGGAAAGGCGAGTGTGTAATCAAGCGCGTTTTAGTCTTCTCTTTCTTCATCCAAATGGACCACGACATTCGGCGATTCTATTAATCTCCTCCGAACTCTGACTGCGGCCATGTAGAATTTATATAAACCATTATTTCACTATAATAGTGAATTTGTGAAAAACAATAAAACATTCAATATCGATATTTAGATCATCAGGAAAACCTATAGACACATCTAGAGTGAGTTACCTAGCAATTTGTTGATGAGAAAGAGAATGCGTTCCTGTCTGTCTTATTGGAAACATGTCTTGTTTATAGGACAGGCTTCCTCGGTTAACGTGGTATATGAGTGCAGATAAAAATATATTGAACATACATATATCCTATATGACTTACACACTCTACACTAATGGACAAAACTTAAGGAAGTGGAAAGTTTTTGATGTCGCCTGAGGTCTTTTTTTTTTTTTTTTTTTTTTTTTAAGAGACAGAGGCAATTTTGTTCGCACTTGATTATCTCGTGTCATCAATAAAGGTCACTGTTAAAATAAAAACATAAGGCCTCCAGGAAAAAGTTTCTTTTTTAAAATTGTTTATTTACTATATATTACCCTGGAGGCCTTATGTTTTTATTTTAATGGTAATTCAAGGGATTATTTTATCTAAAGGTCACTGTATATCAAATATCTTTCAGAGTTATTGTCTGAATCCTGATAAACATACTAGAAGATACAGCATTCTTAAGTTTTGTCCATGAGTGTACTTTTAGGATGCCTTCAATATTTATGTAAAATATTGTTACGAGAAGAACACTTGCAACCTCCGCCAATAGATGGCGCTTTCGCCTGTTTCGCTTCTCTAACCGATGAGGGAGTCGCAGGCTGCTGTGGTCCTGTTTCCAGGGGAAAGCTTACACTTACACTTTTATATTGGCCCTAGGAGGTAACATAATCTAAATACTTGTTGTTTTTTATCCCATTTAAATGTAACGTTTAGTAATAAAAGACAATAAAGGTTAGTGTTTGAAGTCGACGTGCCGCCTGCTGGTGTTCCTATCGCCATCGCCACATTGCTGCTACTCTTCTGGTAAGTCTCACGTGTCCCCCCACCAGTGGTAAGGCCGAGAGATACTGCCAGAGGAAGGGAGTTCCACTTGAGCAGTGGTTCTCGGACGTCCTTGGGTGCTCTGCAGGGTCCAGCTGCAGAGGGAGAGCAACGGGAGCCCGTGTAGGTGATCTACGGCGGAAGAAGCGGCGTAGTCGCGAAGAACCTGAGGGTCAAGCCGCGACAATATCAAGTTTCCTTTATAGCGTTCGGGTTGGTAAATAGGGCTTTAATAACAATGGGAATATTACCCTAGAAATTAATGGCGTCTTATTATTTTCAAGAGATCGAAAAATGCTGACTATTGTTCGTTCTGAGCAAATCGTAAAAAAACTATTGCAGATCATTCTCGATATCAAGTATACGATGCCATCAATCTTTATGAAGATATTTCATTGCTTCGCTATATCGTAATCGCTGTGTCTTTTTTACATCAACGGCCTTGTCTCCAGTTAATACTGACACCTATTGAATAACTGCTAAAAATCGCCTTATAGCGGCCCTTGCCTAACCGCTACGGATATCTTGTAGAATTGTGCTGATCGTTGCCCTAGCGGCCCTTGCCTATCTGCAACTGAGAATTTGGAAGAATTGTGAATATTACCTAAACTGCCTTTATCTACCCTTTAGAGACTTCTTGAAGAATTGCGATCATTGCTTTAGCGGCCCTTGCTTATCCGCTACTGAGATTTTTTGATCAATTACGCTGATCACTGTCTTACTGGCTCTTAATTATTGCTCACTGAGAATTCTTAAAGAACTGTGATCGTTGCTTTATCGGCCCTTGTCTATCCGCCATTGACTTCTTGAAGAACAGCGATCATTGCCTTAGTCTCCCTTGTCTATCCGCTGCTGAAAATTCTTGAAGAACTGTGCTGATCATTGTCTTAGCGGCCCTTTTATATCCGCAAGTGACTTGAAGAACTATGATCATTGCTTTTGCGGTTCTTGTCTATCCGCTACTAAGAATTCTTGATGAATTACGATTATCATTGCCTTAGCGACCCTTGACTTGTTCACTGAGATTTCTTAAGAAACTGTGATCATTGTCTTAGCGGCCCTTGACTATCCGCTAGCGACTTCATGAAGAATTTTTCTAATGTACATAGAAGCTCCACGTTTTTTTAAACCACATTATCAAAATTCAACTTATTTCTTACAGTTTATAAACGTTCGAAAACCCAATACATATTCTAGTCAACAATGTTTGAAAACGGTATGTGGATTCTTTGATATTCATGTCATCTCAACTAATATTATCTCACTATGCTTAAATTAACTTTTCAAAAAATAGCTAAAATCGTTTTATTATATTTTA
>CP092877.1:32459596-32519660 GCA_030710605.1 Cordylochernes scorpioides
ATCAGAGCGATCCAAGCGATCTTTCAACTCCTTGATCTACCATAGCAATCTAATCGATCTTTCAACTCATTGATCTACCAGAGAGATCCAAGCGATCTTTCAACTCATTGATCTACCAGAGAGATCCAAGCGATCTTTTAACTCATAGATCTACCAGAGAGATCAAGCGATCTTTCAGCTCATTGATCTACCAGAGCGATCCAAGCGATCTTTCAATCTCCTTGATCTACCAGAGAGATCCAAGCGATCTTTCAACTCCTTGATCTACCAGAGAGATCTAAATCGATCTTTCGGCCAGAGCGATCTACAAGCAGCCACCATGAGGGGCTGCAGCGGCAAGGAGAGGAGACGTAATAAGTAAGTGAAGCTTCTGTTTTTTACTATACTGTCTAGCTATTTATAATTCATAAACTCTCCTCAGTAGTATTATACTGGTTGTAGTAAAGTTCGAACAAACCTACCATCAAATTCTATAAAAATATTTTCTTAAGAACTAGAACTGTGGAATATCCCCTAATAACAGATTCAATCAATCACCAACGTCTAAAAGTTTCCGTTTTAATAATTTTAAAAAATCTTCTCAAATAGATAGAGAGAGATGATTCAAAGTACCATCATGAAATAAAGAATAAAATCTAAATTTTGACTCATAATTCAAAGAAAACAGAAAATCTTTAATTATACACAGTTAGACTATTCCATTGACTTACAAATACATAATAAAGAGAGATTTAGCAAGCCTCAGAAGCTGTTGTGTTGTTTATCTCGGGAGGTGAGTGAAGTCTCGTGGATTGATGCACTGACAAAACCATTGGGTGTGAACATCTCCGAGACTGTAGCCACAAGAAAACATAGATAAACTTATACTGCAAGGGCAATAGAAATTGTTTAATTTCGAAAAGAATCTTACGCGTCTAAAATAGTTTCGAATTTTGATAACAGATGGCGTGCTAGTGCATCATAATATTATACTTATTATGTTTATACACTTTAATATAAAAGTTGTCAGTTGAGGTATGCTCTTACGTCTTTGTCATTCTCTACAATGTCCGACATAGTTGCGAATACTTCTGAAGAGACTCTGCCTATAAAATATTATACGTATCCTGTCATACGTTTTAGCAAACCCTAGATGTCCGGCTGTAGGGGCGTCATGGAACGATCTAAGAACTTCCAAACGTAAAATGATTGGGACCACCAATAACCAAGGTCGTCCTATGGGATCATAATTTTTCTTATAAAGTATGTTATTAATAATTTAAAATATTTTAAAATAAGGTCTTCATAGTTTTTCATTATTTTGCTAAAAAAGGATTTTGTTTTTGTTCCTTTTCTACATCAGTCAACATTTTACCAGGGAAGGTATATCTTCTTCTATTTCTTCCGAAGTATCAGGTAATGGGCTTCTGGAAAGGCAGTCGGCCGTCCTTGTGCTTGCGACCGTTTTTATAACAAACGGTGACCTCATACTCCTGAAGTCGCATAGCCCATCTTGCGAGACGTCCGTATTTCAAATTTGCTAGCCAGCACAAGGAATAATGGTCAGTCACGATAGAAAAGGGCGGCCAAACAGGTAAGGTCGAAATTTGTTGATTGACCAAATCACGGCCCAAACACTCCTTTTCCGTTATAGTATAGTTTTTCTCTGCTTTAGATAGAGTTTGGGATGCATAGGCAATTGGTTTTTCACCTCCATCCTTCAGTTGTACTAAAACAGCGCCGACGCCATAGCCACTGGCATCGGTATGGACGTAGATTGGTGCAGTCTCATCAAAGTGACCTAAAACGGGTTCAGAAGTCAGAGCCGATTTCAACTGATTAAACGAAGCTTCTTGCCAATCAGTCCACATAAATCTTTCCCCCTTACTTAGTAGTTCGTTCAGCGGTCCTTCTGTGTCATCAAAGCGCTTAATGAATCGACGATAGTAGGATCAGAGACCCAAAAAGATCCTCACTTCTGAGACATTTTTTGGTCATGGGATATATCATCACAGCTTCAACTTTATCTGGGTCGGGATAAATACCATGTCCATCAATAAAATTTCCCAATACCTTCATTTGGCTCTAAACAAAAATACATTTCTCTGAATTAAGTCTGAGACCTGCTTTTGAAAAGCAGCTCAACACCATTTCCAGACGTTGTAAACGTTCGTCCATAGTTTAAAAAAATACTATGATGTCATCTATGTAGCAGAGACAGATGGTCCACTTGAGTCCTCGTAAGAGATTATCGATAATTCTCTCAAAGGTTGCGGGGGCGTTACATAAGCCGAAAGGTATCACTTTGAATTCGAAAAGGCCATCAGGGGTTACGAAAGCAGTCTTCTCACGGTTAGCTTCGTCAACTTCGATCTTCCAATACCCCGATTTCATATCCATCGTAGAGAAGATGGAAGCTTCTCTCAACGATTCCAGAGTATCATCAATTCTGGGTAACGGGTCTTTCCCGGTTATTTCTCTCAAGCATCAGTAGTCCACACAGAGCCAACAGGTTCCATTTTTCTTTTTAACTAAGACGACAGGATACACTAGGGACTATCCGATAAATGAATTATTCCAGAATTGAGCATCTTATCCATTTCGGTTTGATATAATGTTTCTTTCTTTTGGTGACACTCGGTATTGGATCATTCTGCTTTTATATGCTACACTGGTCTGGTGGATTAAATTAACGAAACCGCTTGGAGGGTTTACCACTGATGAGCCAAACCCTCCCAATATTTTTTCATCGCAGTAAGGACAGTAGAAGTTTGATTTATTTGTGAAAAGAAACATTCGCGTCTTAATCTTTTCATTTGTTATGTATAGATGGCGCGTTATTGCTTTGTATTGATATATTAGAATGACAAGAACCAACAGCCCGAAACACATTCGTGGTTGATTTATCAAGAAAATGGGTTGGCCAAATATAAGGGAACAGGTTAAATCAGCGTTTAGTTTATTTCTGTTCCACTAGATGGCGCTCTGCCATCTAAAAAGCTCATATTAGCGATCAAGATATGCCTATTTTGTCTTTAGTACTTGGTATAATTGAATACAAAAGTACAAAGGCCACAATAATGAATAGTCAGAATGAGTCAAAGAATGCTACCAATATTTTCCTATAAAAGAGCTAGTTAATTCTTGGAAGGAATAAATGGAGCAGAAGACTTCTTGTGGTGGCCATTCATCAAAAAAGAATATTCAAAGTTTCTTCATATCACCATTTTGCATCCAGTCAAAGGAAAAAGGTAATTTTGATGTAATGTTATATTCAAACTCAAAACCATTTTGATAATCTGCCCTTTATTTGTATAAATAAATATTAAATTGTTGAAGGATTATATTAATGTATCAAAAGAGGCACCTCTCCTGCCCAGAAGTCCAACCCTTCGCCGCCAAGGCCGTCACGCGATGCTGTGTAGCCCTGGGAGCAACAGTTTAAATGGATGGGAACAACAGCCAACTTTACTGAAGTACGGACGATCTTAGTGCTTGGACAGCTTGATCCCGAATGGCTGAAGCATGGTACCTTCTGATCAACTGATTCAGCTCTGCACGAACTACACGTACTACACTAACTAACGTACTACATGAACTACACCAACCCCTCCTCTACGTGGCGGGCGGGAGAATCAGTACAAGTAGGGTGAAGTATGGTGTCGTGAGCCCCGAGCCGCTACGGTAACCATGAAGGCCTACAGGGAACTCTGAAATATGGCTGACTAACGGGGCAATGGCACCCATCTTTCCCCGCATCCATACGGACAAGGCACCTCGGTTGGCCGGTATTGTGGTCAGGGTGCATGGACCAGTCTGATCTGCTCCATGGACAAGACACCATCACCACCTCTTCTTTTAGAATACATCAAAGAATGCATTTTTATTAATCCCCCCCCTCCAGAACGCAAGAATGGCGATAAGATAATATGTGCCATAACGCTAGATTTAACGAACTCGAACAAAAACCAACATGTACTAAAGTTTCAGGTTTGTTTTAATGCATTTAGGTGCTTATTTTAGTATATAAAATGTATTTATCTGGTTTTGGAAAAATCAATTTTCGAAAATTAGGTTCGTGTTTACTTTGTTCCACTTTAGTGAGTCATAGAAGCTCTATGCAAAATTTGGCCTTTTATACAAATTAGGCTTATTACCTGCATGGGAGCAATTGATCGTGGGGTCAGCATTAGCATTAAAGAGTTTGGAATAGAGGGAGGAGATGATAAATAAATGGTGATAAGGCCGCCACGCGATGTTGTGTAGCCCTGGGAGCAACAGTTTTAAATGGACGGGAACAACAGCCAACTTTACTGAAGTACGGACGATCTTAGTGCTTGGACAGCTTGATCCAGACTGGCTGAAACATGGTACCTTCTGATCAACTGATTCAGCTCTGCACGAACTACACGTACTACACTAACTTGTAAAACTCTTTATAATAAATAAACCATTATCCACGAATTCTAAAGTCTAAGTCTAAAGACCAACCCAGATAGTTAGTGACTTTAGTACGTGGCTCCAGGAATCCGGATTACATCAAGAGAGAGAGAGAGAGAGTAATGGCCAGATATTTATGAGACAAATCTGATATAATGCTCGTCCTCAGGAATATTACAACGCTGATGTGTCAGGATGTCTGAAGAAAGTCCATATTGCTCGAAACTTACATTGTTTCGCCGTGTATGCTGAACTTGAGACATTTTTCTGTACGCCATCTCCCTTTTAACAACACCCTGATTATCAGCAATTTATAGTTATGAATTATTGCATTATGACAACATTTTCACAGCATTATAGCATTGCCTTAGAATAATTCTATTTAGAAAGCCATTTATATAATTGTAGAAAACCCTGTAAGTTCACTTTTCTAGTTCAAATTCAAACTCTGTCTATAAGTATAAACATGTTATGTACTGATTACAGTATAAGCAGTTGTACTATGACCTCTGTTTGAAAAGTTATTTACTACGATGGGGGGGTCGGTGGGAAGGGTGGTCTAAACCATTGGTTTTCGACCGCTAAAACCCGGGATCAAATCCCGCATAGGGCACTTTTTTTCTAATTAAAAGAAAAAATGCATCAATGGCCCACGATTCTTGCAAAAGTCCAACCCCACCAGCTCGTGCAAGCAAGCAAACGGGTCTTTGACACATTTCTAAGTGCATAGTCGAACTGCTTTTCACATGTGTAGACATATGGTGCACTTACAGTAAAAGCAGTCGCCAACTTCTACGCACCATTATTATCATGGCCTGTACCACGTGTACTAGGGATAATTTAAAAAATATTTACGATAGGAATAAAGATAAATATAGACAACGTGTTCTTTATAAACACTTTCACCGGAGCTCTCTCATTTTAAAGCCAATAGTTAACACAAAAGCATGTTGTAAAGTCATCTTCAAAGCATCCTCCTCCAACGCCCTTGAAATTTTGTTGTTGCAGGGCCTCCTCCCAAGCAGCATCTTCGTGTCGAAGGATCCATCATCATTAAAGGAACGGGGTTCGCGGGACATTTCCTCTTCCTTCCTTCAATTTTCTGCTTTTTTTAACGAGTGGATGGAGGTACTTTAGTCGCTCTTTTTTTAGGCAACCAAATTAAAATATGAAATTGCGACATAAACCTGCTTAGCTTGATGAAGACCCCAGATTTTTACACCCGATAGCCTTTAGGATAATGTATGCGTCTCGCTAACTTTCTATAGACTTTTTATATAATGGCTGGTAGGTGGGATTTTTACATAGGGATAAATACTTCTGTTCCTTCCTATTTGGATGCCATCCTATATGATGAAGAAACCTCATCATTGTAATTCTCTTTTCTATTATTTCAATGGAACATTAGGATATACAAAGTTGCTTCAAAAGTTCGTAAACACTTGCAAAAAATTGAAATATAAATATTATTCGCCGTTATGTATAATGCCTTTGTATTATCTATAAAATAATTATATTATGTATTATTATGTATTCGCCGTAATATAATTATTGTTGTTGTTGTCGTGTCCAATGAAGAGCCTCAGATGTCTCCATGCATCTCTATCACAGCAGCAACAATGTCCACTATCTTGGGTGTGTAAAGCTGCTGCTCTGGGTCTATGTCAATTTTCTGCAAGGCTGCGGCCATTGCTGGACATGAGAATATGTGGGTAGGTGTTAGTTTCACACCAGGACAGTTGTTGCATGCCCTATAGGCTCTTGTGCCATCTGGATGTATTGTCATTCCTTTATAGTGTTTTTTTTCTAAGTCTTGTTATAGTTTTTGTCATTTTTCTATCAGAAAAAAACAACGTTTTAAGAAAAACACGAACTTTTAGGGCAACTTTATATTAAACTGAATATTTATACCCTATCTAAATTATCTTAATCTGTTATCTATATAATTTAAGTTTAATCAGGTAATTGTTTACACAGAGTATGTGTTAAGATCGTAAGAAACTAGGTGCTAACTGAAAGAATATAGAAGTTTTTTTGTTTACTGTTAATATAAGTTATTCTTTTGGTTGTTCTTTTTCTTGTAACTTAGTAGTATTTAATCTATCTTCCGGGAAACACAATTTCGTTTAAAAAGTCTAAGAAAAGTTAACATAATGAGTAAAAATATCAGACTTCCATGGATAAGTATATTTTCAAAAATCTTTTAATCTTTATCTTTATTATAACTTGTTTTCTTCTGTAGAAGGGCGTTTGTGACCGAAAGCTAGACAATTGACAATTAAAATAATTTTATCGACATCTTGTCAATACATGCAAAGTGCACAATCTGCATAATTTGAAAAAGATAATATGCATTATATACACTATGTATAATGAATATGGCGCCTCTGCCAGCGCTGCAGAGTTTAGTGGAGAATCGCCAGTGGGTCTCCAGCGACACCACGCAAAGCTAGAGATTAAAATGTTTTTTTTTTTTTAAGATATTTTTTTTTTCTGGAGGCCTGATATTTCTGGAAGCCTGATATTTCTCAATATTGATACAAGAGATTAGTTTACTGAATAGTTTACATAATCCCAAATTATTTGTGTCATTACTATTATAACCAAATACCGTATTTTCTTTTGAATCTTGGTTATTGGTTAGAGCACAATTTATTTTGACCATTTTTCTTCTTTTTACCGAATTTAGCTGATTTCAGGTTTATCTTGCTGATTTCAGTCATTGTTCTCTATTTAAGCAAAAAAATAGCGTCTTCGTCTAAGTTTCACATTTTGACTTAATAAGAAAATTTATTTTTGTTTACCCTATTCTTCATGGCTGGGGTCGCATCGTGTTGGGATGTAATACGTACAGTGGGTCACAACGTTCGATCTATAATCATCTTTCAACCCAGGCGCCTGTTAAATGGCGACGAAATGTGGCTCCTAAAAAATGTACGAACAAGGTTTTTTTTTTAAGTTTCTCACACGCGAGTTTTTCTTTACTGGGAACGTATTTTTACCTCGAAGCACACCCTCTATTTTAAGTTTTTCTTTTAAAATGATGGTGATAGGTTTTATATATATTTATAACTTATGTTATAGAAATTTTATTAACTCATTTTATAGTTCTTTGTAACTGATATTCTAGAGTGTCCCTAAGTATATATATATATATATATGTCAACACAGCCCGAAACAGTTCGTGGTTGGCTTTTGAGATTTATCAAGAAAATAGGTTGACCAAATATCAAGGAACAGGTTTAGCTGATTTCTTTTCCGCTAGATGGTGCTCTGCCACCTAAAAAATACTCATGTTAGTGGTCAGGATATGCCTAATTTGTTTATAATATATATGTGTGTAATATTCAATTTTAAATTATTCATTTAATACTCTTTTTACGTATTATGAAAAACAATATTAGCTCCTTTATTTCGAACAACAAATTCCTTTGTTAAAGATAAGTAAGGAGGTCTCTTTTAAAATTAAATTAGAGAAATCTAAGAGTAATAAAGGGAGAGCAAATATCTAGTAATCTCCATCATTTATAATTAACACCTTTTTAACGAATAATTATCTTTTGGAGAGATTGTTTTAGAGATAATTCTCAAGTCCTCTTTGGCGATTTTTATATGGATTTTTCTTCAACTCCCTTCCCTTTCCTCGTAAAATTAGATTTTATCAAATAGAAATTAGTGTTGTAAAACGATTAAAATATTCAAATTTTGTTTTTAAATGAAGAATATCTTATTAAATTTGAGTTTTAATCAATTTGAATGTTTTAAGATGAATGGTCAATTTCAGATACTTATTTGAATTAAACCAGCTATTCCTCAATGGAGTTCTTTTTATAGAGGAATGCATGGCTCAATGTTCCAACCGTCATAGCAGAGGAATTCTATAATAATCTTTTATCAAGAAATATTAGCGATCTGAAAGATTTCAAAAGAAGGATTCCGTTAGAAATATATAATTTATAATTGTATATTTTATAGATTTTCCCCTATTATTATTATTATATATATTTTATTTATTTATTTTATTTTGCTTACCTCTTTCTCTTAATGGGTGGAAAGGAATAAAGAATGGAAGGAGCAAAATTTGTAAGCAAACAAGACATCGCCCCCCCCCCCATCCCATGCGCGGTGACGAAGAGGAAAAAGAAAAAGGAACAACCGGCAGCACTGGTGTATAGAATCGTAGAAATATGAGAAGGAATGAGTAGCCACGTGATCAAGAAACAAAGAAGATAAAGAGAAAAGAGGCATTATAGAATTGGGCACCAATTAAGTGGGTAGCGATATTGTTTTCCTGCTGTGGAACTGAAGATATAATTAATGATATATTAAGATATAATTTCAAGTGAAGAATTCATAATCTGATTGATCGAAAGATTTGAAAGTATAGTATTGAAAGATAAGTATTTGTGAACTTTGAAAAAGATTTGCCTTTCCACCCCTAATTACTTTTGCTCTCTATATTATTTGTTTATCTGTATATTTATTTTGTACCACTTATTTTTTCTAATTTTAAATATATCTAATATTTTGGCCAATTTGATTATCAACCTTTTTATCTAATTTTTATTTTTATTTTGATGACCAGTCATTTTTGATAAGCAAAATAAAATATATATTTATGCCATTTTTGTTAATTTGCATTTCCACAACTTATGCAAACACAACTGGTGGATCTCTATTTTTCAATCTGGGTAAGATTGACCTTCCTCCTTTTTTTTTTCTTTTTTTTTTCAAATTCAACAGATTCTTTAAGAGAGAGATAACCCAGGTTCCTGGAGCGTAGAACGCCAACTATCAGGCTATTTCTTCTTCTAAAGTAAATCAAGTTTAATCCAAGGCAAATCCATCACAAGATGAGATCTTGCTTAGAAGGATCCACACGGGAACAGACATCCACTAGCAAGATTTCTGACAGAAAATCTGGATGCATTATTATCAGCGATTATTATCAATATTATGTTCATTAACAGTTTATATATATTTTTTGAAGTAAACGAAAAAATTGCGCTACAAATTTTAAAATAAAAATACAACCTTTCGCAATGAGTTTCTTTTATTATGATATGCCTATATATTAAAGTTTATATTTTATATATCACACAACGTTTAAATTGAAAATAAATAATTAATTTTATTTTAAAAAATAATTGATTTATATATATTGTTGTACCAAGTTGCAGCTTTGCAAGGTCGTCGACCTTGGTTTCCTCTTTCTTATTATACACGTTTCCCGAGCAGGTTTCCATACTTAAATCAAATAAAGAAAAGTAAATACATTTTAAAGTTACTGTGTTTATTTATTCGTTGTCTTCTTCGAAGGTCATGATCCTCAGTTTTCGTCTAGGTCCTCTCTCGCTCCAACAACCAATCAAGATATATGTACAATAAAAAAAATACAAAAGGAATGAAACTATAAAAAGGAATGATACCTTTGTATATAATCAGTTTTAAATAAATATTAAATATCATAGAATATTTTGAATAGATTTAAGGCGCATTAAAATTGATGAAACAATGTGTCGCGGTCTCACGCAATTCTGGCCTTAACTACCCGTTTCATGATTTTTCAGGATACCTGAATGACCAGTTTTTTGGTCGTTGAGGTACAGCTTGCACCACGCTGACGAGGAAAAACAGCCCGAAACGCGCCCGTGGTTAACTTTTCTTGATTAATCAAGAATGGGTATTTGGCCAATTCTGCAATAATTAAAAATCAACGAGAATAGTTGATATTTATTCCGATAGATGGCGCAAGCCATCAGCAACTTTCAGTTGCGCGATAAGGAGATGCCTTTTTTCATAATATATATATTAATTAATTTGATACATTTGGGTAGTTGTCGATCTAAGGATACACTCCTGGGTTACCTTTATGTTACTACTAGCCGAATGACCCGGGCAACGCCCGTGTTTTACCCGATTGAATGTTTTTATTCAAATACTATTTGTTACAATTATAAATTGGCGCCTTAAATAAATGCATATATTAGTTAATAACTATAGCCTATGTGCTTTATCTGTCTATGTACTGTTGGCTTCCGTAGGCGTCTCTTACTGGGAAAAAGAAAGAGAGGATTCCATTTGGTTATCATCTAATATATGCATTTATTTAGGGAGCGACCCGCTCCAACACAATAGTTACAAAGACGAAATAGCGAGTGGGGGGGGAGGGGGGGGGGGGCATGATGGGGGGGGGGGGGCAAATTGGGGGGGGGCAAAGGTGGCGTGACCGTAGCCAACCAATAGGAGGGCGCCATTCCAAAAAAAAAAAAAGCAAACGGTGACAGAGATGAAAACTGATGACTGATTGATTAGGAGATGAGGAATGACGCTCGTAACTGTATATTAAATGACTATGATATATTAGCGCGCCATCTGTTGTGTAAAATATAAACTATTTTCAACGTGTAATTGGTTAATTCACAAAATATTTGAATGTAGAACCAATGTTTCAGTGGACCGTGTCGGTTTTCGTCGTTAATGCTCGAGTCCTGGGAACAACTTTCCTTTGGTCCAGGAAGTAATGGACAGACCTTCGAGGTGTCGACATGATGATTGATTCTCTCTGTCGTGAGATGTTTACCAATTAGAGATATGTTGTGGTGACACAAATTAATACTTTTAAAAATTGTATTGTCGCGGAGATAAATAAAGCAAGGTCAAATTTGGGAATAATTAATTTATTATAAAGGGTATTTAGCTTTTAGTTCTCCAATAAAATTATATAACATTTTAGCATTAACATATTTTTATTGAAATCTTGTCAATACAGGAAAGTGCACAGTCCGCACTAATTATGAGAAATTAACAATAATGAAAATGATGATAAAAACGAAAAACATATATAAAAAATATGCTATGTACAATGACATTGTATATGCCGCCTCAGCCACCGCTGCAGAGCTTGGTGGAAGATCGTCAGCGGGTCTCCAGCGATATCCCGCATCTCACGATCTACGAAGAAAATGTATATCGCATGCTTCTCGCCGCTGAGATTAAAATTATATACAAGAGGTATTTATAGGGAGATAGAGCCAGATAATATAACAACTTATCCCAAGGTGTGTGTGTAAAAATAATTATAATGAGAGTGGTCAACCACCGAGGCGTCTCGTTTTCCTTATTTGCCGATCAGATTCCGAGAACCCCTCACACCTGTGGTCGTCCCCCCGGAGTCCAGTGATGATTGACAGGTGTCCCATGGAGCTTCCTGTGACTGGGGTTGCAGAGCTACTTGACAATATTGCTCTATACACAGTGATACCTCTTTAATATAGATTTCAAGAGATCGCGATAAAAACCGTAGTAACGACTATTTCCTTATTAAAATAAAATATTTTTCTTTTGATAAACAATTTGGATAAAAAACTACTGTATTATAAATACAGATGAAAATATATCATTTATTTATTTTTGTGTGGATTAACTTTTAAAAATACATATTCGGAAATTTATTCAAATGAATATAATAATAAAAAACATTGGAATGCTAAATGCAAAGTTCGGCCAATAAATAATAAACAATCAGCAATGAATTTTCTTTTGACAAACTAGAAACTGAAATTCTGTAAATAAGAACTCATTACACAATTCGCACTATTTTTCCAAACAGAATTCCTAAACAGTTTCATCCAAATTTTATAGTCACTCTAGAAATACTAACATAAAAGAGGTATATCAGAAACACCAAATTGTTCCTTCGGAGAAACTGAAAAAACTTATCTTCACCTTATCTACGACTATCCTAACTTTGCAGAAGTGAGACATCGTTTGTTCCCTGATTTAAATGATCTAACTCTTTCACCTCAGCCATTTTGTCTATATAAATTTTATGAACTCTGTAGAATAATATACATGTAAATTTGTAATTATTTAATTCTAAGTTCTAATTGTTTGCTGTTTTGTTTCCTCTGTATTAGGCACAAATATTTCAATATCGCGCCTTGTGATTGATAAATAAATAAAATAATAACACATCGTAAAGATAGAGGCTGCCTGGCCGGCACTTATAGTTCTTCAAATTAATGCATTCTTTGGTACAAAATTTGAAATATCGCGTGAGAACGCCCTTGCATCCTTAGAATAATTTTTAACGCTTTGTCAAATGTTTTAATTTTTGTTCGCTCCTGACGAGGACAAAATATTTTTGTCGAAACGTCGAGACAATAAAAAGATTTACTGGCCGAAGTAACTTTAATTTGAAGAAAAATAACACAGTTCTTTAAATATTAAAATCATTCAATATATTCACCTCCCTTCTGTACACATATTATCCAGCCTTGTTTCCAACTTGAAAAAGCACTTTGGTAAAACGCCTTATCCAACTATTTGAACCACCCTTTGTTGTTGTTGTCGTATCCAAACCTGAACCACCCTCTAACAGCTTGGAGTAAACTTTCATCACTTTCAAATATTTTACTACGTCAAATACTCTTTAACCTTTCAAACAAGTAGAAGCCTAAGAGGTCAGGGCTGTATGCAGGGTGAGGAATAAAAGTCCACCCATACCCTGCAATCTTTTCCAAAGTCAGGTGTGCCGTGTGAGGTCTCGCATTATCCTGAGGAAATTTGATTTGGGTATTTTTAAAGTTGGCTATCTTTGTTTCAATTACTCTTTTTAACTTTTCACAAGTAAAGGACTGCCCTGTAGGGTGAAGTACGGTGTCGTGAGCCCCGAGCCGTTACGGTAACCGTGAACAGGGAACTCTGAAATTGATCTAGAGCTGAATATTAACAAGTAAAAATCTATTAAATTCAGTTAATTGATGATCCATTGAATCGAAGATTAATAAGAGGGCATTCCTATATCTGTATGCGGCAAAAATAGACGAAGAAATAAAACATGTATTTAGGAATTGCTACCTCGTAGTCAGTTTATTGATGACAAGCAGAAGACAATCCCTCAAATCTGCCAGACCGTTTGGTAAATATTTAGTTCAGGTAAGTGATCTGTTTTGTGATGTTTATCCAATATCATCTATTTGTCATCTCTTTTCCTTTGAGCCATGGAAACATTAGCATACTATTTGAAAACTAACAATTTGTTTATTTTTAGTAAAAACAATCAAGCAAACATCTACGGGCTTATCCTAAATATGGTGAAGGAAAAGACATTTTTCTGAGATAACTATATATTTTTTACTATCATATTTAAGTCCGTAGAAGAGTGATTTTGTTCAAAATCTTTCTTGTTTTTCCAATTAAAAGGAACCTATTGTTTATTTCACTATGGTGGTGGTGGTGGTCAATGGAGCAGATCAGATCGGTCCGTGCACCCTGATCACAATACCGGCCAACTGAGGTGGTGGTGTCTTGTCCATTGAGCAGATCAGATCGGTCCATGCACCCTGATCACAATACCGGTCAACTGAGGTGGTGGTGTCTTGTCCATGGAGCAGATCAGATCGGTCCGTGCACCCTGATCACAATACCGGTCAACTGAGGTGGTGGTGTCTTGTCCATGAAGCAGATCAGATCGGTCCATGCACCCTGATCACAATACCGGTCAACTGAGGTGGTGGTGTCTTGTCCATGGAGCAGATCAGATCGGTCCGTGCACCCTGATCACAATACCGGCCAACTGAGGTGGTGGTGTCTTGTCCATGAAGCAGATCAGATCGGTCCATGCACCCTGATCACAATACCGGTCAACTGAGGTGGTGGTGTCTTGTCCATGGAGCAGATCAGATCGGTCCGTGCACCCTGATCACAATACCGGTCAACTGAGGTGGTGGTGTCTTGTCCATGAAGCAGATCAGATCGGTCCATGCACCCTGATCACAATACCGGTCAACTGAGGTGGTGGTGTCTTGTCCATGGAGCAGATCAGATCGGTCCATGCACCCTGATCACAATACCGGTCAACTGAGGTGGTGTCTTGTCCATGGAGCAGATCAGATCGGTCCATGCACACTGATCACAATACCGGCCAACCGAGATGCCTTGTCCGTATGGATGTCCTCTTCTGGATTGATGTTTTACATGTTTATTTCACTTATAGATTTAATAAAACCTTTAACAATAGTGTCAAATATGAATAAAAGTAGTGTTGCGCTGAGTTAGAATCGACGCGAGAATCATTTGATGAGATTTGCCATATCAATATATTGGTAAAACTTCAGTAACTTGATCTCGGATAATTTTGAATTAATTTTTCGTCGATCAAATCAGGCAATATGACAAACATGAATACCCAAGTAGAAAAATATTTGAAGAAAAAGGTTTTTATTATATATCCAGAGGTAATTCAAGTTTATTGTAGATCTAAAATAATCGGTCTAAAAAACGCCAAGACGGGTATCTGTGCAGTGGCAAGTATGTTTACCAAGCTGTTGGGGCGCGTCATCCAGTACCTACACATAGAGTATCTATCAATCCAATAAAGACCGCGCTCGAGCAAAATGGGGGTAATTTCCTGCAGCCATCCGTCTTGCTTCACGCCTTCCCTCAGACCAAATTACTTCTGCCACGCCTCTCGTTACCTCTCATATCACTCAATTTAGACGGCTTGGTCTCGTCAACTCCCAACTTTCCTTGGACTCCAAGTTGACCATCTTATGAAATACCAATGATCTTCTGAAGATAGAGGTTGTCTGGCCGGCATTCATTTTTCACAGAAACCAATGATCTTGTAGAACTGTTTATCCTTCTAAGCATGGGTGGTCATAAGATTCAAGGGTATCATAATAGAAGAAGCCATTGTAGCCTAACGGCGTCTTTGAGCTTGTAGACCGAAGATTTAGTGTGTTTGAAACTCAGGGTGTTCTTTGAGGAAAAATCTACTTAATGTTTGTTTGCATTTTCGCTTACATGTCTCTGCTTTTTCCGCATTCGTTTCCATAATATTTGACCTATTCGGATGAAAATTTGAAACCATATATAGTTAGATCTTGAAGGAGTCACTATCATAGTTTTGATTTCGGAATATGAAAATTGGTCCAATCACACAGGCTAATTTACATATTCAGTTTGCTCCCGTACTTTCTCATTGTTGCATTGTTGAGTTTGTTTCGTTTGAAATACTCCTTACAACTTGGCCAAACCTGGCTCAAGCTCCGATAAGAGACCATTTCCAGGATACTGGATTTAGCCAGTTTTTTTGGCTGTGTTCTCTACTCTACTGTATTACTACTAGTACAGTAGAACCTCCTTGTAAAGGATACCTAATTGCAGAGCCAAAGTTTCCTTTAGGGAGAGATATCCTCTTACCGGAGAGGGTCAAAATAGTAAAAAATGGTAATTTTGTAAATGAAAACTGTCCTTTGTAAAGAGATGTCCTCTAGAGGAAGTGTCCTCTCGTGGAGACACTGTAAGTACTATATATTATGAAATAATATATGAAAATAATAATAAAAGTTTGTTAAGACAATATTGGTTTGGCAAACTTTCACATCAGAAGAACCCAGGCGAAGCCAGGTTATTTACCTAAGGATAAATATTGTGAATGAATCTATTCATTGTCTTCTTTTTAGTGTTCTGATAGCAGCAAATCTTGTGCCCCTCAAATGTGTTCGGCTACTTATTTTATTTCAGCAACAATGGTTGAATATATTTGTAAGAATTCCAATCTTTTGGATCGTTTTCTCCCAAAGACCTAACTTTTAAGAGGTCATTTAGAATACATAGATGAGCATTTTTGTCTGGAAGAAAATATATCGTGAAAAAGATAATTTATTCGTAAAAAGAGCTTCAAAAATTATGCTTAATCTGTTGACCGGATATTCAATCGAGCAGATTAAGATTGATGGCAAAGTCACAACAAAAACTTTAGCGAAAATGGAACGCGAATCTGGAGATTAGGATAAAGAAAAGAAAAAAAGCATTTATATCTAAAATAAGGAAATTACATCCTTAATATAAATAATAATCTAAAGACTATAGAGGAAAATCCTATATAGAATTGACCTCGATTGAAATAAAGTTAATAAACTGTAAACGACTTAGACTTCCAATCAAGCAAATGGAAAGTTTTTCGGCTGACAAGTCAGACATGATCCGACTAATGATTAGCTCTCATTGGTCATCTGCTGGAATGGCGGGGAATTCATAACAAGCCGTCACAGTATTCTTGTTGTTCATTCTGGCATAGACAGTCATGGCATGTATTGCCTCTACAGTCATGTCAGCGATATCCTTCAAAGTTAGATTTTGACAACATATAAGTTATTTTCAGTGGAAATAATAAAATATTTTGTTATATAATAATTATATAGGGTTTTGATTAATTATTTTTAAATTCTCAAGAGATTTAGATCATCTTTACATATTTTGAGTTCGAATTTTATTCAATAATTTTTCCAAAAAGAGTCAGAAATTTTCTCGCAATAGCAGAGGTGTTTTCGCGACAGTTCTTAGTGGAAGCCTTAGTGAACATGGGATATAGAATATGGTGTTGGTCTCTTCCCTTGTGTCATGGACAGAAGTGGACTATATTGAAAGACTTTCCTTTTGTCAATGTCTAATTTATTTGTGCAGAAGATGAATAATCTTGCTAGATATCGTGGAGAGAGAGAGAAACGTCGGCCCCCAAGCATTGTGAGTATTCAATCAGCTATTGATTTGAAGTGAAGTAAGCTTGAGTAGAGCTCTCTAACACACACATTCCATATAGCATCTTTATTATTTTACTAAGATGGCGTTGAGAAATCTCAAATCGGCCAAAATGATTAAATTAGTAGTAACCATTTATTTATTTATTTCAATTCAAAACGCTATGTTCCCCTAGGGACACTTGCGTTAAATGTACATACAAATATAACAAAGAAAATATTCAACATGGAAAGATACACAGAAAGTTACTTAGAAAGATTCATAAATATTATTTACATATAGAGATATTCTTTGAATTTTATTTACAGTTACATCATTAAATTTAAAATATATACATATATACACATATATATGCATACACCTATATATTGTTTACAACCATATAATATGTCCAATATTTCCATGACATTTAACTTTAATTTTGAAGATCATTTGTAGGTTGAAGTTTGTTTGGAAAAATATTACTACATCAACCAATTTTTTATTTATTTATTTAACGACGCGTTTCAGGGAATTTCTGCCACTCTCTTCAGGGGAATGCTTTTTTAAAAAAATCCTATTCTACGTTTCTACGTTTTTTTTTTTTCTACGTCTCTTTGACTCGCTGTCATCCCCCTGAGGAAAGTGGCATCGAGTCAATGAAACGTCAGTAACTAAATAAAAAATTAATTTCAAAAGACTTTAAAGTAAAATAGTGGAGTAGAGACTTAATAAAAAGCGTGTTCTATTTTAAAAGAACGATTTTCAACGCTGTAGCTCGCGAAAGAAGCGCGATTCTATTGATGTTTTATTTATTCAAAAGAACAAGGGGGGGGCGCGCATTGATTCATATTTCATGAAGAACGATTTTTTAAATATTCGAAATGCCTAGAAATATGAGTTATTTTGTCAAATATTACATTTTCAGACTTTCCGAGGAGAAATATTCATTTACCCAAATTATTAAAATTATGAAAGTAAAGAATATTATTATTGCTAAGAGTGCAGAATCAGTCAAATACTAAAGGAAAAAAAAGAATATTATATATCTATGAAAATAAGCAAAAAGATTCTTCTGAAAAAAAAAGGTGCTTGAAGAAGCATTAACGCCAAACGAAAGAAAAATAAAGGAAATGGTTGTCGGAAAGAATCCACCTTCTCAAAGGAACATTTCCACAATATCCAACGTATCACTTTTTACCGTTAACTGTTTTATCAGGAAAAAAAATCGGCTTAAAAATACGTAAAAAGCTAAGTTCATGTTCTCAAACCACATCATATCGGGGTTCTTTGGTGGGAGGGCAAAACTACTGTGAGTGTTTACCACTGATTAGCCAAGTTCTCCCTTTTCCGATTTTCGTTTATTTCAGTATAAGGCTTGTAGAGATAGATATCAATATCATAATGTACACCCTTGTGGTCTCGTCCATATATAGTTTTTTAACAGAGTTAATTTTGTTCACATTTGGTTATCTCGTATGTCTTCAATAAATGTCACTGTAGCATATTTCAGAGTTATTGTCTGAATTCCGATATACATGCTAAAATAAAAATTCCTTAAGTTTTGTCCATGAGTGTATTTTAAAAAAAAGTAGAGCTGAAATCATTATCAAGATTTCATTGGTGCTTCTGATCTCTCCTTGAAGTGGTCGTTTAATGAAAGCTGAACTACGTCGTTCCTTTTTCTCTTCTCTTTTCTTCTTCATCGTCTTCTATTTCACGAAAGTAGGAAGCTTTAACTTTGCACGTATTCTTCTAATGAAAGTTATATAAGTTATAATAACGGATAGAATCAAAAAGGATAAGTTTCTTTATTTGTAAAATCGATTCGAGCTTTCGGGCGCAAGCTGTAGAAGGGCTGCTTGCGCCCGAAAGCTCGAATCGATTTTACAAATAAAGAAACTTATCCTTTTTGATTCTATCCGTTATTATAATTTATTGAAAGGATTACTCGTCTTAAAAGTTATATAAGGTTGTCCCAAAAGTTCGTTTTTTTTTCTTAAAACGCAGTTTTTTTATTATTTGGCGAATAATATTATTACGGCGAATACATAATATAATTACTTTATACATAATACAAAGACATTATATTATGATACATTAGTGCGCCATCTGTTATGAAAATTCAAAACTATTTTTGACGTGTATGATTCCTTTTTAAAATAAAACAATTTATACTGACCTAACTGCAATGGAAAAAATAATTCCATTTAATTTTTAAAAAGAATCATACGCGTCTATAATATTTTCGAATTTCACAAAGACTTTATACATAACGGCGAATAATATTTGGGTAAATAATATTGATATTTCAATTTTTTGCAAATGTTTACGAACTTTTGGGATAACCTTGTAGAATGTATATTATCTACAATCAAAATCTTTCTACAAGGAAATATAAAGATATTCAATAAATCAACTTAGTCAGTGGTCAAAATAAAATAAATCCAATCATAGAGTGAGTGGTTAGCGTGCTAGGGCCACTTGACATGCTAGAGCGCATCAACCTGATCCATCATCTCAACAGCTGCTTTTTAACGAAAGAAAGAAAAAAAACGGAGGAGGTAAAATTGACTCCTGCACATCTCCATTATTCGTTGAGAGGCGTCTTCATCATTGATTTTTACAGGTGGAGTAGTTGTCAACGTCTTGGGGCACCAATAGGGGAAGGTCTTCCGCATCTCTAATTACACCTATAAGAAAACCATTATAGGCTTCATAATTTTATCTATTAATACTTTTAATTGAAAATTTAAATTGATAATTGAGAGATTCTATGTAACTATTTAAACTATAGAAATTTTGTTATAGATTTGGTCTAGCCACTTTGAGAGCTAAATACCTCTTTGGCAGATTGTGAAGATTCCATTAGATTCCTTGTGGATCTCTCATGGAATAAAGTCTGCCCTGGGATGAAGATGGCCATTGCCACAAAATCATGGTCTCCAGGTGGACGCTTCTCAGTTTTCCAAAGCTGGTGTTGTAGCTTTGTCATCGACTCGAGGCCGCTAGTTTGCTGCAACAGTCAATAGATGGCGTCTAGTTTTGACGTCTATCTTGTTGCGGGAGAGGCAACCTTAATTTTTATAGAGCTATTTAAAAACATGTCGCTTCATTATTATATATTTATTTATTTCCTCTCAAATTTACAGTGTACCATTCGAGCATAAAGCTTACGAGTCACTTTGTCGTGGATGTTAGGCATCAAGAATTTCTAAAAAATGACCTTCAGAACTGACTGGAAGGCCATTTTTTAGAAATTCTTGATGCCTAACATCCACGACAAAGTGACTCTTGAGCTTTATGCTCGAATGGTACACTGTAAATTTGAGAGGTTCATTATTATATTGTCGAGATTTCAATCTGAAAGCTCCTCCACAGGCCTTACACTCTATCTAATGTTGAAAAAAGACATCTCTTTTTTTTTGTATAATACCTTTTCTCTACCTATTTCTAAATCTTTCTCCAAGATTTCGACTCCATTGTTTATTTAAGACAACAATAATCTCGCTATTCGTTATTAAAGAAGAATCACAAGTCAGGGAGAAGAGCTTCTTTTATAAGAGGATGATGGTACAAGCTTTCGGGCAAGACCTTCTTGTCATTTTGTACCCATAGAAGGACGCCTTGCCTGAAAGCTTGTACGATCGTTTTCGTATAAAAGAAGCTTTACTCCTCTACCTGTGTTTCTTATTCTATGAATTGGCTATTTAATAAAAATAAATTATTGCGAGCACTTTTTGGAAGGCAGAATGTAGGAGAAGAGTTCTTCCAAAAGAAGATGGTCCGCCATCCTAATCGCGACATATTCAATAAGACAATTCACGACTTCAATGAAATTTCTTTTCAAAGTTTATCGTCATTATTACTGTATAAGATCTTGAACCAGTTCTAATATGTCTTCTGCGTTTCTTTTGTTCTCTCTATCCCTTATAATTGTGCTTGAATAAATTCTTCAAACTCAGATTTAATTATTTCTACACTGTTTTTTTTTTCTGTGTGTGTGTTGGTCTACATCACTTTGTTTATAATTCTCTCTTCTTTGTTCTTGAAGTTCTTGAAATAATTTTGAGATAAATATGTAAGACAAAGATGTCTCTTTTGCTCTTCTTTTGTTCTCTATTCCCCATAATTATGCCTGAATAAATTCTTCAAACCTAGATGCAATTTTATCTACACAGTTTTTGTGTGTGTTGGTCTACATCACTTTGTTTATAACTCTCTCGTCTTTGTTCTTGATGAAGTTCTTGAAATAATTTTGAGTTAAAAAGGTTAAACAAAGATATATTTTGAGCTTCTTTTGTTCTCTATTTCCCAAATTTTTCTTGACGAATCTCTTGAAACTCAGGATTTAATTATATCTGCACTAGTAGTTAATGGTCTACATCACTTTCTGTATAACTCTTCTTTGTTTTTAATGAATTTCTTGAAATAATTTTGATTTGAATATGTAAAACAAAGATGTATATTTTGCGATTCTTTTATACTTTATCCCCTATAATTGTGCTTGAAGAATTCCTTGAAACTCAGGATTTAATTATACCTGCACTAGTAGTTGCCGATCAGGTATACTTTGTGTATAACTCTCTTTCTTCTTTCTTCTTGATGAAAAAAGTTCTTGAAATAATTTTGAGTTAAATCGGTAAGACAAATATGTATTTTGCGCTTTTTTCTCTTTATTCCCTATAATTGTGCTTGAATAATATATTAAAACTCGGGATTTAATTATATCTACACTAGTATTTGTTAATCATGTAGACTTTGTGTATAACTCTTCTTTGTTCTTGATGAAGTTCTTGAAATATTTTTGAGTTAAATAGGTAAAACAAAGATATTTTTTACGATTCTTTCATTCTCTATTCCCTATAATTGTGCTTGGAGAATTCTTTGAAACTCAGGATTGAATTATATCTATACTAGTAGTTAATGGTCTAAATCACTCTTTCTGTATAACTCTTCTTTGTTCTTGATGAAGTTCTTGAAATATTTTTGAGTTAAATAGGTAAAACAAAGATGTTTTTTACGATTATTTTATTTTCTATTCCCTATAATTGTGCTTGGAGAATTCTTTAAAACTCAGGATTGAATTATATCTATACTAGTAGCTAATGGTCTAAATCACTCTTTCTGTATAACTCTTCTTTGTTCTTAATGAAGTTCTTGAAATAATTTTGAGATAAATGGTTAAAACAAAGATATTCCGCAGTTATTATATAATTTTTCATTGTTATTAAAGAAGCATTTATACAACTTGAGATTGAATCAAAACTGGTATCTGTAGTTAATGATCTACATCACTTTCTGTTTAACTCTTCCTTACTTTTGATTAAAAGTTATTTGAATAATTTTTTGAATTATGTAAAACAAAGGGGTTCGGCAGTTGTAATATAATTTTCCACTGTCATTGGAAAATTACAAGTAAGTGAAGTACTTGTATTTACAATTTGAGATTGAATCAAAACTATACAACCATTTTTCTTATAAAAGAAATTCTTAAAACTTTAAAACATAAAATCTCGTACCTATAAGTAAAGGCCTTTGACGCCTTGTATGTAACTCTTGTTCTTTCTTTAAAAAATTCTTTTGACACGGAATAAATATAAATAATAAACAAAAAGCTTCTCCGAAAATGAATAATATTGCTTTATTTAATATTATCTCAAACTTTAGGGTTTTACAAACCTTTTACAGGTGTATATGACTCCTGTAGAAGAATTTGTGAAACCCGAAAGCTTGAGATAATATAAAATAAAGAAAGATACTCATCTTCGGAAGTCTTTTGTTAATAATTTATATATTTATTGTAGAGTATTTTATTTTTCGAATACGGAAACAAATCTGGAAATATTACAATAGTGTGGCGAAGAGATCATTTATATTTAATTTAATTATTCAATGAAAATAGTTGAAAAACAGATTTATTATTTTATATTTGTAAATCATTTCATTTAGTTGCCTAGCATGCTTGCTCAAGATTCCCTAGCTGTAGATACGAGGGCCATCCAATAAATAAGTTTCCCTATTTTCTTTCTGCGAACGAAACGTTGTAAAAATTAGTTAATAGTGTAAGAAATGGTCACTAGGATGCTTTGGAAGCGCGTGACATTCAAAATCATGCTACTCGTACGCGAAAGTCCGTAGCGCTTCAGTTTCCATGGAGCTACCACTGTTGAACGTGTCCACTTGCGAACTCCGTTCTGTAATTCGTTTTTTCACGGCAAAAAATGAAACTGCGGTCAATATTCATCGCAATTTAGTGTCAGTGTATGGTGAAGGATGTATGAGCATCCAAATGGTTCGCCGATGGCGTTCATGGTTCATGGAAGGACGGCAAAACGTGCATGATAACGAGCGAAGCGGCAGGCCCGTTACTGCTACGGACAATGCAGCCGTTGCTGCTGTTCGGAATGTGGTGGAAGCAGATCGCCGCGTCACCATTGACGAAATAATGATTCGACTGCCTCCTGGAATCGAAATTGGACGCTCTTTGTTTGGAACAATCATGTCAGATGTTTTGAATTTTCGCAAAGTTTGCGGAAGATGGGTCCCGCGTTTGCTCTCGGAAAATCACAAGCAACAACGGATGGAGACAGCCCGAGCTTTCCTGGAAATGCATCGAAGAGATGGAGATCAACTGTTTTCCCGTATTGTCACTGAAGATGAAAGCTGGGTGCATCATTCAACTCTAGAAACAAAACAACAAAGCATGGTGTGGAAGAAGCCTGAGGAAAGTGCACCAAAAAAGGCGAAGGTCACAATCTCGGCAAGCAAAGTTATGTCTATCGTCTTTTGGGACTGTAAGGGTGTTTTATTGGTTGACTACCTGCCCCCAAACACTACGGTTAACGCTGCGAGGTACTGCGAAGTCCTCACCAAACTTAGAGCTGCAATAAAACGGAAACGTCCTGGACTTTTGTCTCGGAAAGTGTTTCTCTTCCATGACAATGTTCGCCTTCACGCAGCTCGAACGACCCAAACGTTGCTGGAAAACTTCATAATGGGAAATTTTCACACATCCACCTTATTCTCCGGATCTTGCCCCAAACGACTTCCATCTTTTTCCAGCACTTAAGTTGCACCTTGGAGGCAAGCACTTTGCGAATGATGACGAAGTGCTGGCGGAGGCGAACCACTGGCTACGAAGACAGGACACGGCTTGGTACAACAGTGGTATCAAAAAATTGCTACAACGGTACCAAAAATGTTTGGACAAAAATGGTGATTATGCAGAGGTATTTGAGTTGTATAATGAAAATAAAATAACTGCATAATTGTAAATAATGTTGTTTATTTGTTAAAAAATAGGGAAACTTATTTATTGGATGGCCCTCGTAGTTTTGGTTGATTTGTTAATAATTGTCAACTAGACGCGTTTACGTCATCAATAAATACGCTTACATCCCAAAATATTCCAAGACTAATTTGCTACCCTACAATATTATATAAAATGACAAGCAACTAGAAACAAAATTTATTTTTTCTCGCAAACATTGTCAGCCAGGCCATCCATCAGAATAAAGATAATGATTTTCAAATGTAAAGATAATACATATTCACGGGTGTGTGACATTCTAAAATTCAATCAATTAATCAACAGCCGATAGAAATTTGTTCTTTTTTTTCAATTCTTCGTTTTCTTATGCATATAAATTACGCCATTCTTATTCTCCATCAATAAAAAGTAATTAATGGAAAAAAATACTAACTGATAAATGTCTTATCTTTTGGTTTTAATTAACGGTTTCAAACGATAGATACATTTGAGGCCAAATTAAAACATCAAAAGACAAAAACGTATAAATGTATCAACTGATAATCCTAAAAATATATTGAATTTGAAAAAAAGTAACAAATATAGCTAATTCAGAAGAGAGCATATCAATTGAATGTTGGAAAAAAATGCGTATAAAATATCAATTAATGGTATTTTTTTTATTAGATTGATTTTTGTTTGACAAAATTCGCTTATATTGTCATGTGGAAAATTAGGAAAGACAAACTTCAGGAAGAAACACACTCTCTCTCTCTCACTTGTGGTAACTCGGATTCCTGGTGCCACGTACTAATTATACATGACATGATGATGACAGCAATTTATTTAAGGCAAGAACAAACTACGAATGATAAAAAAAAAAAGTTAACAATGACTGAAGTTTACAGAGTAGCAAAATATAAACATCAAAATTGATACTCTGTTAATAAAATAATAAATACTTTGCTACAATATTTTTATTTTCTATTTTGAACCGATATTTCTATTTTGAATCTATAAGAGAGAGATTGAGATTTTTTTAATATATCAGACGAATCCCACTGATGGTCGTCTGGTATGATGTCACATTCTGCCCTGAAGTCGGACAGATCTCCCCGACTATTGCCATGTCGAGGAATAGCTTCAGAACAGACCTCTGCTCAGGCGTCATGTACTCGAGGACGTCCTCCCTGTTAGAAGGGGAGACAATCTCCTCCCTATAATAGGCTCTATATAGAGATTCTAGGATGATGTTGGCATTCAAGCGTTCGAACAGCTCCTCTACCTGTTGTAAAGGGGTCTGTATAGGCTGTTTCTTTTGGAGATTTGGTATTGTGGATTGGATGGTTGGTACATTCTTTGAATGAAAAGAGATGACTCTAGAGAGCACAAGAACTGTCTAGAGCCAGCAAGATTATACATTTTGTGATTCCCGTATCTAGGGACAGGGTTACTAGATCGTCTCTCACAACAACAACAAAATTCAATCCAATACAGCAACAAAAGGAGTCTTCCTCCTATTGGTTGTCACCAAACCAATCAATATCATTGATTTTGATATCCACCAATCAAATGTTCCTCTGGTCGTCCATACTCTGCGCGATTTGCTCGTTTCAAATTACTTATTGATCGAACATTACGTAAAATTATAATCCGTGTAGTTGCAATGGATTCCTATTGAATAAGAAGTAGATGGTTTTGAAAATAACTCTTCTTTAACACACACTACTGAATTAGAAAAATCTAATGAATGCTAATTTATATATATATATACAAGGTTGTTTCAAAAGTTCGTAACCACTTGCAAAAAAATTGAAATACCACTATTATTCGCCATAATATTATTATTTGTATAATGTCTTTGTATTATCTATGAAGTAATTGTAATAAGTGTTATTATGTATTCGCCGTAATAATATTATTCGTCGAGTAGTAAGAAAAACACGATCTTTTGGGACAACCTTATAGTTGATATTGGTGTAATATACCTTGTAATTTGTAGAAATTATTCTGTTTTGCATATTCATTTTTTTTTTGTAATTTTGAGTAATATAAAAAAAGGAAGGAAAGGAAAGAGAAATGTAAATTGAAAATATGAGGTTTTTTTCGAATAATAAAGCAGTTAGATTAATAAAATTTTATATTTTTTATTCAATTTAGTGGAAAAAGGAAATATATAACAACTATAGAATACCTATTTCATTTTATTTATATAGTACTAGCATATATATATTATTGTAAAAAATGTTAAATTTCAAATTATCATTTCATCGATAAAACGATTCTTAAAACGAAAATACATCGATAATATCAATTATTTTGTATTATGGTTGAAACTTTTCTTTAGATTCAAATCAACCTCTCAACACCAGCTTTGGCAAATTCGAACAAAAGCCAACAACCATAGTTCCAGGCTCAACCATACAGGCTGCTAGAAGTTCGTAACGGTCCATATAGGATGAGACGTGGAATCCTCTATTTTATTTTTGGTTGAAACTTTTCTTTAGATTCAAATCAACATCTCAACACCAGCTTTGGCAAATTCGAACAAAAGCCAACAACCATAGTTCCAGGCTTAACCATACAGGCTGCTAGAAGTTCGTAACGGTCCATTTAGGATGAGACGTGGAATCCTCTATATTATTTGTGGTTTAAACTTCAGATTCAAATCAATAGCACAACTTTTTCAAATTCGAACAAAAGCCGATAATCATAGTGTCAGGCTCAACCATACAAGCTGCTGGATGTTCGTAACGGTCCATATAGGATGAGCTATGAAATTCTCCGAATCTTCCAAAATGTGCGAATTTTTAGTAAAAAAGGAAAAAGATGTCCCCCATTCTCACAAAAATAAAACTTCATAAAACCCAAGCAATATAGGTTTACATTTTCAAATATTAATTGATTACACACAATAAGAGTAATCGCTGGGTATCATTTCAACAAAGATATAAATGCTGATGGCGAAGAGTTTCTCCAATAAAAAGGTAAAAACTTGAGAGCTTTCGCACTATACCGTCTTTCGAAAGGCTGTACACGAAGGATTGTCCGAAAGATTTCAAACTTTAACCTTTTTATTAAATAAAATCTCGCCATGAGCTTTTATATATTCCTCTTAATAGATTAAATGGAAACTATTTAAGTTCATTTTATTCGCAATTAGAAATTTTCTGCTATAAAAATATTTTAGGAATTCCTACGAAATTTTATCAATTTAGTTAGTGTGTGGACCATCAGTGATAAACCCTGTCAAAGACCTTTTTTAATTATTAGGGTTTCTACTAGGGGTTTCACCTCAGTAAGGAAGCATAGATGGAGCTCCTATACTCCAGGCAGCGCAGAACCCAACAGCCTCTAGGTCCGACGCATGTTCAGTGGCCATAGAATGCACCATGAATAGGTTAGCGTATCACTGAAAAGGCGAGTGTGTAATCAACCGCGTTTTAGTCTTCGCTTTCTTCATCCAAATGGACCACGACATTCGGCGATTCTATTAATCTCCTCCGAACTCTGACTGCGGCCTTGTAGAATTTATATAAACCATTATTTCACTATAATAGTGAATTTGTGAAAAACAATAAAACATTCAATATCGATATTTAGATCATCTGGAAAACCTATAGACACATCTAGAGTGAGTTACCTAGCAATTTGTTGATGAGAAAGAGAATGCGTTCCTGTCTGTCTTATTGGAAACATGTCTTGTCTATAGGACAGGCTTCCTCGGTTAACATGGTATATGAGTGCAGATAAAAATATATTGAACATACATATACGCTATATGACTTACACACTCTACACTAATGGACAAAACTTAAGGAAGTGAAAAGTTTTTGATGTCGCCTGAGGTCTTTTTTTTTTTTAAGAGACAGAGGCAATTTTGTTCGCACTTGGTTATCTCGTGTCATCAATAAAGGTCACTGTTAAAATAAAAACATAAGGCCTCCAGGAAAAAGTTTCTTTTTTAAAATTGTTTATTTACTATATATTACCCTGGAGGCCTTATGTTTTTATTTTAATGGTAATTCTCAAGGGATTAGTTTATCTAAAGGTCACTGTATATCAAATATCTTTCCGAGTTATTGTCTGAATCCCGATAAACATACTAGAAGATACAGCATTCTTAAGTTTTGTCCATGAGTGTACTTTTAGGATGCCTTCAATATTTATGTAAAATATTGTTACGAGAAGAACACTTGCAACCTCCGCCAATAGATGGCGCTTTCGCCTGTTTCGCTTCTCTAACCGATGCGGGAGTCGCAGGCTGCTGTGGTCCTGTTTCCAGGGGAAAGCTTACACTTACACTTTTATATTGGCCCTAGGAGGTAACATAATGTAAATAGCTGTTGTTTGTTGTCCCATTTAAATGTAACGTTTAGTAATAAAAGACAATAAAGGTTAGTGTTTGAAGTCTCCGTGCCGCCTGCTGGTGTTCCCATCACCACATTGCTGCTACTCTTCTGGTAAGTCTCGCGTGTCCCCCCCACCAGTGGTAAGGCCGAGAAATACTGCCAGAGGAAGGGAGTTCCACTTGAGCAGTGGTTCTCGGACGTCCTTGGGTGCTCTGCAGGGTCCAGCTGCAGAGGGAGAGCAACGGGAGCCCGGGTAGGTGATCTACGGCGGAAGAAGCGGCGTAGTCGCGAAGAACCTGAGAGTCAAGCCGCGACAATATCAAGTTTCCTTTATAGCGTCCGGGTTGGTAAATAGGGCTTTAATAACAATGGGAATATTACCCTAGAAATTAGTGGCGTCTTATTATTTTCAAGAGATCGAAAAATGCTGACTATTGTTCGTTCTGAGCAAATCGTAAAAAAAACTATTGCAGATCATTCTCGATATCAAGTATATGATGCCATCAATCTTTATGGAGATATTTCATTGCTTCGCTATATCGTAATCGCTGTGTCTTTTTTACATCAACGGCCTTGTCTCCAGTTAATACTGACACCTATTGAATAACTGTGCTAATAATCGCCTTATAGCGGCCCTTGCCTAACCGCTACGGATATCTTGTAGAATTGTGCTGATCGTTGCCCTAGCGGCCCTTGTCTACCCGCTACTGGAATTTTTGAAGAATTGTTCTGATCATTTTCTTAGCGGTCCTTGCCTATCTGCAACTGAGAATTTGGAAGAATTGTGAATATTACCTAAACTGCCTTTATCTACCCTTTAGAGACTTCTTGAAGAATTGCGATCATTGCTTTAGCGGCCCTTGCTTATCCGCTACTGAGATTTCTTGATGAATTACGCTGATCACTGTCTTACTGGCTCTTAATTATTGCTCACTGAGAATTCTTAAAGAACTGTGATCGTTGCTTTATCGGCCCTTGTCTATCCGCCATTGACTTCTTGAAGAACAGCGATCATTGCCTTAGTCTCCCTTGTCTATCCGCTGCTGAAAATTCTTTAAGAACTGTGCTGATCATTGTCTTAGTGGCCCTTTTATATCCGCAAGTACATATTCTAGTCAACAATGTTTGAAAACGGTAAGTGGATTCTTTGATAATCATGTCATCTCAACTAATATTATCTCACTATGCTTAAATTAACTTTTCAAAAATAGCTAAAATCGTTTTATTATATTTTAAATGTGTAATGATATTCATACCAAATCCAGACATTCCCTCACATGCAAAAATTGCTTTTTTTTTCTTATCCCAAGTACACGTGGTACAGGCCATGATAATTATGGTGGGTAGAGGTAGGCGACTGTTTTTGCTCTAAGTGTACCACATGTCTACACATGTGAAAAGCAGTTCGACTTTGCACTCACAAATGTTGCAAAAATTTAATATCTAGATATTAGTGGTGGTTCCGGGTCATAGTATTGACAGGAATGAAATCTAGAAAACCATAAATCTCGAAAAATGGAAAACCTTTGAAATATGAGTCTTGTAGGAGACATAGTCAGCAAAGGCGGAATCTCCACACCAGACCCTACATTGGCTGAGTCTAGAAATGGTAAAGAACATCTATAGCCGAATTTCAAACAGATTTGATAACGAACAGATGTGGCATTCAGGACAACGACAGTAAAAGCCAAGGCCTAGAAATAATTAGAGGACACCAAAATCATAATCTTCCACCCAACCCCAAATAACAGCAACAACAACAACAAAAAGCTTTATTAATATATTTTAGTTTTATACCGATTCTCCAAACAGAAATATAGGATACATACAAGAAAAAAAGTAATATTACCTTAATAGTAATATGATATTTATATACAGAAAAAATATATATAAAGACACTCAAGCTAATAGATTAGTCTGTATGAATGGAAAATAAATTTATTATACATGGATTTACCGCGGATTCACCGCAAATGAATATAAAAAAAGCAAAAGCTAATCACAATAAATATTGATATAATGAAATTTATACATTGTAATTAAGACAATTGAGCTCATAAACAGATTTGAAAGGCCAACCCCAAATAATGGTAGAACCTATGGGAAACTACATTCTGGACTTTGTTCAAGAAATTAATCTCTTGTTTTAATATCAAATAAAAAATATCAGGCTTCCAGTAATAGGTTTCTTTTATAATATTTTTTTTTAATTTCAAAATCTCTAGCTTTATATATTTTAATGAGATTTATAAATTAAAATGTTATAAAATAAACTTATATCCACGAAAGACTGATTTTTTCAGCTTGATTCTATCCTTTTTTGACATTATGATGCATTAGCGTGCCATCTGTTATGAAAATTAGAAACTATTATAGACTCGTATGATTCTTTTTGATAATTAAACAATTTCTACTGCTCTTACTGCAATGGAAAAATTAATGGGAGGGCCTGGCTCATCAGTGGTGAACTCTCCCAGCGATTTCGCCAGTTTAATCTACTATACCGCTGTTATATTGAATTTTTTTATCTTCCTTTTATAGTGATACTGATGCTTGGAATGGGTATTTTAGATTAACTACGGACATAAGCTTTGAGGACAGCAGAATTACATACAATTATAAATATATAATATGCTTCGAACAATCGCTTTTCCGCAAACTTCAAATTGATTCATTTATTTGAAAAATTATATTATGATGCATTAGCGCGCCATCTGTTATGAAAATTCGAAACTATTGTAAATGCGTATGATTCTTTTAAAAATTAAACAATTTCTACTGTCCTTATTGCAATGGAAAAATTAATGGGAGGGCATTTTTTGATATTGTACATTTCTAAATTAAATATGCGTGTTGATTAGACTTGTAAACTAGTTGTAGAGAGATGACCAGGCTGTATTTTAGCAATGAGTAAAATGTGTTTACATTATTCACACACACCATTTAAAATTCATACAGTTTACCTTGTAGAATTGTATCATGCCACGCTGCCAAGTATAAAACAAAAATGGTATATACTGACCGCTCACATTAACATTTTAGATGGCAGAGCGCCATCTAGTGGAACAAAAATCAACTAAACGTTGATTTAGCTTGTTCCAAAGATATTTGGCCGATCCAATTTCTTGATAAGTCAAGAAAGGTCAACCACGTACGCGTTTCGGGCTGTTGACCCTCGTCAGCGTAGTGCAGACTGTACCTCTAACACCAAAAATTTGATCCCAGAGGCTTCCTGAAATCAAGAAATGGGTATTTAAGGCCAAGTTTTCGTAAATATACTTTTCATGTGAAAAAAAAAAAAGGTCAGGATTTTTGAATATTTTTTCTTATTTTTCATATATATATTTGAAAATTTCAATTTTTATTTACTTTTTTCTATTTCATTGAAGAATATCTGATTCGTTACCCCAGTTGTGTTTTGGTTTTTGGACAAGCTCATGACGTGTAAAAGCCGATTTAAATGCTAGGTTCCGTTATTAAATCTTGCCGTTAAACAATTTAAATATTTACTCATACATTCATAATATTCACCTCAAAAATAATATATATATATCTATGGTAATTTAAACCAACAACCCCATATTGTATATAACTTATAACAAGATTTTCATGTTGTAAATAGAAACACATCGTAGATGATTATACGCATGATTGACATGTGTCATTACATCATCATATGTAATGTACTTTGTACAAACTGAGGATGAATAAATAAAACTCTGTAATAGATTAAGAGTTGAGCTAAAGCAGAGATCGAGGTGTAGCAGTTACAAAACAACAAGGTCTAAATATGGAAACTGCCACGGCGCCAATTTAGAATTTCACCAGACGATCCACGCCCCTGTCGCATAAGGCCCCCGTCTTAACCTATAAATACAGTCACTTGACAGTTACTTCCCCATCTGCGTGAGCCCTCGTTGGTTGTACCCCAGGTCCACCTCATCGACCATGTAGCCCAGTAATAACTCTTCTATCTCCATCTTTCGCTCCTAGCTCAACTTTTATCTGTTCACGGAACTTTCTTAGTGCAACTGTGTCTTCGTTTTTGTGTATGGACATTCCCAAGCTTTCCACTCTGCCTCGACCACGACTGCCTGTACTCTGTGAGAACTTTTAAAGGTCTTACAAGGTGCAGAGAGGTACTGGAAAACTCCCCGTCCTGACTGTTCCTCTCGGTTAACACAGTATAACGAGAGTCAACAGGATCGCACACCATAGATTAAGTCCACTGGATACCTCACCACATTTTTAGTCGACAAGATTCTACAAGAGTCAACAGGACTTCATCACCAAGCCAACGGATGGAACGTTAGAGATAGGGCAAGCTTTTTGGCTGCTGCACTTCGTGGACCTGCAGTGGAAGTTCTCCAGATGATTCCGGAACAACTTCGCCTAGACTTCAACGTCCTGATTAAGGCGTTGGAGTCCAGATATGGAGAAGAACATTACCAACAACTTCATGTGGTGAAGTCCAAGAATAGACTACAAGAAAAGAAATGAAAGTTTGCAGGATTTGGCCAACGACATCCGACGCCTGGCAAGATTAGCTTTTCCAACGTGCCCGTCTGAAAGACCTTTATGGCCCAAACAACAGTTTGTTGATGCCATCGGAGACCCTGAAATCCAAAGGTTTGTCAGACTTTCAAGTGCGACTACTCTACAAGAAACCCTTGTCCAAGCCATGAAGTATGAAGCTGCCCAACAAGCCTCAATAGAAAGTTACCGCGTGGCTAGACAAGTTGAAATGTATAATCCAGAAAAAAAAAAGAGTCGCTGCTGGACCTGTAGAGCCCATGATCACATGTCTCCAACTTGCCCCCTAAAAGTGAAACAGCGCAGCGATACAGGTTGCTGGAAATGTGGAAAATGTGACCACATAAGGAAAAACTGTCCAGATAACTCTAAGGATAAGCCTGAAAAAAAAAAGGGGCCGCTGCTGGACTTGTGGATCCCTTGATCACATTTCTCCAACTTGCCACAGAAAAGTAAAACAACGCGGTGATACCGACTGTTGGAGATGTGGACAATATGGCCACATGAGAAGAAACTGTCCGGAAAATTCTAAAACCGCCTCAGCCCCTAGAAAGAACCATGAGAGACGGAATGATAATGCTGATGCCTTATCAAGAAGGCCATGTTTTCCACAAAGTGGACATTGCTCTCATGCTGAAAACAGATTTTGCGTAAGGCAAGTTACAGTGCAAGAAAGCAATGAAGTGGAAGAGCAACACTGGACTGGCCAAGCTTTAAGAAACGCTCAACGTGAAGACCGAGATCTCTTGCCAATGATAAATTGGAAGGAATCAGGTGAAAGACCATCCTGGGAAGATGTGACCTCGCATAGTCCTAAAACCAAAAGTCTCTGGCGCCTCTGGAATTATTTGACCCTGCGAGATGGAGTCTTATACAGGAAATGGGAGAGCGAGGATGGAAAGCATGAATCCTGGAAGTTGGTTTTACCCAGATCTCATGTAACTTTGGCTCTCCAGGATATGCATAGCAGTCCCACGGGAGATCACTTCGGCATCAGAAAAACATTGGCCAAAGTTAGAGAAAGATTTTTTTGGCCAGGAAGTCGAACTGATGTTGAAAAATGGTGCAGAAACTGTACACGATGTTCAGTGAGAAAGGGACCGACAACAAGATCCAAGGGAAAGGTGAAGATCTACAATGTAGTGCCCCATTTGAAAGGATGCTGACCGTTCACCAGTGGGCAGGAGAAAGGCTTCACTTTTCCAGTGAGGAAATGAAAGACATGTACAACGTCAAGACTTCCAACAAGACTTTCAAAGAGGGTGAAATGGTTTGGCTCCATAATCCTCAACGGAAGAAAGGACTTTCTCCTAAACTTCAGTATCAGTGGGAAGGACCCTACAAGATCATCAAGTGCCTCAATGATGTCATCTATCGGATTCAGAAGACCCCGAAGTCTAAACCCAAAGTGGTGCACTACAACCGATTAGCACCCTTCAGGGGTACTGTTCCAGTACAATAGACTGTTCGGGACGATCAGTCCTAAGGAGGGGGCAGTGTTACGTAGAAATAAAAGCACATTCCAGATGGAGAGAGAATATTCTAGAACATTTAAGAATCATGTAGAAAAAGCGGAAGACAACTGATTGGCCAATCTATAGCGATTTCGCAATGCTCGGTGCTGGCGGCTTTCTGATTGGTTAACCAACCATGACCGTTCTGGAAAGATCTACTCCGGGATATATAGGGATGAGAAACTCATGCCAGGGGGGAAGAAAGATAAGAAAAAGAGGTGGAAGAACGAAGCTACGTGGTGGGCTCCAAGCAAGCTGCTGTCTCAAGAGGTCGGACTGCTGCTTACCGCCGACGCCGGTGTACTTCTTGGAAGATTCTAGAAGGTTCTACGAACTTCTGTCTCCTATTCTGCTTCTGCTTTCCCTCACCGTGCTGCAGTTGGTGAGTTTGTAACTGCTGTTTTCTTTATTTTTGTTTCATTTTTGCACTCTTCTGTAATTATTTTATCGATTTGGCTTAAATAAAGTCCTAAAGATCCTTTGTACCCACGGAAGTTATTCTTTGTCAACCAACAACGCAACAGTATATTTATTGAAAAAAAAAGGTATGTTTTTTTCTATATAACTTGCTACGTATATTTTACTATATGTTTGTTCCATGTAATATTGTATTCTCTAATAGCGTTTATATTGTAAGCAGCAGCTATGCATTTTCAGTAACTGCTTCTTTTTTTTTAAGGGTAGGCTCAATTTTTTATTTTTTTTTTTTGCTGTCAGTTGTTTAGGTAGGGTTTATATTTATCTGCTTCACAATATATAACCGCTCATATATGTACAACCATATTTTTGAATATATGTATTTAGATTAATATAGATGAAAATATACTCATATTTAAATAAAGAAATATACAATCAGCAATCTGACCAATGAGGGAGCCAGAATATGTTCTACTCATATTTATTGTGCAGATTTTTTCAGCAAATGATACTTTTTAAAAAATCTTCTTCCATTTGATTTTTTTAGTCAGTCAAAAAAAAAAATTGGAACACCATTTCGCTCCCATTTAATTTAGTAAACGCTTCATGTATGATTTTTAGAATTGCATTATTTTTAGGCATATTATTTTTTAAAAATTATTTTAGCAAGACATGGAATGTTGTTAAGTTAATGTACTATTTAAAAAAAATTACCAACCCGTGAAGCGTTAGCTCGTCTTTTACCGCTGGGGGCAGCACTGATAGAGCTAATAAATGATTTCGATTGGTGCATACTTTTACATGCTGTTTGTTTTTAGACTAAATTTATTCAAATCAAGATAGCTTTTTTTTCATGCTTTTGAAAGTTAATATTATATTTTTAACGTTTCATAATACTTTTCAAATTAAAGTCTTTGAAAATAATATTGCTTTTTTCCCATCCTTCAGGTCAACATTACACTGCAACATGCTATCGTAACTCTGGCTTTTGGCATTGATATTTATGTACTATGAAATTACTGTTTGCTACCTTAAGCTCTGAAGAGATTATAATGTATCTACAGATCCATCATGCGGAAATCACACCTTAGTAAAAAAGAACGCGTGTAGCTGGTAGCAAAATTTCTGCCCTGTGTGAAGCGAGCATTCAAAAAAAATTTTTTTTTTAAAGAAATTTTAATTGTTGGCCTTATTTTCACATGTTACTGACCCATAACGCTGCTACATATAGGATTAATCAATAACTCATTTGACATTTTACTTTTATTTAAGGTCTTGGAAATATATATTTTTAGGTAAAAAAATTGAGGTATATTTTGAAATATAGATAAGAATCACAAGGAAGCAAGACCAAATCCAAATAAATAAATTATGTGTGGTTTCAGTAGCAGCATTGTACTGAAGACATTCAGCAATTTTGTCTTAATAAGGTAACAATGCTGTTACTGAAACATCACACATAATTCGTTTATTTTTATTTGGTTTTGCATTTTTGGTATTTTAAAAATTGTCCTTACCTATTAGAAAATGATGCAAAATTCCTATTTTTTATTTACCATTTTAAAAAGTGCATTCTTTTGTTAAAATATCCAATTCCCACACTTTTCTAAAACTGCCAACAATGACCTAATAAAAATCCATCCAAGTCCGTGTATTTCAGTATTGCAGATATATTACATTTATAAAAGTTGCTTAACTATTTAGAGATGTAAGTGCCGGATTAGGTGCCCTTAAAAATGTTTAATCTGGCTGTTTCTTCTTGAACAGTCGAGAGTGAAGTGGAGAAAGTAAAATTTTCAGGTTGAGAGGACCATTTTCCTTAATATATTCACACTAATCATTAGATTTTTTTTTTTTCATTTTTCAGATACCAAAGCCCAGTTTGGTTACTTGCATTCACTGGAGGGGTTGGACTTTTCAAGAATCAGGGGCCATTGGGGAATTTTTTTTTTTCAGAACAAAGTGCCCAAAGCTGGATTCGATGATCCCGGGTCGTGGTTTTAAAAATCAACATTTTAGACCACTCCTCCAAAACAGCACTCTATTCATTAGATGTGTTTATGAAATTGATCTTATATTTCAAATTCTTTTTACCAGCATTTTCAATTTTGCTATTTGCAGTTTATCTCCATTGCGCTGAAAGAAAAAATTCAATACTATAAGTTTTAAAACAGTTGGGGGCTATATTCATTCATTAGTAAACCCCACTCGAACAATACCCGGGCGAAGCCGGGTCCAATCGGCTAGTATATATATAAACTTATTTTACTCATTATATTTCTCTTTTTTCTACATTATTTTTTTTAGTTATATACAGGCCGTGGTATAGCCTACTACACGCTGATAAGGGCCAACAGCCCGAAACGCGTTCGTGAATGGCTTTTCTTGATTTATCAAGAAAATGGGTTGGCCAAATATCATGGAACAGGCTAAATCAACGTTTAGTTTATTTCTGTTCCACTAGATGGCGCTCTGCAATTTAAAGAGTTCGTATGCTCTTGGTCAGGATATGCTTTTTTTGTTTTTAATTATTATATTATAATACAATATAATGCGGCTTATGTTTGACAAGTTTCACCGTAAGTGTTTCTTTTGAACGAAAAATCGTAATTTATTTTAAGGATAATATAATTGAACTTTATATAATACTAGCCGAATGACCCGGGCAACGCCCGGGTTTTACCCGATTAAATGTTTTTATTCAAATACTATTTGTTACAATTATAAATTGACACCGTGGACGTCACTTTTGTGAAACGTCCCGCTCCAAACTTTGTGTCTGAGAAGCGATATTTTTATAGAAAGATGATCAGGCTCTTGTTTTCTGCTCGAATGAATGTTTTTCTGTTAGAATTTTGTTCCTGCGTACAAAATAATGAACTGGTTTCACCCGTGGTCTCTGCTTTTTGGAACCTTTTCCGATATAATTTTGTTTCTGATAATCAAACATGATACAGCAATAAGGTCATCATCATTTTCTGACTAAAAATATATAGTTTTAATAATTGATTTATATATTTTTTAAAATAACCTATCGTCTTCCCCGTATTTTTTTATCTATGTATGAAAATTTTGGTTTGAATTAGTGAACTACTGCGAATTTGTATACCGGACATACATACAAACATTCATTTTTATATATATAGAAGATATAATATAAATGAGTTTTAAAATTGTAAAAAAAAAATGCATCGGCCGGGAATCGAACCCGGGCCGCCCGCGTGGCAGGCGAGCATTTTACCACTGAACCACCGATGCTTTAAAAAAATGGCCATATTTAGGTATTCATTCCATTCCGGATTAGTCCGCGTAAAAAAAGTTCTTCAAATGAAAAAAAGAAATAGCCAAAAATACTAATCAAAATGCTGCCGAAAATTTTCCTCAGGTTTATAAAAAGCGACATGCAAAATTTGGTACCAATTGGTTCAGTAGTTTTTGAGTTTATCGCGAAACAGACAGACAGACAGAAATTGACTTTTATATATATAGAGACTAGCGGATGTATACCCGGCTTCGCCCGGGTTTTATCCGAGTGGAAGTTTGCCTAACGAATATTATTGATGATAATATTCCGGAACACATAGAATATTATGATAATTATGATAATAATATTCGTTACATTATATATTTATATAATACTAGACGGGTGACCCGGGCTTCGCCCCGGGATTGACCCGTGTGCATATCTACCCGAGTGATATATATTTAGATAAGATTTTTTATAATTGTTTGTTATTAGCATTATCTATTTGTTTGCATTAGCATAAATTAATCTAATCTTTGATAGAGGGCGCTGTTCGTGAGCTAAGTAGAATAATTTGAATATATAGTTTTAATAATTAATTTATATATTTTTTAAAATAGCCTATCGTCTTCCCCGTATTTTTTTTTTACCTATGTATGGAAATTTTGGTTTGAATTAGTGAACTACTGCGAATTTGTATACCGGACATACAAACAAACAAACATACAAACATTGATTTATATATATATATATATATATATATTTACAAACGGGAAAATATGTCCAGAGTAGCCTAGTGGACCTGCCATCTGCCCGGTAAGCGGAACACTGTGGGTTCGATTCTCATCCCTGGACACTTTCATTTTTCCGTTTATCATTACTCTTCATAATTAATCCTTTCATACTTCATCCCTAAGGTTAGAAATAATCGATATTTCTCCTTAAAATAAATTACGATTTTTCGTTCAAAAGAAACATTTGCGTTAAAACTTGTCAAACGTAGTTTTATTATTATATATATACTAGCCGAGTGACCCGGGCAACGCCCCGGGTTTACTCGAAGGGCCCGCAGGTGAGAAACTATAGGCATTGGTTCCTATGCCTAAAAAATTATTTAAAATGAAAAAAGAAGAAAAATACTAACAAATCAGAAAATAAAAGTGCAAACAACACATCTACACTACTTCAAGAACATGAGAGCACATGCACTGTGTAACCATACGTGTACCATTCTTAAAGACCCTGCTTAGGATTAAAATATCTCCGAAGCATAACAATACAACCAACTCATGTTTGCTAAGCAATTTCAGGAAAGAAACTATAGGCATTAGTTGAAGAGTTTAAATAAATATATTTAGAGTGAAAAAATGACACAAATCAGCAAATAAAATTGCAAAAAATGCTACTATATCGCAGATAAGACAACATATAAAAGGAATGAAAATATTTAAAGGACCTCATTAAAACTACATTTCTAGTATATATATATATTTTTTATTTCCAAAATATTTATTTAGACTTTCACCAATGCCTTTAGGATCTTTGCGATGGAACACGTATGGTGTTTCAGCGCATGTTCTCTCATGTCCTTGAAGCACATATACTGACAGTGCCCAAAGTTGAACACACTGTATAGTGTCTGAAATATCTTTGGCCCCTTCGGATACCAACCTTCGCTTCATTCTAGAGAGGCGTTAGTTTTCACTAAGGTTGGCTTTTGCTATGACTATAAATAAGGCTCAAGGACAAACCTTGGCTACAAGAGTCTGTGTTTACGCACGGACAACTTTAAGTGGCTTTTTCAAGTGTGCGAACATTGGATAGCATACATGTAAAGATGACCCATATCTTTTGGTCCTTCAGATTTCAGACTTCCATTCATTCTGAATATTTGGGTTCTTCCTACAAGAGCCTGTGTTTAATTTTAAAGTGGCTGCCTTCGCCTCTGTAATACCTTTTTACCGGTAAAGTTGTATTTAAACAACAATCAACCTTGAAAATTTGATTTTTAAAATGGTCGAATTATCGAAAGTGTCGAATTATCGAAAGTGTCGAATTATCGATAGTGTCGAATTGCAGTTTGTTTATTTATTTTTTAATAAGGTCCTCTTATCTTATCTGCAATATAGTTGTATTGTTCGAAGCACATATACTGACAGTGCCCAAAGTTGAACACACTGTATAGTGTCTGAAATATCTTTGGCCCCTTCAGGTACCAACCTTCGCTTCATTCTAGAGAGGCGTTAGTTTTCACTAAGGTTGGCTTTTGCTATGACTATAAATAAGGCTCAAGGACAAACCTTGGCTACAAGAGCCTGTGTTTACGCACGGACAACTTTAAGTGGCTTTTTCAAGTGTGCGAACATTGGATAGCATACATGTAAAGATGACCCATATCTTTTGGTCCTTCAGATTTCAGACTTCCATTCATTCTGAATATTTGGGTTCTTCCTACAAGAGCCTGTGTTTAATTTTAAAGTGGCTGCCTTCGCCTCTGTAATACCTTTTTACCGGTAAAGTTGTATTTAAACAACAATCAACCTTGAAAATTTGATTTTTAAAATGGTCGAATTATCGAAAGTGTCGAATTATCGATAGTGTCGAATTGCAGTTTGTTTATTTATTTTTTAATAAGGTCCTCTTATCTTATCTGCAATATAGTTGTATTGTTCGAAATTTTATTTTCTAATTTGTTAATTTTTTCTTTTTTTTTCACTCTAATAATATTTATTTAAATCTGATAATTTTTATTTAATGCAATTTATTTAATAATTTATTTAATCCAATGTCTATAGTTTCTTCCCTGAAATTGCTTACCAAACATGAGTCAGTGTTTCCTCAGTGTTAACAGTTGGAGTGTTAGAATGCGGAGAAGCAAAATAACTCCCTACTGAATTTCTCAATAGTCTTACTCCCAGAGGAATGCATCCACACCAGTTAAACTCTAGGTTGGTGCTATTGTTATGCTTCTGAGAAGTTTTAATCCTAAGCAGGGTCTTTGAAAATGGTACACGTGTGGTGATACTGTGCATGTGCTCTCATGTCCTTAAAGTAGTGTAGTTCTGTTGTTTGCACTTTCATTTTCTGATTTGTTATAATTTTTCTTCTATAGTTTCTCACCTGCGGGTCCTTCGGGTAAACCTGGGTCGTTGCCCGGGTCACTCGGCTATTTATATGAATATAAAAAAGCAAAGCCCAATTCTAAACCCAAATATTTTTTTTATGAGAAGAACATCAACATATTGCATGATTACGGCAGTCCATAGCTTCCCTGACAAAAATTCGCCAAGAAAGTTAAATATTCCAAAATTTTTCTGTGTGTAAATTGCTAAATATGTAAAAAACATGTATACAAAAAAGCAAAGCCCAATTCCAAACCCAAATATTTTTTTTTTATGAGAAGAACATCAACATAATGCATGATTACGGCAGTCCATAGCTTCCCTGACAAAAATTCACCAAAAAAGTTAAATATTCCAAAATATTTCTGTGTATATATTTCTAAATGTGTAAATAACATGTATATAAAAAAGCAAAGCTTAATTTTAAATTTCATTATCCTTTTCACAGGAAAAGCATCAAAATACTGCATAAGTACGGCACTTTTGCAGCTCCCCTGACAAAAATTCACTAAAAGAGTCAAGTATTCAAAAAAATATTTTGGTATATATATTGCTAAATGTGTAACAAACATGTATATAAAAAAGCAAAGCTTAATTCTAAGTTTTAATATTTTTTTTATAAGAAAAGCTACAAAAGCAAATAGGGAGAAGTGGGGCCATTTAGCCATTTTTAAAAATTTGATTATGAAAGAGTAAATAAATGAATAAATAAGGACAGATATCAAGAGAAAGTATTGCTAAATGTGTAACAAACATGTATATAAAAAAGCAATGCTTAATTCTAAGTTTTAATATTTTTTTTTTAATAAAAGCTACAAAAGCAAATAGGGAGAAGTGGGGCCATTTAGCCATTTTCAAAATTTGATTGTGAAAGAGTAAATAAATGAATAAATAAGGACAAATATAAAGAGAAAGTATTGCTAAATGTGTAACAAACATGTCTATAAAAAAGCAATGCCTAATTCTAAGTTTTAATTTTTTTTATAAGCTACAAAAGCAAATAGGGAGAAGTGGGGCCATTTAGCCATTTTCAAAATTTGATTATGAAAGAGTAAATAAATGAATAAATAAGGACAGATATAAAGAGAAAGTATTGCTAAATGTGTAACAAACATGTATATAAAAAATCAATGCTTAATTCTAAGTTTTAATATATTTTTTTTTAATAAAAGCTACAAAAGCAAATAGGGAGAAGTGGGGCCATTTAGCCATTTTCAAAATTTGATTGTGAAAGAGTAAATAAATGAATAAATAAGGACAAATATAAAGAGAAAGTATTGCTAAATGTGTAACAAACATGTCTATAAAAAAGCGATGCCTAATTCTAAGTTTTAATTTTTTTTTATAAGCTACAAAAGCAAATAGGGAGAAGTGGGGCCATTTAGCCATTTTCAAAATCTGATTGTGGAAGAGTAAAAAAATGAGTAAATAAGAGCAAATATAAAGAAAAAGTATTGCTAAATGTGTAATAAACATGTATATAAAAAAGCAAAGCTTAATTCTAAGTTTTAATATAAAGAAGAAATAAGACACAAAAATGGAGCTAAATTCAAATGAAAAACTATAACAAATTAATAAAAAAAAAAGACCTAATCCAAATGTCACCATCATCAGACAAAAGAAAAAATGAGATTTTATTCTTTAGTTCATTTATTCTTTTGTCTGATGCTGTTGCTGAAACGTCACACACTATTAAATTATTTGGATTAGGTCTTATTAATGAGAAAAAAAAAGATGCCAAAGAGAGATGAAAAGATGCCAAAAAAGATAACCAGATACAAAAATTGTGCTAAATTCAAATTAAAAACTATAACAAACACTTATAAAATATAATTATTATAGAATAAAAGTAATAATGCAATCTACAATTCGAAAAATTTATATATTTAAATGAAAAACTATAACAAAGTACTTACAAATTATAATCATAATCAAGAAATATATATTATTTCAAAACACATTTTTACGCATTTCAAAACAAATGAATTGATGATGATAAATGAAAAAATCTACGATTGTAAAATAGATTAAATTAAAAAATAAAAATAACTGTTAACATTAGGAAAATAAAAACAGGCCTATCATACGAAGAAAAAAATAACGAAAATTTTGGTATATAGATTGTTATGTGTAGTTCAGAATCTTCGGAGGAGATAGCTCAGGACTTTACAATGGAAAACTCTGTTACGGTATTATCTATATAGATATATAGAACCAGTAGAACCTCCCTGTAAAGGACACCTAATTGTAGAGCCAAGGTGTCCTCTTACTGGAGAGTTTCAAAATAGTAAAATTGGTTATTTTGCGAATTAAAACTGTCCTCTAGCGCTAGTGTCCTCTCATGGAGGTTTTACTGTATATACATATGACATATTCGACAATGCCATCCGAGGAGACAAAACCAATGACACCAGGACCAATAATGATGACAGACGGGGGACAATTAGACAGTAGGAGGCCTCTGGCAGCAAGGAATTAGGGTGCAGGACCATTTTAAAATGTATAAATGCCAGAAATTTCCACAGTTTCGCAATGGATTTTAAAATGTGTTAGATAGGGGAAGGCCTCTTTCTTGTTCTGGGAGGGATTTAATGGCTAAAATTGACTGGGGTGTTTGAATCTGGACTGGGAAATGTAAATTGCTTTGTAGAACAGATTGTAGCAAGTTCTTTTTGTAATTTTAGAGCTCTTCAGTTTTTTTAACTAAATTCTTGAAATTATTGAGCGCATTCCATATGTTGACAAATATCTTTATTTAGAAATATTAATTTTTAGCGTGATATTTTTTCTTTTTTCAAATAGAAAAAATCCCTACTTGCCTTAAATGTATATATCCCGGCTCATCAGTGATTAACTCTCCCAGCGTCATTTCAATCTACCAGACCATTTCTACTATTATATTGAGCTAAAAGTTCATATTTATAAATATATATGGCGCATTTTTGCCTTATAAAAATCTTTTTGGTGATTTTCAAAATTTTAATTGAATTTCATATCTCGTTTTAAATTGGTTTAAAAATAATTGGTAAAGTAGGGGAGAGAGAGAAAGAGTTACTTATAAATTAAACCTATTACACTAATTCTTATAATTAGAGAAATAATTATTCAAATTAAAGATACTTCGGCCAGTAAATCATTTTTATTGTCTCGACGTTTCGACAAAAATATTTTGTCCTCGTCAGGAGCGAACAAAAATTTAAACATTTGGCAAAGCGTTAAAAAATATTCTAAGGCTGTAAGGGCGTTTTCACGCGATGTTTCATCCTTAGAATAATTTTTAACGCTTTGCCAAATGTTTTAATTTTTGTTCGCTCCTGACGAGGACAAAAGATTTTTGTCGAAACGTCGAGACAATAAAAAAGATTTAATGGCCGAAGTATCTTTAGTTTGAATAACTATGAATGCCGGCCAAGCAACCTTTATCTTTGCGATAAAATATTTTAATATTATCTATCTTTTTTAATATACATAATTTAAAGATATTTCCCCCCAGCCTTTATACTGCAATGAATAAAAATTGAATAAGGGAGGGCATGGATCATCAGTAGTGAACTCTCCCAGCGGTATCACCATTTTAATCTTCAGATGTTGTTGTTATCGTGTCCAATAAAGAGCCTCAGATGACTCCATACATCTCTATCACAGCAGTCGCAATGTCCGCGATCTTGGGTGTGTAAAGCTGCTGTTCTGGGTCCATGTCAATTTTCTGTTGTTGTCGAGTCCAATGAAGAACCTCAGATGTCTCCATGCATATATATCACAGCAGTCGCAATATCCGCGATCTTGGGTGTGTAAAGCTGCTGTTCTGGGTCCATGTCAATTTTCTTCGTTGTTGTTGTCGTGTCCAATGAAGAACCTCAGATGTCTCCATACATCTCTATCACAGCAATGTCCTCTATCTTGAGTGTGTAAAGCTGCTGCTCTGGGTTCTTCATTGGAAAACGGGTGCCGTTGCCACGTTAGTCACCTTGGACCAGAATTTGGTCAAATATTCCAAGAGTCCAGGGGGGACTGGTGTGGTCGGACTTCTCTCTCCCCCCCAATCTTCAGATCATTCTACTATTGTATTAGAATGAATTTAATACGTACCCTGCATTTACTGTTGAATACAGTAAATGAGCGTTTTGAAATAACTGTGGACATACGCTTCTAGGACCATAGAAAACTAAATCTTGCCACATTTTCTGGCAGTTAGAATTGTCAACTTGCCTACTATCGCCAGGCTTCGGGAGATCAATTCAGTCAGAATTTGCTTTGAACACTTATACTCATTGAGATAAAGGAATATGATGGGCCAGATATCGAATAGGAAATGGATTGATGAAAAGAAAATTTTCTTGTGGATAAATGGCTAGAAAAAGGCTACAGGAAGAAAAATTGAAGTCGAATAACAAGAAGAAACTTTTTTTTTTGCTTATCCCTAGTACACGTGGTACAGACCATGATAATCATGGTGGGTAGTTAGCGACTGCTTTTACTCTAAGCGCACCACATGTCTACACATGTGAAAAGCAGTTCGACTTTGCACATACAAATGCCAGAGCCCCGTTTGGTTACTTGCACTCGCTGGTGGGGTTGGACTTTTGCAAGAATCGGGGGCCATTGGAGCATTTTTTTTTTTAAACAAAAAAAAAAAAGTGTCCAATGCGGGAATCGAACCCGGGTCCTAGTGGTCGAAAACCAAACGGTTTAACCAGCCTTCCAACGACCAAGAAACTATGAAGAAACAAAGTGCTGGCGTTTTAAGAACCTGAGGAGACAAGGATCTTCTCAGAATCAAAGAAACTAAAATAATAAAAATATCTACATAGATACTAACTACCCTAATGGCCCGTGTAGATAGTCTCCAGGTGCATTCCTCAATGTGTAATATAATATTTTGTTTTCAGAAGGTATTGATGTGAAAACAAACAAAAAGGCCACAAAACATTAGGTTCTAATCCTAAAATAACGCCTGAGTTTGATCTCTTTAGAAAGACCCCGTGTCTAACCTTAATAAACTAAGAGAAAAATTTAGGATAAAAATTTTTCTTGAGAGTTTCTCAAGAAAGAATTCTATTGCTGTTAGATTGCCACATCAGATCTAAATTATACATAATCACTTATCTTTCTGCATTTAACCCTTACCTTTTCAGAGTTCTTATTTTGAAGATAGAATTAATTACTTTGCGTTGAGTTTTCAATATACAGAGGGTGTTCACACTTATAGGGGAAACAAGTTTTATTATAAAATATTAAAAATTAACACCAGATTTTAAATTTTTCAAATGTTCTATTTGAAAGCCTTTTTGTTTATTTACAGAACGGCACCTGATTTTCGACGATAGCAGACACTTTCTGATCATGGTCATACTCAAAAGATCCCATTCTTCCTTTACCACTTTCCAGAGACCTTCAATTGTCCTAGGGTGTCTCTTTCCAAGTGTTCTTTTAAGGCATCCAAAAATGCAAAAATCCATCGGAGCTAAATCAGGAGATTTTACAGGGGTTCTGTTCTTTGGAATAGTGTTGATTCCTGTTCTTTGCTTTAGATCTTCCAAATAAGCTTGGGTTGAAGATGAGGTATGACTTGTGGCGTTATCATGGTGAAACCAGACTTTGTTGCTCTGTTTTCCATAGATAGAGGGAATATCATTTAAAAATATAGGTTCTAAAATGTTGTTTTGATAGTACTCCGAGTTTATTTTGGCATTTCTTTCAACTTTTCTTATTTTTAATTTTCCATCATATGATATACCGCATGCCACCATAAATCCTTTGGGGTAACTTTCGGCACATTACTTCAACCAAATTGGCCTATATTTTTCCACCCTTTTTTGATAGTATATAGCTCTTTGTCTGTCGCAATCGGTTAAATATACCCATGCTTCGTCATATGTAACAATAAATTTCCATCTCTATCAGCAGTCAAGAAATTTTCATAAAAATATCTGCTGATAGTGTGTCGCTGACGAATATGGCTCTGAAACAATTTGTGAACCGCATGTTTTTTTGTAGCTTTTAGGCCTTAATATTTATTTATTATTTTATTTATTGTTGACACTGATGTTCCTATCAATTTGGTTATATCTCTTTGTGGCATAGGATTTTCTTTTGTAATATATATATATTTTTTCCTTTTTTGACATTTGCAGGAGTTCTCACAGATATAGGGTGATAATCTTTTGTCCATTTCTCCGTAGGTGCTTTGAATAAAAACTTGATATTTTTGTCGTGAATAATATCATAAATACCTTTTTTAGAAATGTTGATATCATCTTGTTTGCATATTTTAATTATGTCCAAATAGGTATGATTAGCTCTGGAAAGTGGTAAAGGAAGAATGGGATCTTTTGAGTATGACCATGATCAGAAAGTGTCTGCTATCGTGGAAAATCAGGTGCCGTTCTGTAAATGAACAAAAAGGCTTTCAAATGGAACATTTGAAAAATTTCAAATTTGGTGTTAATTTTTAAAATTTTATAAAAAAAACTTGTTTCCTATAAGTGTGAACACCCTCTGTAGTATATACGTGAAACAATTTCTGCATTTACTAAACGAAAGATAACAAAAATGAAAAAGGCTTGACTTAGATGACGCTCTTTTCTCTGTTAAATAATGTTGCCTAAAAATCAACCTTATATTTCAATCTAAATAAACATCAACTGAACAGTGATTTTTAAAAATTCTTATGGTAAATAAGGAAAGAGATATGGCTGAGTGCAACTCCACTGGGCTTAAGCTCTTCCAACTAAACGTCACAACTCTATCACCAAAGAATATATTAAAAAATAATCGGCGATGCCGTCATTTTTTTATTAAGAAGAATTACAGAAGCTTTGGAGCATGGCCTTCCTCAGCTAAATCAAGATCCTCCGAGCAAGATTACCGCTGCAGGTGTCGAGCTGGATAATTAGCGTGATCAGAGGTAAGAAGACATCAGCGAAAAGTGATGAGAACGGATGACATCAGAGAAAAGTGATGAGAGAAAGACGTGATGATGTCAAACATGATAGCTAGAGGGGTAAAGATGCTATCTGGCTTCCATCTAAATGCAAATTGGGATCTCACTGAAACACGTCAACAGACGATCTACCTTCAAAACTATCCAAAATCAAAATATATTATTCATTATTCTAAGGGGGATTGTGAATTTTCGACAAATTACAAAAATTATAAAACGACGCAACAAAAAAGAGTTGCGACATCTTAATTTTTATAAAATATATTATAAAGTTGTAACAATTTATTTGAACTATTTTAACGCATAGGATTCTTTTTAAAAATAACTCAAATTCTACTGTCCTTTCTTCAATGATAAAAATAATAGGAGGGCCTGTGTTAAAGGAAATTCGAACTATTTTTGACGTGTATGATTCTTTTAAAAATAACTCAAATTCTACTGTCCTTACTGCAATGATAAAAATAATAGGAGGGCCTGTGTTAAAGGAAATTCGAACTATTTTTGACGCGTATGCTTCTTTTAAAAATAAATCAAATTTCTACTGCCCTTACTGCAATGATAAAATAGTTCAAATTTCCTATAGCAGATGGTACGCCAATACATTGTATAACAATTTATTTACTGGCAATGTGACTTTTTAATTATATCATCAAATATTTTCTCTACATTGATGATATTATTTAAAAGAAACACATTGCCAGTAAATTTATTTGCTACGAATTTTATCGATAGATGGCAATTGAATTTATGAAAGATATTATATAAGATATAGAGTTAGCCCTAACCTAAATTTCTTCTGAAGGCTTTGAATTATAAATGTTTCTACTGCGGACGCCCAGGTCACGTCGTCCGCTATTGCCGCGACAGGAAGACACACAATGAGGAAAGGAGAAATGAATATTTCCAAAGAAACCAATATGCAATGGTATTCTACAACTCTCGACCAGAATCTCAGGAGCCCAATGACGAATCATCAAGGATAAAATCACTCGCTACCGAAGCCCCACCTCATATCCCGGTCGAAACAGACAACATTTCTCACCTGCTAGAAGATCTAGATGGACGCCCTGCCATTAAAACTAGATGATAGACCATTGGGAGGAGAGGCCGCAAAGTTATAAAATCCTCCCTTGCCGACCACAGTAGAAAAAAAGAAAAAATACATTGACGTAAATATAGACCTGCCAAGCCCTCATGAAGAAGATATCTCAACGGAAGAAGACATCCACCGCAGACACCAGAAGAGATCTCTGGCCCTATTACTAGTTCTTGAGACTGAGGATGCAAGATCCTTCTGAGCGTCGGATCGATGCTCTTTATAGGAGGAGGCTATGTGGCGAAGAAATAATTTCTTATTTAATTTAATTATTCAATGAAAATATTTAGAGACAAATTAAAAATTTTACATTTTCTAAATCATTATTTAGTTGCCTAGCTTGCTTGCTCGATATTGTCTATCTGTAGATAGTGTGGTTAATTTGTTAATAATTTGTAGACTAGTCGCCGTGACGTCATCAATAAATACTTTCACACCTTCAGATATACAAAGACTTGATTTCTACGCTACAATATTTACAGTGTGAGCAGGTTGGATCAGAGTCAACTGTAAATTTCAATATATTTACAGTTGGCCAGAGTGCAACAAGTCCTTGATCCAACTTGTCCACAAATGTCAAGATCCCTCGGCAGAGCTAACTGCTACAGGGCACATCCCCAGGTAGGGGAACGACCTTCAGATAATAAAGGCCAGCTGCGAAACAAGCAGAATAACTGACGAATAAGCAGTCGCGGACCAACAACAGCATTGTTAGAAGAGGAGAAAGACCTCTTCAAAAATTCGTAGTTCAATTGATCCAGTTGATAAACCTCAGCAAGGGTCCCTCTCCAGGGATACGGAAGAGTTGCATCTGTACTCATGTTGAAGTCGGCAGCAAAGGCTTCCATGTCAGGAATGGCCTCAAATTAAGTGCAAAGTCAGACTTTCACCAAAGTGTGTATGGATCATGGTACCATGATCAATGAAAGCTGCACCCCTACACCCCATTGCATGACCTATTGCTGAATGAATACCTAAGTCGAGAGAACAGTCCAATATAATAGTCTAGTTGTTTACACTGGAAAAACCACTGATCACCACTAATTTGTCAGGCCCTCACAATTTATGCATCCGTACAAAATATTTCTTAAAAAGCAGTGGTAAAAAGCTATAGCTAGTTGGTGTGCACTGATATGTATACTAGGGACAAGTAAAAACAACGAGATTTTATGCCATCTTACATTAGGAATGGCAAACTGAATATACATTGGATCACAAACCACTAAACAAGAAGTGAAATTGAAATACAACAATGCAGAAGATTGTCCAGGGAAATCAATACACCACTTCTCATTGAGGTACCTGGATATAAAGAAAGAATTGTACTTTTGAAAAATTCATTCAAATTCAGAGATAACAGAATTTTTTCTAAATAAAGATTACCCTCTAAATATTAGAAACCAGAGAAAACTGCTAATTATAAAAAGTAAAAATCTCCTGGATAGAGGAATAAGAGCTAAACTGAGAGACAACACCTTAATAGTGGGAAATACAAATTAAACAATAAGTAGGTGATCAGCATATAAACAAATATATTGTTGTATGTTATCCCTGGTTGTGACAATGCCATTTTTACCATGTGGATCACTTACTATGACACTATCCCCCTGTAGCTCTTTGATCCCAAACTTCCTATCCTTCTAGATTTAATAACAAAAAATTTACTTGAACTCAAGGCATCACGTGAATCATGCCAAGCTTGGTTTGAACTGAGGGAATAGGCTAGGTCAGGGGTTGGCAACCTTTGGAGTTAGAAGAGTCAAAAATTACAATTTATAAAATTACAAGTTTTTAAAGAACCACATTTTTTTCTTGCCAACAATAAATAGTATGAATACAAACTTTATTTATGTGAGAGTACTACACGCAGCTTCACATTCAAAAAGCCGCATGTGACACACGAGTCACAGGTGGCCAACCCATATACTAGAGTCTTGAAACGCGTCATCTGTTAACATGTCGAATTATATTGACAACATTTTCAGTTTTTTTTTTTTTTCTGATCAGGTTTTAGAGGGAAGAATGTTGTCTTCGTTTGTTGGTGAACCAATCTTTCACGCCTTCTCATTGGACGAATGTGGCCATGTTTGTATATAAGAGGGGACTAAGGGAATGCGAAGGGGCCCAGAGCGTGGAGAATTGGTGTGGAGATGCTTAAAGTGTTTTTCTAAGTTTTCCCTGTCTGGCAGTTCTCTTCGCATCCCTGTGTCATCCGAGTCTGACCCCTACCATCACTACAATAAAGCTAAGTACTGTTTTGGTTTATTTTACCAATCGCGAGTTTCATTTACCTCCTTCTTGTTGTTGGTGTTGTACTCTTGAGTGTACTCTTTTCTGTGCATTGAGTTACATCTACTTTAGGAACTACTATATTCCATTTTTGTGTGATAACCCGCAAAAGTAATAACTTTTGTCAAACAGAGGTTGAAACTATTTTCTTTTCTAGGCCAATATTCTATTATAACAATATATAACAGTTGGGATAGCGGAGTGGACCCAGGAGGAGCTCTGAACCTCAGACAGCATCAAACAACACTAACAAGATTTAGAACAGGCCATCTCAAGCCATTGAAGATAGAAAATAAAAACAAAATCTACTCCACTTGCCCAAAATGTAGTTTGACACCTGCAGCTCCAAAACACATTTTATCTTGCATTAGATGCACTAAACAGGACCTTTGGGAGAGGCTGCTGCTTATCATAAAACAGCTTGAGGAGCATGAACTCATGGAATTTGTGTAATCTTTACACAAGGGGATAAGAAACAACAACAATATATATAAATCAACAATATAATGTAAAAGTAAGAAATGAGGGAAAACAAACTTCAAAATAACATGGAATTTTTTATTTGGATCATAACAACTGTAAAATATTTAAATAAACTTAACTGTAAAGTATTCATATAAAAAGATTTGAAAGGGAAAAAAGATAGCAGTATAATATTATAGGAAATCAATGATTCCTTTGTTGCAATACAACTTAATTCTAATGTTTTGAAATCATTATATTGCCTATTGAGATATACATAGGCATCAAAGATTTACAGTAATATTGTGGTTGGCAAATTATTCAGTACTTTTTAGAGATCTACGTATAGTGAAATCTTGTAAAATATCTGTTGGAGGTGATCATCTTTATATTAAATATTAAAATCTTTAATATGTATAAATTCCATTGGTAAAAATTTGTATTTTTAAATTTAATTGTAAAAAAAAAAATGTAAATTTATATATGTAAATTATTGTGCCAGATTAATCAATAATAGAGGATTTGCATATGTCTTGTTAGTTAAAAAGAAGATAATGGTTTTGTTTGGCAGAGAAGCTAGATGCTCTCAGGTTAGTTTTTTCCTTATTGTAAATATATGTTTGTATAATGTCTTAAAATACTCTGCTTTAATTTTATTATTAAAATAAACATAATTTCTTCATAAAAGTATATTTATTTTTTCCTCTTCAATAATTAATAGAAAAGATTAAAAAGGTACCATCTCTATCCTCCTTGCACCCAACAATATTGTAACATAGTATTTTATTATTTTTTATTAACAGAGTGGTCATTTTTATTTTTATATCTTGCGACTCTGTAAATTTCCCTCGTGGCTTATCTTTTGTTTACCGTTCTTAGTTTTTGTCCTTCCCTGAAATAAATTTTGTTTCCTCCTGAAGTTTTTGTCTTCCCTAATTTTCCACGTGGCAATATCTATCAAGTTGCCTAAATAGGCTTCTGTGGTTGTCATAAAGATTGAGGCTTCAGGCAGTGTTTTATTCATTTATTTATGGTCTCCTGTAGAAGGGCAGAAATGCCAGAAAGCTTGTGACGGTTTAAATAAAAGAAGAAACTCATCTCCGGAAACCTTTGTTTAATTAATGTCCAGGAGATAAAAATCAATTTATAAAGGCTGTTTGGCTGGCATTCATATTTCTTTAAAAAATAGACACTTCGACCAGTTAAAATTTCATTTATCTCATGGAATGGGGTGTAGGGGTGCAGCTTTCGTTGATCATAAACAAGAACTGGAGGATCCCACCTAAGCACAGTTGTTACAGTGGAGTGAACCCAGGAGGAGCTCTGAACATCAGAAATAGACAGCATCAAACAACACTAACAAGATTTAGAACAGGCCATCTCAAGCCATTGAAGATAGAAAATAATAACAAAATCTACCCCACTTGCCCAAAATGTAGTTTGGTACCTGCAGCTCCAGAACACATTTTGACTTGCATTAGATGCACTAAACAGGACCTTTGGGAAAGGCCACTGCTTATCATAAAACAGCTCGAGGAGCATGAACTCATGGAATTTGTGTAATCTTTACACAAGGGGATAAGAAACAACAACAAAGTTTCATTTTCACAACGTTTCAACAAAAATCTTTTGTCTTCCTAAGGAGAAATGAATTTTTAAAAAAGCATTTGGCAAGGCATTAAAAATTTGTAGCGCCTTGTCAAATTCCTTATTTTTATTTATTTCTCCTGACGAAAACAAAATATTTTTATGATACATTAGCGTGCCATCTGTTATGAAAATTCGAAACTATTATAGACACGCATGATAGCAGTAGAAATTGTTTAATTTTTAAAGAATCATACGCATCTATAATAGTTTTGAATTTTCACAAAAGATTTTTGTTGAAATGTTGAGAAAATAAAACTTTAACTGGACGAAGTGTCTATTTTTTTTTACAGAAATTCTGTAGTTGTGTTGTCCTTTAAGTGGAAGAACTCTGTCTACTCAAAACAGAAATATTTATGCTGGGTCCACAAATACAGAAGCTTCAACCTTTCAATAATAGAAGAGTCTGCTTAGAAACAAAATGAACACTACAAAAGTTATGATAAGGCACAATTTGGATTATTCTATATACAGTTACGAGCGTCATGCGTTCTTAATAATTTTTCATCTCTGTCACCGTTTGCTTTTTTTTTGGAATGGCGCTCTCCTATTGGTTGGCTACAATCACGCCACCTTTGCCCCTCCATCATGCCCCCCCCACTCGCTTTTTGTAACTATTGTGTTGGAGCGAGTCGCTCCTTTAATAAATGCATATATTAGTTAATAACTAAATGGAATCCTCTCTTTCTTTTTCCCAGTAAGAGACGCCTACGGAAGCCAACAGTACATAGACAGATAAAGCACATAGGCTATAGTTATTAACTAATATATGCATTTATTTAAGGCGCCAATTTATAATTGTAACAAATAGTATTTGAATAAAAACATTCAATCGGGTAAAACACGGGCGTTGCCCGGGTCATTCGGCTAGTAGATTATAAACACAAGGTAATAAGACCAAATCCAAATAATATAAATAGTGTGTGACGTTTCAGTAACAACGCTGTTACCGAAATGTTGCACACTATTTATTTATTTGGTCTTATTACCTTGTGAATACAAAAGTTATCTGAACTATTAAATAAGGATTCCAGAGATAAGTTTCTTTTTATTTTAAAACCATCTCAAGCTTTCAGACATGTCTTCCACAGGAGAACATATAGAATGAAAAAAACGACGCCTGATGCCAAGTTATCTATGGTAATGTATGGCGTCTGAGAAACCCGAGTTTTCTCTAGTAGATTGGCAAAATGGCTGAGAAACCCAAGTTTCTTCTAGTAGATTGGCAAAATGGCTGAGAAGCCCGAGTTTACTCTAGTAGATTGGCAAAATGGCTGAGAAACCCGAGTTTTCTCTAGTAGATTGGCAAAATGGCTGAGAAACCAGAGTTTTCTCTATTAGATTGGCAAAATGGCTGAGAAACCAGAGTTTTCTCTAGTAGATTGGCAAAATGGCTGAGAAACCCGAGTTTTCTCTAGTAGATTGGCAAAATGGCTGAGAAACCCGAGTTTTCTCTAGTAGATTGGCAAAATGGCTGAGAAACCCGAGTTTTCTCTAGTAGATTGGCGGCTGAGAAGCCCGAGTTTTCTCTAGTAGATTGGCGGCTGAGAAGCCTGAGTTTTCTCTAGTAGATTGGCGGCTGAGAAGCCCGAGTTTTCTCTAGTAGATTGGCGGCTGAGAAACCCGAGTTTTCTCTAGTAGATTGGCAAAATGGCTGTGGAACCCGAGTTTTCTCTAGTAGATTGGCAAAATGGCTGAGAAACCCGAGTTTTCTCTAGTAGATTGGCGGCTGAGAAGCCTGAGTTTTCTCTAGTAGATTGGCGGCTGAGAAGCCCGAGTTTTCTCTAGTAGATTGGCGGCTGAGAAACCCGAGTTTTCTCTAGTAGATTGGCAAAATGGCTGAGGAACCCGAGTTTTCTCTAGTAGATTGGCAAAATGGCTGAGGAACCCGAGTTTTCTCTAGTAGATTGCAAAATGGCTGAGGAACCTGAGTTTCCTCTAGTAGATTGGCAAAATGGCTGAGAAGCCTTCCCAAATCTCTTTTATAATGCATTAACATGCCGTCTGTTATATAAGAAACTATTTTAGATGATTCTTTTTACTGTAATGATATACACTTGTCTATAGCGTCCCCTCTTGTTACTCATCAAAATAGGGTGCTATAGAGAGGGGGTGCTATAGACAGGTCACTTTTAATGTAAATCGCATCGTACTACGTATTTAAAATCGGGCGCTATAGAGAGGAAGGCGCTATTTAGAGGGAGCGCTATAGACAGGTTTAACTGTATATGTATTTCTACTGTTCTCAAGGAGTTCAGTGGAAGGATAGTCTAAACCGTTGGTTTTCGACTGCTACAACCCGAGATTGAATCCCACATTGGGCACTTTTTTTTCTGATAATGCTCCAATGGCCCCCGATTCTTGTAAAAGTCCAACCCCACCAGCGAGTGCAAATAACCAAACGGGGCTCTGGCACATTTGTAAGTGAAAAGTCGAACTGCTTTTCACACGTGTAGATATGTGGTGCACTTACAGTAAAAGCAGTCGCCAACTTATACCAACCATGATTATCATGGCCTGTTCCACATGTACTAGGTATAAGCAGAAAAAAAAACTGTTTTCAAAGCTTTTTGGTCCATAGTTCATTTAAAATATATTTTCCAAGAGGTCAGCTTTAGTATTGGTATAAAAGGAAAACAGCCACAAATGCAATATTACAGCGGTATGGCAGATTAAACTGGGGAAACTGCTGGGAGGGTTCACCACTGATGAGCCAGGCCCTCCCATTGATTTATCATTGCAGTAAGGGCAGTAGAAAATTATTTAAAAGAATCATACGTATCTAAAAATAGTTCCAATTTCTTACAAATCTCTTTTGCATCTTCAGATCATTAATTAGTGAAAGGTATATATAGGGTTTGATAGGATTGAAGTGAATAATTCCATTTAAAGCTACAGAGCATGTTGCTGCTAGGTACCCAGGGATTATAAACATTTTGTTAGGATATAGTTAAACCTGTCCATAGCACCCCTCTTGGGACTCACCAAAATAGAGAGGGGGTGCTATAGACAGGTTTAATTGTATATGTTATATAAAAAATGTTATTTTATTTCAAAATTATAATTTACTAGCGGATGTACCCGGCTTCGCCCGGGTTTTACCCGAGTAAAGGTTTGTCTAACGAATCTCTCGATAAAGTGAACATTTTTTCCCGGTCCCTTGAAAAATGCTTGATAAGTTGAATAAAATCAATATCAATTGGTTTCCTCGGTAATTGGAAGTTAAAGGAATAGTATCATTATTCTTGTATGGATGTACCCGGCTTCGCCCAGGTTTTACCCGAGTAATGGTTTGTCTAACGAATCTCTCGATAAAGTGAACATTTTTTCCCGGTCCCTTGAAAAATACTCGATAAGTTGAATAAAATCAATATTAATTGGTTCCCTCGGTAATTGGAAGTTGAAGGAATAGTATCTTGCCTTGGAATTGTATCATTATTCTTGTCTCAAATAAATTGCTGTGTCATCCTGAATTTTGTCTTTCCTAATTTTCTGCATTACAAAATCATCGTATCATCATGATAATATTTAGAGCAGATTGTTGAATTAAAACAGATAAATTAGAATATTTATCTTGATTATTTTTAGGCGAAAAGTTATTTCAAAAATTTTATTTGCTAGAATCCTTCCCAGTACTATACTAAATAACTTCCCAAAGTTTCATGGCGTTCCAATGAGTGGTTTGGTCAGGCATAAAGGACACACACACATACATTCATTTTTATATATATAGATAGAACAAACTACTCTGTTAAAGTCAACCGCCAGTGGTCGCGGCTATGGAGTATATAAATCCATTGTTGTTGTTTCCCGTTGGTTGGCTTGAATCTTTTGTAATTATGTAAATAATCTTTTATGAAATGAAATAATTTAAAAGCATGAATGTTTCTTTTATACATAATAGAAACTTCTACTGCCCTTACTGCAATGAAAAAATATGATTTGGGAGGGCTTGGCTCATCAGTGGTGAACCCTCCCAGCGGTTTCGCCAATTTAATCTACCAGACCGCTTCTCAGAGCTCTAATACTGTATTGGACGATTGATTCTGCTTATATACGTAGCACTGAAGGATGGAATCTCAGAAATGGTTTTCAAAAAGACAATGGACATAAGCTTATAGGACAGTAGAATTACATTCAAATATTTGCATTGAGCAATGCTCTTCCGCAAACAATAAAGGACAAGGTCAGTTAGACATAAATTAACACTAAGCAATAATGCGCCATCTATACATATAAAATGAAATAATTTAAAAGCACGAATGTTTCTTTTATACATAATACAAACTTCTACTGCCCTTACTGCGATGAAAAAATATGTATTGGGAGGGTTTGGCTCATAATCTTTTGTTTTCCTTATTCTACTCGCCTTAAGTCATCCAGTACTTTTCTCAAATTATGTATTCTACATTAGCACAATGAAAGCAAATTGTGATTATAATCTATTTTATTATTTTTACCTCGACTGCAATTTAAATACTTATGTATTCCAATCCTCAAAATAATCAGCAATTAATAATCCTATACTGCACAATCACAAATATATATAAATAATATTCAAAAAACAGCCAAGAAAATCTTTTTAAATATAATATACTAGACAGGTGACCCGGGTTTCGCCCCGGGATTAACCCGTGTGCATATCTACCCGAGTGATATATATTTAGATAAGATTTTTTTTATAATTGTTTGTTATTAGCATTATCTATTTGTTTGCATCAGCATAATTTAATCTAATCTTTGATAGAGGGCGTTGTTCGTGAGCTAAGTAGAATAATTTGAATATATAGTTTTAATAATTGATTTATATAATTTTTAAAATAGCCTATCGTCTTCCCCGTATTTTTTTACCTATGTATGGAAATTTTGGCTTGAATTAGTGAACTACTGCGAATTTGTATACTGGACATACAAACAAACAAACATACAAACATTGATTTTTATATATATAGATATATATAGGGTGCTATAGAGAGGTGCTGCTATAGACAGGTCACTTTTACTACGTATTTAAAATTGGGCGCTATAGAGAGGAAAGCGCTATTTAGAGGAGGCGCTATAGACAGGTTTAACTGTATATATAACAAATGAAAACATTAAGACATGAATGCTTCTTTTCACAAACTTCTACAATCCTTACTGAAAAAATATTGGGAGGGATTAGCTCATCTACTGTCCTAAAAGCTTATGTCTACAGTTTGCTTAAATACCATTTCTAAGATTCCACCCTTTAGTGTAGCATATATAATCAGAATGATCCAATACAGTATTAGAGCTCTAAAGTGCAGTCTGGTAGATTAAATTGGGAAAACTGCTTGAGGATTCACCACTGAAGAGCAAAGCCCTCCCAATATTTTTTCATCGCAGTAAGGATAGTAGAAGTATGATTTTTATTTGTTAAAAAAAAAAAACATTTGTGTCTTAATGTTTTCATTTGTTATATATAGATGGGTATAATACTCCGTCCCTTGCACAACTGCAGAGATGGTCGGCTAGCAGAACTGTAGTCCATTCTTCCCATGGCCTTGGGCAGCCACTACAACACACAATGTTGGTATGGGGGGTCGGTGGAAGGCTGGTTAAACCATTTGGTTTTCGACCATTACGACCCGGGTTCGATTCCCGCATTGGACACTTTTTTCTATTAAAAAAAAAATGCTCCAATGGCCCCCAATTCTTGCAAAAGTCCAACCTCACCAGCGAGTGCAAGTAACCAAACAGGGCTCTGGCACATTTGTAAGTGCAAAGTAGAACTGCTTTTCACATGTGTAGATATGTGGTGCGCTTACATTAAAAGCAGTCGCTAACTACCCACCATGAATATCATGGCCTGTACCACATGTACTAGGGATAAGCAAAAAAAAAAAAAAATGTTGGTGTGATTTTGGAAATGCAATAGTTGAGGTTGTATCTGTCTCCAAACACAGTCCTCCTTAGTTCAAGTGACCAGAATATGTATTCTCCGCTGAATTGAAGTCAGTGTTGAATTATAATCTGTTGAATTAAAGTCAGTGTTTAAGATTCAAAATATGTCGACACCTATACTGTAGGTGGAGGAAAATGTTGACAAACTTTCTCTCAGGTATCAAACATTTATTTGAAAAATACTATTAGCCGGGCCAGCTGAGCCCAGGTTTTTAGCGGGCTCCCCCCTCCTTTTTCATATGGGCTTGGGACTGGCAAATCTTTCTTAAATCTCCTTTTTTTTTTTGGCTTATCCCTAGTACACATGGTACAGGCCATGAT
>CP092877.1:32519760-32544551 GCA_030710605.1 Cordylochernes scorpioides
TTAACACTACCATAGATAACTTGGCATCAGGCGTCGTTTTATTCATTCTATATGTTCTCCTGTGGAAGACATGTCTGAAAGTTTGAGATGGTTTTAAAATAAAAAGAAACTTATCTATGGAAACCTTATTTAATAGTTCAGATAACTTTTGTATTCACAAGGTAATAAGACCAAATCCAAATAAATAAATAGTGTGCAACGTTTCGGTAACAGCGTTGTTACCGAAACGTCACACACTATTTATTTATTTGGATTTGGTCTTATTACCTTGTGTTTATAATCCCAATTGTGCCTTATCATAACTTTTGTAGTGTTCATTTTGTTTCTAAGCAGACTCTTCTATTATTGAAATGTTGAAGCTTCTGTAATTGTGGACCCAGCATAAATATTTCTGTTTTGAGTAGACAGAGTTCTTCCACTTAAAGGACAACACAACTACAGAATTTCTGTAAAAAAATAGACACTTCGTCCAGTTAAAGTTTTATTTTCTTAACATTTCAACAAAAATCTTTTGTGAAAATTCAAAACTATTATAGATGCGTATGATTCTTTAATAATTAAACAATTTCTACTGCTATCATGCGTGTCTATAATAGTTTCGAATTTTCATAACAGATGGCGCGCTAATGCATCATAAAAATATTTTGTTTTTGTCAGGAGAAATAAATAAAAATAAAGCATTTGACAAGGCGCTACAAATTTTTAAGGCCTTGCCACAAATGCTTTTTAAAAATTTATTTCTCCTTAGGAAGAAGACAAAAGATTTTTGTTGAAACGTTGTGAAAATGAAACTTTAACTGGTCGAAGTGTGTATTTTTTACAGAAATATGAATGCCGGCCAAGCAGCCTCTACAAATTGATTTTTATCTCCTGGACATTAATTAAACAAAGGTTTCCGGAGATGGGTTTCTTCTTTTATTTAAACCGTCACAAGCTTTTTGGCATTTCTGCCCTTCTACAGGAGAACATAAATAAATTAATAAAACACGGCCTGATACCTCTATCTTTATGACAACTGCAGAAGCCTATTTAGGCAACTTTATGTTTGATAGATATTGTTGGATGCAAGGAGGATAGAGATGGTACCTTTTTAAGGGTCGGTGGAAGGCTGGTTAAACCGTTTGGTTTTCGACCACTAGGACCCGGGTTCGATTCCCGCATTGGACACTTTTTTCTGTTTAAAAATATTTTAAAAAATGCTCCAATGGCCCCCGATTCTTGCAAAAGTCCAACCCCCACCAGCGAGTGCAAGTAACCAAACGGGGCTCTGGCATTTGTAAGTGCAAAGTCTAACTGCTTTTCACATGTGTAGACATGTGGTGCGCTTACAGTAAAAAGCAGTCGCTAACTACCCACCATGATTATCATGGCCTGTACCACGTATACTAGGGATAAGCAAAAAAAAAAAAAAGAGGAAAAAATAAATATACTTTTATGAAGAAATTATGTTTATTTTAATAATAAAATTAAAGCAGAGAATTTTAAGACATTATACAAACAAATATTTACAATAAGGAAAAAACTAACCTGAGAGCATCTAGCTTCTCTGCCAAACAATACCATTATCTTCTTTTTAACTAACAAGACATATGCAAATCCTCTATTATTGATTAATCTGGCACAAGAATTTACATATATAAATTTACAATTTTTTTTTTTTTTACAATTAAATTTAAGAATACAAATTTTTAACAATGGAATTTATACATATTAAAGATTTTAATATTAAATATAAAGATGATCACCTCCAACAGATATTTTACAAGATTTCACTATACGTAGATCTCTAAAAAAGTACTGAATAATTTGCCATCCACAATATTACTGTAAATCTTCGATGCTGGGAATCTTGACCCAAATCTCACTATCACCAGGATAGCATCTACAGGGTGATCAATTTAGGTCTAGGACCAAGCTAAAAAATACAGTAAAGCCCTGCTAATACAAACCCCGGATATAGTGAACCTTTCCTTATAACGAACCTGAGGCGATTCCCGATTCCATTCCATTGAAAATACCATCGTTATAACAAACTTTGTGATTTTTAATATAACGAACTACCCCCAAACTTAAAATTTTAATTTAAAAAAAATAAACAACAAAATTTTGAGCATGTTTCAGCTCGCTGATCGCGATTTCAAAACAATAAATTTAGCGACATTGTTTGTTTTCGTTTACATTATATTTTTGTTGTATGTTGTATAAATTTTTACACATTATACTTTTATTAAATAGAATATCTTTGCAACCATCAAATCTGATTAGAAAAATTCAAATGGCTTCCAAAATAAAGAAAATAAAGGCATTCTAAAAACAAAAACGTTATTACTTTTTTTTTTAAAAAGGGCATTTTCAAAACTTTTCAAAAAATCTTTTTGCACAAAGTGACCACTATTAAGAGGCAGCCTTTTCCAGTGTGTATAGCTGTCCTTTAATTATACGGTCTAAAATTTTTGAAAAGTTGAAAAAAATAGCAAAACCGTGGCTATAGTCAACCAAAAGATCTGTCCCATTGGGGTTCACTATAGAGGGGTTTTACTGTATATATAAATACAGTAGAACCTCCCTGTAAAGGACAACACCTAATTGCGAGCCAAAGTGTCCTTTAGGGAGAGGTGTCCTCTTACTGGAGAGCTGCTAAATATTAAAAATGGTAATTTTTCAAATGAAAACTGTCTTTATAGAGAGGCGTCCTCTTACTGGAGAGTTGCTAAATTGTAATAATTAATTATAAAAAACACTTAAAAAAAAAGCTTTTATTTAAAATGCACTAAAAATAACAAAATAAATATTTCTGAAGTATTGCTTTTTTTTTTCTGAAGGTACCATTTAACAAATAAAATAATAGACTTAGAAATAAAAGCGGTGGGGGATGATAATCATTTATGCAGCAAATAGGTATAAATTTAATGAAAGGCATAATCTTGCTAATCATTTGCTTCATATAAAATCACATTGATCTCAAATTTATTATTATTGTACCCCACCGCTTTTATTTCTAAGTCCATTATTTTATTTGTTAAATGGTACCTTCAGAAAAAAAAAGCAATACTTCAGAAATATTTATTTTGTTATTTTTAGGCATTTTAAATAAAAGCTTTTTTTTAAAAGTGTTTTTTATATTTAATTATTCACGCTATTTTTAGTCGTATATATGCCAGTTCAAAAAAAAAAAAAAAGCCTTATCACTGAGACGACGTTGGCCTTAAATAGCTGCAAGCCTGCTCGCAGCAGATTGGTCAATTCCTCGTGGGAGGTCGGAAGTGACGTAAGCAAAATAGTTACTAACAGAACTGCGTCTCTTTGCTTTTGGGAACCCTAAATTTATTGAATTATATTACAAAGTTAGAGACACCCAGTGGTTTATTGTTAGGGGATAATTGGTACATATAAAATTTGAATTATAATTAAACAATTGTTTAAATAGTTAAAAGTAACAACATACTAATTGAAAAAGGGGAACTATTTAAAAAGGTGTCGTGAAATGTATGGTGGTATATTGTTACACACACACCTATATATATATAATGAATATAAATATATGCGTGATGATATTGGAATAAGATGACTAAATTATAACAGATAAAATTAATATATTTGTTGGCTTTTCTCATTTATTTGCTTGTAATTCCAAGGACGTTTTAGATAGGAATCTGAATATTTGGATTTCTAATTCCTTCCATGTCTTGAACATTTATTGAAAAAATCCTTTCGCAACCTCCAGCATTTTCCGAGTAGATATAATGCAACACATAATATTAAAAAGGAAATATAGATAATGGTTCATTTCCCGCCTTCCCCCGACCACCCAGAAGTCTGAAAATTAGTACACTTGCATTGTTAATTGGACTGAGCGAGTATTGTGAGTTTCATTATTCTATATGGTCTGGAAGCATATTAAAATTAAATATACAAAATTTGAAAGGAAATTTGGAAATTTGTCCGTTTTTGGCCAACCTGACAACCTAGAAGTCTGAAAATTGGTCAGCTAGCATTGTCATCAGGTTTGAACATGTGTACCAAATTTCATATTTCTAGGTGCCCTATAAGTATATTAAAAATTGATTACAAGATTTGGCGACAGACAGATAGAGAGGCAAGTTAAATAAAAGCTTTTAAAAATGGTAATTTTGCAAATGAAAACTGTCCTTTGTTGAGAGGTGTCCGCTAGCAGGGTGTCTGCTAAAGGAAGGTTCTGCTGTATATCTCAAAAGGCAATATAATGATGTCAAAACATTAGAATGAAGTTGTATTGCAACAAAGGAATCATTGATTTCCTAAAATATTATACTGCTATCTTTTTTCCCTTTCAAATCTTTTATATGAATACTTTACAGTTAAGTTTATATAAATATTTTACAGTTGTTTTGATCCAAATAAAAAATTCCATGTTATTTTGAAGTTTGTTTTCCCTCATTTCTTACTTTTACATTATATTGTTGATTCATATATTGTTCTTGTTTCTTATCCCCTTGTGTAAAGATTACACAAATTCCATGAGTTCATGCTCCTCAAGCTGTTTTATGATAAGCAGCAGCCTCTCCCAAAGGTCCTGTTTAGTACATCTAATGCAAGATAAAATGTGTTCTGGAGCTGCAGGTGTCAAACTACATTTTGGGCAAGTGGGGTAGATTTTGTTTTTATTTTCTATCTTCAATGGCTTGAGATGGCCTGTTCTAAATCTTGTTAGTGTTGTTTGATGCTGTCTGAGGTTCAGAGCTCCTCCTGGGTCCACTCCACTATCCCAACTGTTATATATTGTCATAATAGAATATTGGCCTAGAAAAGAAAATAGTTTTAACCTCTGTTTGACAAAAGTTATTACTTTTGCGGGTTATCACACAAAAATGGAATATAGTAGTGCCTAAAGTAAATGTAACTCAATGCACAGAAAAGCGTACACTCAAGAGTACAACAACAAGAAGGAGGTAAATGAAACTCGCGATTGGTAAAATAAAACAAAACAGTACTTAGCTTTATTGTAGCGATGGTAGGGGTCGGACTCGGATGACAACAGGGATGCGAAGAGAACCGCCAGACAGGGAAAACTTTGTAGAAAAAACACTTTAAGCGTCTCCACACCAATTCTCCACATTCTGGGCCCCTTCGCATTCCCTTAGTCCCCTCATATACAAACATGGCCACATTCGTCCAATGAGAAGGCGTGAGAGATTGGTTCACCAACAAACGAAGACAACATTCTTCCCTCTAAAACCTGATCAGAAAAAAAAAAACTGAAAATGTTTGTCAATATAATTCGACATGTTAACAGATGACACGTTTCAAGACTCTAGTCTATGGGTCGGCCACCTGTGACTCGTGTGTCACATGCGGCTTTTTGAATGTGAAGCTGCGTGTAGTACTCTCATAAATAAAGTTTGTATTTATTGTTGGCAAGAAAAAATTGTGGTTCTTTAAAAACTTGTAATTTTGTAAATTGTAATTTTTGACTCTTCTAACTCAAAAGGTTGCCAACCCCTGATCTAGTCTATTCCCTCAGTTCAAACCAAGCTTGGCATGATTCACGTGATGCCTTGAATTCAAGTAAATTTGTTTGTTATTAAATCTAGAAGGATAGGAAGTTTGGGATCAAAGAGCTACAGGGGGGGATAGTGTCATAGTAAGTGATCCACATGGTAAAAATGGCATTGTCACAACCAGGGATAACATACAACAATATTTTTGTTTATATGCTGATCACCTACTTATTGTTTAGTTTGTATTTCCCACTATTAAGGTGTTGTCTCTCAGTTTAGCTCTTATTCCTCTATCCAGGAGTTATTCCTTTTTATAATTAGTAGTTTTCTCTGGTTTCTAATGTTTAGAGGGTAATCTTTATTTAGAAAAATTCTGTTATCTCTGAATTTGAATGAATTTTTCAAAAGTACAATTCTTTCTTTATATCCGAGTACCTCAATGAGAAGTGGTGCATTGATTTTCCTGGACAATCTTCTGCATTGTTGTATTTCAATTTCACTTCTTGTTTAGTTGTTTGTGATCCAATGTACACAATACATATTGAAATGAATACATATGAATACATACTGAATAAGTATATTCAGTTTGCCATTCCTAATGTAAGATGGCATAAAATCTCGTTGTTTTTACTTGTCCCTAGTATACATATCAGTGCACACCAACTAGCTATAGCTTTTTACCACTGCTTTTTAAGAAATATTTTGTACGGATGCATAAATTGTGAGGGCCTGACAAATTAGTGGTGATCAGTGGTTTTTCCAGTGTAAACAACTAGACTATTATATTGTACTGTTCTCTTGACTTAGGTATTCATTCAGCAATAAGTCTGGTTCCATAAGTTCATCACGGAATGGGGTGCAGCTTTCATTGATCATGGTACCATGACCCAGACAAACTTTGGTGAAAGTCTGACTTTGCCCTTAATTTGAGGCCATTCCTGACATGGAAGCCTTTGCTGCCAACATTAGTACAGATGCAACTCTTCCGTATCCCTGGAGTGGGACCCTTGCTGAGGTTTATCAACTGGATCAATTGAACTACGAATTTTTGAAGAGGTCTTTCTCCTCTTCTAGCAATGCTGTTGTTGGTCCGCGACTGCTTATTCGTCAGTTATTCTGCTTGTTTCGCAGCTGGCCTTTATATCTGAAGGTCGTTCCCCTATCCGCCACCTGGGGATGTGCCCTGTAGCAGTTAGCTCTGTCGAGGGATATTGACATTTGTGGACAAGTTGGATCAAGGACTTGTTGCACTCTGGCCAACTGTAAATATATTGAAATTTACAGTTGACTCTGATCCAACCTGCTCACACTGTAAATATTGTAGCGTAGAAATCAAGTCTTTGTATATCTGAAGGTTTGAAAGTATTTATTGATGACGTCACGGCGACTATAGTCGACAAATTATTAACAAATTAACCACACTATCTACAGATAGACAATATCGAGCAAGCAAGTTAGACAACTAAATAATGATTTAGAAAATGTAAAATTTTAAATTTGTCTCTAAATATTCTCATTGAATAATTAAATTAAATAATAAATTATTTCTTCGCCACATAGCCTCCTCCTATAAAGAGCATCGACCCGATGCTCAGAAGGATCTTGCATCCCCAGTCTCAAGAACTAGTAATAGGGCCAGAGATCTCTTCTGGTGACTGCGGTGGATGTCTTCTTCAGTTGAGATATCTTCTTCATGAGGGCTTGGCAGGTCTATATTTACGTCAATGTAATTTTTTCTTTTTTTTCTACTGTGGTCGGCAAGGGAGGATTTTATAACTTTGTGGCCTCTCCTCCCAATGGTCTAACATCTAGTTTTAATGGCAGGGCGTCCAGCTAGATCTTCTAGCAGGTGAGAAATGTTGTCTGTTTCGACCGGGATATGAGGTGGGGCTTCGGTAGCGAGTGAAATTTTTCCTTGATGATTCGTCATTGGGCTCCTGAGATTCTGGTCGAGAGTTGTAGAATACCATTGCATTTTGGTTTCTTTGAAAATATTCATTTCTCCTTTCCTCATTGTGTCTCTTCCTGTCGCGGCAATAGCGGACGACGTGACCTGGGCGTCCGCAGTAGAAACAGATTGATCTTCCCTCAGTTGTCCGCCAATCATTGGTGTCGCGTCTTCTTTTCCTTGTTTCTGATATTGATATGTAGGATGGGGAGTTCTAGGTTGAGCCTTGAATTTAGGATTTGATACCGGCCTGGGTGCTTTAGGGGGATTTATTGTAGGTTCTGATATGTGCGCCAAGGTCTTTACAATCTCTTCCCTCACTAAATCTTCAATGGCAGCGATTTTAGGCTCCTCTTGAGGAGAGTGCAATGCTTGCTGTATCTCCTCGTGGACAAATTTTCGGATCAGCGATGACAGATCTTCTCCGTCATCCTGGTCACAGACAGAGGCCACATTTGGTAGGCACTCGTACCTGGTTGGGGTAACTCGCCTACAACGGAGCGAGATTATTTCTTCGCCACAATATGTCGAAGGTAAATAAAAGAAAAAGTAAACAAATGAGAAAAAACTAAACTTGCTTTTAATTGAGCATTTTAGAGCAACACGTATTGGAATAAATATCAACTAAACTTCGATTTAAGCTTAGCCTAAGATATTGGCCAATCCATTTTGTTGGTAAATCCAGAAAACCAACATGTATGCATTTCAAGCTTTTGGCCCTTGTTAGCGGATTGTACTTCAACAAGACTGGTCCTAGAGGCTTCCCGAGGAGATCCAACAGCTCAAAATAAATATGTAATGAAAATTCGAAACTATTATAGACACGTATGATTCTTTTTACAAATTAAACAATTTCTACTGCCCTTACTGCAATGGAAAAAATTAATGGGAGGGCCTGGCTTATCAGTGGTGAACCCTCCCATTAATTTTAAAATTGCAGTAAGGGCAGGAGAAATTGTTTAATTTGTAAAATAATCATACGCGTCTATAATAGTTTCGAACTTTCATAATAGATGGTGCGCTAATGCATCATAAAATACATATGTGGTTGACTTTTCTGGAGTTGTCAAGTTGTGTTGGCCCAAGAATAAATCAACCATTAGTTGATATTGATTTTTGATTAACGTTGCATGTCATCAAAGATGGTCAATTGGGACAGGTTTTTTTTTTTTTTTCATTTTACTGCCTGAACCTCATCCTTTCTCTTACTTTTCAAGTTAGGGATATATATTCTACAAAAATTAGTTTTTGTATATTTCTCTCAGATAATATTGTAGCAGAATATATAATATTCTATGAAAATATTTTTAATTTCGATATTTGTATTTTGATACGCTGTAAATTTTTCTCATTGCTTCCCTGCTATTTTATTTGTTTTAATTTGTTTTTATATTAAATAAATTGCTGTTATTCTGAAGTTTGTCTCTCCTAATTTTCTACGTTACAATATACAGAACTAGTTAAACATTGTTCACAAATTTGTGAATCTTGAGCTTCCATCTTGACCTAAAACTAGAGACAACCATCTAAATTTTCGAAAATCCTTCCTTGTATCGAAGCATCAGTCTTTCAAATCCATAGTCGTTTCTAACATTATAAATCGTACAGGGCCATTTAAATTCATTGAGATAAGCATAGTTTCATTCAAATGTGCTGCTTACCTAACAAATAAGTTGCCTCATTAGCGCAGTAGGTAGCGCGTCAGTCTCATAATCTAAAGGTCGTGGTTCGATCCTCACACGGGGCATTTTTTAAAAAATATAATGTAACTGACTAACGGGGCAATGGCACCCCTTCAGGATGACACAGCTATTTATTTAAGACACAAAATAAAATTAATAAAATACATGAGAAGCAATGAGGAATGTTTACGCTGAATAATAAAATATAAAACATCAAAAAAAGAATAATCTGGACATTAAATAATAAATACTTTACTACAATATATACAATTTTCCTAAAATTTCAATATCGTTGATTTCAGTCGTAAAATTAGTCATCATATGGTTGAAAAACATCTTCAAGAATGAGAAAGATGTATGGGTGTTAATGCACAATTTGGATTATAGATTATAAACACAAGGTAATAAGACCAAATCCAAATAAATTCGGTAACAACGCTGAAACGTCACACACTATTTATTTATTTGGATTTGGTCTTATTACCTTGTGTTTATGTATGTGTTTGTTCTCAATATTTGTAAATTTCAGGAATGAATGAGCTGAGAAGGCTATTTTGAAAAACATTAAAAATGAACGTACACAGTCTAAAAGGTCTTGGGAATATCTCATTTTCATCATAGAAAATTACACCCCAAAGACACAGGAAGTTCATTTAATTAAGCCCTTGTTATATATATATTTGCATACAGAAAATTTGTTGAAAAAATAAACATTTATAATTCAAAGCCTTCAGAAGAAATTTAGGTTAGGGCTAACTATATTGTTACGCAAACTTTGACTTTAATCATCATCGATGCTGACGTCACTACTATTACGTCACACTTCAACGCTTCAACCTTTATGTTTTGATTCTTTGCTCGCTTGTTTACAACAATTGTATTGGAACAAGTCGTTCCTTAAATAAATATATATATATTTTTATATCTAAAGGGATGTCCTCTTAACTACAAAATACGTGAGTACAAAAACAACTTGAAATCCTTAAAAGAAACATCGTATTTTTGCTAAGCCTATATCATATATCTTATATAATATATTTTATAAATTCAATTGCCATCTATCGATAAAATTCGTAGCAGATAAATTTACTGGCAATGTGTTTCTTTTAAATAATATCATCAATGTAGAGAAAATAGTTGATGATATAATTAAAAAGTCACATTGCCAGTAAATAAATTGTTATACAATGTATTGGCGCATCATCTTTTATAGGAAATTTGAACTATTTTATCATTGCAGTAAGGGCAGTAGAAATTTGATTTATTTTTAAAAGAATCATACGCGTCAAAAATAGTTCGAATTTCCTTTAACACAGGCTCTCCTATTATTTTTATCATTGCAGTAAGGACAGTAGAATTTGAGTTCACAATTCGATCAAATAATCCCTTGAATTAATATTAATCAACAGAAGAATAGATATTCCGGAAATTTATAACATTATATTCCCTGAGCCCAGCCCATAACCTCCAAATCAAGCACGCGCAACAGAAGCCCGCGTTGATCGTGCTTTTAAAGCAAATGTAAACAGTAAATGGACTTTATTTAATTTTAAATCATATTTCATTGGCGTGTTAATCATATAAAGCATTCTCCCGTAGAAGGGCGTACTTGCCCGAAAGCTCGAGATTTTTTAAATAAAAAATATTTTTAAAAGAAACTTTTCCCTGGAGGCTTATGTTTTTATTTAATAATAGAATTTGAGTTATTTTTAAAAGAATCATATGCGTCAAAATAGTTCAAATAAATTGTTACAACTTTATAATATATTTTATAAAAATTAAGATGTCGCAACTCTTTTTTGTTGCGTCGTTTTATAATTTTTGTAATTTGTCGAAAATTCACAATCCCCCGTAGAATAATGAATAATATATTTTGATTTTGGATAGTTTTGAAGGTAGATCGTCTATTGACGTGTTTCAGTGAGATCCCAATTTGCATTTAGATGGAAGCCAGATAGCATCTTTACCCTCTAGCTATCATGTTTGACATCATCACGTCTTTCTCTCATCACTTTTCTCTGATGTCATCCGTTCTCATCACTTTTCGCTGATGTCTTCTTACCTCTGATCACGCTAATTATCCAGCTCGACACCTGCAGCGGTAATCTTGCTCGGAGGATCTTGATTTAGCTGAGGAAGGCCATGCTTCTGCAATTCCTCTTAATAAAAAAATGATGGCATCGCCGATTATTTTTTAATATATTCTTTGGTGATAGAGTTGTGACGTTTAGTTAGAAGAGCTTAAGCCCAGTGGAGTTGCACTCAGCCATATCTCTTTCCTTATTTACCATAAGAATTTTTAAAAATCACTGTTCAGAGTTGATGTTTATTTAGATTGAAATATAAGGTTCATTTTTAGGCAACATTATTTAACAGAGAAAAGAGCGTCATCTAAGTTAAGCCTTTTTCATTTTTGTTATCTTTCGTTTAGTAAATGCAGAAATTGTTTCGCGTATAAACTATATTGAAAACTCAACGCAAAGTAATTCATTCTATCTTCAAAATAAGAACTCTGAAAAGGTAAGGGTTAAATGCAGAAAGATAAGTGATTTAGATCTGATGTGGCAATCTAACAGCAATAGAATTCTTTCTTGAGAAACTCTTGAGAAAAAATTTTTATCCAAATTTTTCTCTTAGTTTATTAAGGTTAGACATGGGATCTTTCTAAAGAGATCAAACTCAGGCGTTATTTTGGTATTAGAACCTAATGTTTTGTGGCCATTTTGTTTGTTTTCACATCAATACCTTCTGAAAACAAAATATTATATTACACATTGAGGAATGCACCTGGAGACTATCTACACGGGCCATTAGGGTAGTTAGTATCTATGTAGATATATTTATTATTTTAGTTTCTTTGATTCTGAGAAGATCCTTGTCTCCTCAGGTTCTTAAAACGCCAGAACTTTGTTTCTTCATAGTTTATTCTTGTTATTCGGCTTCAATTTTTCTTCCTGTAGCCTTTTTCTAGCCATTTATCCACAAGAAAATTTTCTTTTCATCAATCCATTTCCTATTCGATATCTGGCCCATCATATTCCTTTATCTCAATGAGTATAAATGCTCAAAGCAAATTCTGACTGAATTGATCTCCCGAAGCCTGGCGATAGTAGGCAAGTTGATAATTCTAACTGCCATAAAATGTGGCAAGATTTAGTTTTCTATGGTCCTAGAAGCGTATGTCCACAGTTATTTCAAAACGCTCATTTACTGTATTCAGTACAGTACAATACAACAACGAATAAAATTGACATTGACCCAGAACAGCAGCTTTACACACCCAAGATCGCGGATATTGCGACTGCTGTGATATATATGCATGAAGACATCTGAGGCTCTTCATTGGACCCGGCAACAACAGAAAATTGACATGGACCCAGAACAGCAGCTTTACACACCCAAGATGGCGGATATTGCGACTGCTGTGATATATATGCATGGAGACATCTGAGGCTCTTCATTGGACCCGACAACAACAGAAAATTGACATGGACCCAGAACAGCAGCTTTACACACCCAAGATCGCGGACATTGCGACTGCTGTGATAGAGATGTATGGAGACATCTGAGGCTCTTCATTGGACACGATAACAACAACATCTGAAGATTAAAATGGTGATACCGCTGGGAGAATTCACTACTGATGATCCATGCCCTCCCTTATTCAATTTTTATTCATTGCAGTATAAAGGCTGGGGGGAAATATCTTTCAATTATGTATATTAAAAAAGATAGATAATATTAAAATATTTTATCGCAAAGATAAAGGTTGCTTGGCCGGCATTCATAGTTATTCAAACTAAAGATACTTCGGCCATTAAATCTTTTTTATTGTCTCGACGTTTCGACAAAAATATTTTGTCCTCGTCAGGAGCGAACAAAAATTAAAGCATTTGGCAAAACGCGTTAAAAATTATTCTAAGGATGAAATATCGCGTGAGAACGCTCTTACAGCCTTAGAATAATTTTTAACGCTTTGCCAAATGTTTAAATTTTTGTTCGCTCCTGACGAGGACAAAATATTTTTGTCGAAACGTCGAGACAATAAAAATGATTTACTGGCCGAAGTATCTTTAATGTGAAGAATTATTTCTCTAATTATAAGAGTTAGTGTAATAGGTTGAATTTATAAGTAACTCTTTCTCTCTCTCCCCTACTTTACCAATTATTTTTAAACCAATATAAAACGAGATATGAAATTCAATTAAAATTTTGAAAATCACCAAAAATATTTTTATAAGGCAAAAATGCGCCATATCTTCTATATATATAAAAATGAATGTTTGTATGTATGTCCGGTATACAAATTCGCAGTAGTTCACTAATTCAAACCAAAATTTCCATACATAGGTAAAAAATAACGGGGAAGACGATAGGCTATTTTAAAAAATATATAAATCAATTATTAAAACTATATATTCAAATTATTCTACTTAGCTCACGAACAGCGCCCTCTATCAAGTACTAAAAGGTTATAAATACGTTTAAAATCTAAATCTTCTCAATATTTTATTAATAATAGTTCGCTTAATAACACATATAATATAAATATTTATATAATAACTGCTCTAATTTGAAATATTTGGTAGGTTTTATTTATTTATATATTTTCATTTTTTTATATAACTGATCTAATTCGCCGTTTAAAATAACTGCTCTAATTCGAAATATTTGGTATGTTTTATTTGTGTTCACTCTATTTCTATTTATTTGAAGTATTATAATTTCCATGTTTCAAAAACCTATTTCAAAAAGGTCGTTAGAAATATGTAATGCCTGAAATAGCTTTGCATGCGAATATTTATGATGCCAAGCGTAGCTTAATGGTTCGGTGTGCGGCTTCGTATTTCCACAACCTTGGTTCGAAACTTAGCCTGGGTGTTTTTTTTTTTTTATATTATTGAAGCAAAGTTTTTTTACAGTACCAAAATTTCCATACATAGGTAAAAAAAAGGTACGAGGAAAACGATAGGCTATTTTAAATTATATATAAATTAAATATTGAAAATATATATTCAAATTATTCTACTTAGCTCACGAACAGCGCCCTCTATCAAGGTTATAAATACGTTTAAAATCGATATCTTCTCAAAATTTTATTAATAATAGTTCGCTTAATAATTAGAATACTTGATCTAAATCGAGATATTTATAGACGCTCGCTCGATTTGAAGATTTACACATGTGTATATCGTAACTAATCTGACTGTAAAGTTTGGAGCGGGACGTTTCACAAGAGTGACATCCACGGCGCCAAATTTATAATTGTAACGAATAGTGTTTGAATAAAACATTTAATCGAGTAAACCCGGGCGTTGCCCGGGTCATTCGGCTAGTATATTTATAAATATGAACTTTTTAGCTCAATATAATAGTAGAAATGGTCTGGTAGATTGAAATGACGCTGGGAGAGTTCATCACTGATGAGCCGGGATATATACATTTAAGGCAAGTAGGAAATTTTTCTATTTGAAAAAAGAAAAAAATATCACGCTAACAATTCATATTTCTAAATAAAGATATTTGTCAACATATGGAATGCGCTCAATAATTTCAAGAATTTAGTTTAAAAAACTGAAGAGCTCTAAAATTACAAAAAGAACTTGCTACAATCTGTTCTACAAAGCAATTTACATTTCCCAGTCCAGATTCAAACACCCCAGTCAATTTTAGCCATTAAATCCCTCCCAGAACAAGAAAGAGGCCTTCCCCTATCTAACACATTTTAAAATCCATTGCGAAACTGTGGAAATTTCTGGCATTTATACATTTTAAAATGGTCCTGCACCCTAATTCCTTGCTGCCAGGGGCCTCCTACTGTCTAATTGTCCCCCGTCTGTCATCATTATTGGTCCTGGTGTCATTGGTTTTGTCTCCTCGGATGGCATTGTCGAATATGTCATATGTATATACAGTAGAACCTCCATGAGAGGACACTCGCGCTAGAGGACAGTTTTAAGTCGCAAAATAACCAATTTTACTATTTTGAAACTCTCCGGTAAGAGGACACTTTGGTTCTACAATTAGGTGTCCTTTACAGATTCTACTGGTTCTATATATATATATAATAATAAAACGACGTTTGACAATTTTACCGCAAATGTTTCTTTTGAACGAAAGATCGTGATTTATTTTAAGGAGAAATATCGATTATTTCTAACCTTAGGGATGAAGTATGAAAGGATTAATTGTGAAGAGTAATGATAAACGGAAAAATGAAAGTGTCCAGGGATGAGAATCGAACCCACAGTGTTCCGCTTACCGGGCAGATGGCAGGTCCACTAGGCTACTCTGGACATATTTTCCCGTTTGTAAATATATATATATAAAAATCAATGTTTGTATGTTTGTTTGTTTGTATGTCCGGTATACAAATTCGCAGTAGTTCACTAATTCAAACCAAAATTTCCATACATAGGTAAAAAAATACGGGGAAGACGATGGGCTATTTTAAAAAAATATATAAATTAATTATTAAAACTATATATTCAAATTATTCTACTTAGCTCACGAACAGCGCCCTCTATCAAAGATTAGATTAATTTATGCTGATGCAAACAAATATATAATGCTAATAACAAACAATTATATAAAAAATCTTATCTAAATATATATCACTCGGGTAGATATGCACACGGGTCAATCCCGGGGCGAAGCCCGGGTCACCCGTCTAGTATTATATAAATATATAATGTAACGAATATTATTATCATTATTATCATAATATTCTATGTGTTCCGGAATATTATCATCAATAATATTCGTTAGGCAAACTTCCACTCGGATAAAACCCGGGCGAAGCCGGGTATACATCCGCTAGTATTATATAAAGTAAAACGAAAATTGCAATTATACCGCGAATGTTTCTTTTAAACAAAAATCGAAATCTATTTTAAAGAGAAATAACGATTATTTCTAACTTTAAGGATGAAGTATGATAGGATGAACCGTGAAGAGTAATGACAAACGGAAAAATAAAAGTGTCCAGGGGCGGGAATCGAACCCACAACCTTCTGCTTACCGGGCAGGTGCCATGTCCACTAGGCTACCCTGGACGTATTTTTCCGTTCGTAAATAATATTTAAAGTAACTTATAATACATTTAAAATACAATATAACGCGGCTGATGATTGTAAAACGAAAATTTTCGTTTTACAATCATCAGCCGCGTTATATTGTATTTTAAATGTATTATATAAAGTTCAATTATATTTCTCCTTAAAATAAATTACGATTTTTCGTTTAAAAGAAACACTTGCGGTGAAACTTATCAAACGTCGTTTTACAAGCATAAACCGCATTATATTGTATTATAATATAATAATTAAAAACAAAAAAAGCATATCCTGACCAAGAGCATACGAATTCTTTAAATTGCAGAGCGCCATCTAGCGGAACAGAAATCAACTAAACGTTGATTTAGCCTGTTCCCTGATATTTGGCCAACCCATTTTCTTGATAAATCAAGAAAAGCCATTCACGAACGCGTTTCGGGCTGTTGGCCCTTGTCAGCGTGTAGTAGGCTATACCACGGCCTGTATATAACTAAAAAAAAAAAATAATGTAGAAAAAAAAAGAGGAAAATAATGGGTAAAATAAGTTTATATATATACTAGCCGAATGGACCCGGCTTCGCCCGGGTATTGTTCGAGTGGGGTTTACTCATGAATGAATAGAGTCCCCAACTGTTTTAAAACTTATAGTAATGATTTTTTTTTCTTTCAGCACAATGGAGATAAACTGCAAATAGCAAAATTGAAAATTCTGGTAAAAAGAATTTGAAATATAAGATCAATTTCACAAACACATCTAATGAATAGAGTGCTGTTTTGGAGGAGTGGTCTAAACTGTTGATTTTTAAAAACCACGACCCGGGATCATCGAATCCAGCTTTGGGCACTTTGTTCTGAAAAAAAAAAAATTCCCCAATGGTTCCTTTTACTTGAAAAAGTCCAACCCCTCCAGTGAGTGCAAGTAACCAAACTGGGCTTTGGTATCTAAAAAATGAAAAAAAAAAAAATCTAATGATTAGTGTGAATTAAGGAAAATGGTCCTCTCAACCTGAAAATTTTACTTTCTCCACTTCACTCTCGGCTGTTCAAGAAGAAACAGCCAGATTAAACATTTTTAAGGGCACCTAATCCGGCACTTAATCTTTAAATAGTTAAGCAACTTTTATAAATGTAATATATCTGCAATACTGAAATACACCGACTTGGATGAATTTTTTATTAGGTTATTGTTGGCAGTTATAGAAAAGTGTGGGAATTGGATATTTTAACAAAAGAATGTACTTTTTAAAATGGTAAATAAAAAAATAGGAATTTTGCATCATTTTCTAATAGGCAAGGACAATTTTAAAAATACCAAAAATGCAAAACCAAATAAAAATAAACGAATTATGTGTGATGTTTCAGTAACAGCATTGTTACCTTATTAAGACAAAATTACTGAATGTCTTCAGTACTTTTGTCTGAAGATGGTAACAATGCTGTTACTGAAACCTCACATAATTTATTTATTTGGATTTGGTCTTGCTTCCTTGTGATTCTTATCTATATTTCAAAATATACCTCAATTTTTTTTACCTAAAATATATATATTTCCAAGACCTTAAATAAAAGTAAAATGTCAAATGAGTTATTAATTAACCCTATATGTAGCAGCGTTATGGGTCAGTAACATGTGGAAATAAGGCCAACAATTGAAATATATTTTTAAAAAATTAAATTTTGAACGCTAGCTTCACACAGGGCACAAATTTTGCTACCAGCTACATGCGTTCTTTTTTACTATGGTATGATTTCCACATGATGGATCTGTTGATACATTATAATCTCTCCAGAGCTTAAGGTAGCAAACAGTACTTTCATAATACATAAATATCAATGCCAAAAGCCAGAGTTACGATAGCACGTTGCAGTGTAATGTTGACCTGCAGGATGAGAAAAAAAGCAATATTATTTCCAAAGACTTTAATTTGAAAAGTATTATGAAACGTTAAAAATATAATATTAACTTTCAAAAGCATGAAAAAAAAAGCTATCTTGATTTGAATAAATTTAGTCTAAAAACAGACAGCATGTAAAAGTATCCACCAATCGAAATCATTTATTAGCTCTAGCAGTGCTGCCCCCAGCGGTAAAAGACTGGAGCTAACGCTTCACGGGTTGGTTTTTTTTTTTTTAAATAGTACATTAACTTAACAACATTCCATGTCTTGCTAAAATAATTTTCAAAAAATAATATGCCTAAAAATAATGCAATTCTAAAAAGCATACATGAAGCGTTTACTAAATTAAATGGGAGCGAAATGGTGTTCCAATTTTTTTTTTGACTGACTAAAAAAATCAAATGGAAGAAGATTTTAAAAAATATATAATTTGCTGAAAAAATCTGCACAATAAATATGAGTAGAACATATTCTGGCTCCCTCATTGGTCAGATTGCTGATTGTATATTTCTTTATTTAAATATGGGTATATTTTCATCTATATATCTAAATACATATATTAAAAAATATGGTTGTACCATATAGATATATATGAGCAGTTATATATTGTGAAGCAGATAAATATAAACCCTACCTAAACAAATGACAGCAAAAAAAATTTGAGCCTACCCTTAAAAAAAAGCAGTTACTGAAAATGCATAGCTGCTGCTTACAATATAAACGCTATTAGAGAATACAATATTACATGGAACAAACATATAGTAAAATATACGTAGCAAGTTATATAGAAAAAAACATACCTTTTTTTTTTTTCAATAAATATACTGTTGCGTTGTTGGTTGACAAAGAATAACTTCCGTGGGTACAAAGGATCTTTAGGACTTTATTTAAGCCAAATCGATAAAATAATTACAGAAGAGTGCAAAAATGAAACAACAATAAAGAAAACAGCAGTTACAAACTCACCAACTGCAGCACGGTGAGGGAAAGCAGGAGCAGAACAGGAGACAGAAGTTCGTAGAACCTTCTAGAATCTTCCAAGAAGTACACCGGCGTCGGCGGTAAGCAGCAGTCCGACCTCTTGAGACAGCAGCTTGCTTGGAGCACACCACGTAGCTTCGTTCTTCCACCTCTTTTTCTTATCTTTCTTCCCCCCTGGCATGAGTTTCTCATCCCTATATATCCCGGAGTAGATCTTTCCAGAACGGTCATGGTTGGTTAACCAATCAGAAAGCCGCCAGCACCGAGCATTGCGAAATCGCTATAGATTGGCCAATCAGTTGTCTTACGCTTTTTCTACATTATTCTTAAATGTTCTAGAATATTCTCTCTCCATCTGATATGTGCTTTTATTTCTACGTAACACTGCCCCCTCCTTAGGACTGATCGTCCCGAACAGTCTATTGTACTGGAACAGTACCCCTGAAGGGTGCTAACCGGTTGTAGTGCACCACTTTGGGTTTAGACGTCGGGGTCTTCTGAATCCGATAGATGACATCATTGAGGCACTTGATGATCTTGTAGGGTCCTTCCCACTGATACTGAAGTTTAGGAGAAAGTCCTTTCTTCCGTTGAGGATTATGGAACCAAATCATTTCACCCTCTTTGAAAGTCTTGTTGGAAGTCTTGACGTTGTACCTGTCTTTCATTTTCTCACTGGAAAAGTGAAGCCTTTCTCCTGCCCACTGGTGAACGGTCAGCATCCTTTCAAATGGGGCACCTACATTGTAGATCTTCACCTTTCCTTTGGATCTTGTTGTCGGTCCCTTTCTCACTGAACATCGTGTACAGTTTCTGCACCATTTTTCAACATCAGTTCGACTTCCTGGCTAACAAAATATTTCTCTAACTTTGGCCAATGTTTTTCTGATGCCGAAGTGATCTCCCGTGGGACTGCTATGCATATCCTGGAGAGCCAAAGTTACATGAGATCTGGGTAACACCAACTTCCAGGATTCATGCTTTCCATCCTCGCTCTCCCATTTCCTGTATAAGACTCCATCTCGCAGGGTCAAAGAATTCCAGAGGCGCCAGAGACTTTTGGTTTAGGACTATGCGAGGTCACATCTTCCCAGGATGGTCTTTCACCTGATTCCTTCCAATTTATCACTGGCAAGAGATCTCGGTCTTCACGTTGAGCGTTTCTCAAAGCTTGGCCAGTCCAGTGTTGCTCTTCCACTTCATTGCTTTCTTGCACTGTAACTTGCCTTACGCAAAATCTGTTTTTAGCACGAGAGCAATGTCCACTTTGTGGAAAACATGACCTTCTTGATAAGGCATCAGCATTATCATTCCGTCTCGCATGATTCTTTCTAGGGGCTGAGGTGGTTTTAGAATTTTCCGGACAGTTTCTTCTCATGTGGCCATATTGTCCACATCTCCAGCAGTCGGTATCACCGCGTTGTTTTACTTTTCTGGGGCAAGTTGGAGAAATGTGATCAAGGGATCCACAAGTCCAGCAGCGGCCCCTTTTTCTTTCAGGCTTATCCTTAGAGTTATCTGGACAGTTTTTCCTTATGTGGCCACATTTTCCACATTTCCAGCAACCTGTATCGCTACGCTGTTTTACTTTCTGGGGGCAAGTTGGAGACATGTGATCATGGGCTCGACAGGTCCAGCAGCGACCCTTTTTTCTTTCTGGATTATACAATTTAACTTGTCTAGCCACGGGGTAACTTTCTATTGAGGCTTGTTGGGCAGCTTCATACTTCATGGCTTGGACAAGGGTTTCTTGTAGAGTAGTCGCACTTGAAAGTCTGACAAACCTTTGGGTTTCAGGGTCTCCGATGGCATCAACAAACTGTTGTTGGGCCATAAAGTCTTGTGTTTCAGACGGGCAAGTTGGAAAAGCTAATCTTGCCAGGCGTCGGATGTCGTTGGCCAAATCCTGCAAAATTTCATTTCTTTTCTTGTAGTCTATTCTTGAACTTCACCACATGAAGTTATTGGCAATGTTCTTCTCCATATCGGGACTTCAATGCATCAATCAGGGCGTTGAAGTCTAGGCGAAGTTGTTCCGGAATCGTCTGGAGAACTTTCACTGTAGGTCCACGAAGTGCAGCAGCCAAAAAGCTTGCCCTATCTCTAACGTTCCATCCGTTGGCTTGGTGATGAAGTCCTGTTGACTCTTGTAGAATCTCGTCGACTAAAAATGTGGTGAGGTATCCAGTCGACTTAATCTATGGTTTGCGATCCTGTTGACTCTCGCTATACTGTGTTAACCGAGAGGAACAGTCAGGACGGGGAGTTTTCCAGTACCTCTCTGCACCTTGTAAGACCTTTAAAAGTTCTCACAGAGTACAGGCAGTCGTGGTCGAGGCAGAGTGGAAAGCTTGGGAATGTCCATACACAAAAAACGAAGACACAGTTGCACTAAGAAAGTTCCGTGAACAGATAAAAGTTGAGCTAGGAGCGAAAGATGGAGATAGAAGAGTTCTTACTGGGCTACATGGTCGATGAGGTGGACCTGGGGTACAACCAACGAGGGCTCACGCAGATGGTGAAGTAACTGTCAAGTGACTGTATTTATAGGTTAAGACGGGGCCTTATGCGACAGGGGCGTGGATCGTCTGGTGAAATTCTAAATTGGCGCCGTGGCAGTTTCCATATTTAGACCTTGTTGTTTTGTAACTGCTACACCTCGATCTCTACTTTAGCTCAACTCTTAATCTATTACAGAGTTTTATTTATTCATCCTCAGTTTGTACAAAGTACATTACATATGATGATGTAATGACACATGTCAATCATGCGTATAATCATCTACGATGTGTTTCTATTATACAACATGAAAATCTTGTTATAAGTTATATACAATATGGGGTTGTTGGTCTAAATTACCATAGATATATATATATATTATTTTTGAGGTGAATATTATGAATGTATCAGTAAATATTTAAATTGTTTAACGGCAAGATTTAATAACGGAACCTAGCATTTAAATCGGCTTTTACACGTCATGAGCTTGTCCAAAATCCAAAACACAACTGGGGTAACGAATCAGATATTCTTCAATGAAATAGAAAAAAAGTAAATAAAAATTGAAATTTTCAAATATATATATGAAAAATAAGAAAAATTATTCAAAAATCCTGACCTTTTTTTTTTCTTATTTTTTTCACATGAAAAGTATATTTACGAAAACTTGGCCTTAAATACCCATTTCTTGATTTCTCAGGAAGCCTCTGGGATCAAATTTTTGGTGTTAGAGGTACAGTCTGCACTACGCTGACAAGGGTCAACAGCCCGAAACGCGTACGTGGTTGACCTTTCTTGACTTATCAAGAAATTGGATCGGCCAAATATCTTTGGAACAAGCTAAATCAACGTTTAGTTGATTTTTGTTCCACTAGATGGCGCTCTGCCATCTAAAATGCTAATGTGAGCGGTCAGTATATACCATTTTTGTTTTATACTTGGCAGCGTGGTATGATACAATTCTACAAGGTAAACTGTATGAATTTTAAATGGTGTGTGTGAATAATGTAAACACATTTTACTCATTGCTAAAATACAGCCTGGTCATCTCTCTACAACTAGTTTACAAGTCTAATCAACACGCATATTTGATTTAGAAATGTACAATATCAAAAAATGCCCTCCCATTAATTTTTCCATTGCAATAAGGACAGTAGAAATTGTTTAATTTTTAAAAGAATCATACGCATTTACAATAGTTTCGAATTTTCATAACAGATGGCGCGCTAATGCATCATAATATAATTTTTCAAATAAATGAATCAATTTGAAGTTTGCGGAAGAGCGATTTCTCGAAGCATATTATATATTTATAATTGTATGTAATTCTGCTGTCCTCAAAGCTTATGTTCGGCTATAGATGTTCTTTACCATTTCTAGACTCACCCAATGTAGGGTCTGGTGTGGAGATTTCGCCTTTGCTGACTATGTCTCCTACAAGACTCATACTTCAAAGGTTTTCCATTTTGACGTGACAACGTCTTAAATTAGGTTGCGGCTGGGAGTCACTTATGAAAAAGTGTAACGCCCGGTAACGTTACGATGAGTCATCGAACGAGAGTGCTGCGCGCGCAGCTGCGCGCGCAGCGCTAGAGAATTAGGCGCATTGAATCGGCGCATGCTTGTCTCTGTCTTTGTCTTTCTCGAACGTTCTTGGCGTTGGAAAAACAAGAAAGCGTCATAATACAAGTTCACACGTGTGGTTAAAGTATCGTCAGCTGTGTCTGTAGTGAAAATGTGGAGTGCTTAGATTCGTCATTTACAACAACTACAACAATAAAGGTAAATAATTGTACACTGATATTTCATTATCGTAAACTATGATTGATTGATTAATTGTTAGATTGACACAAAAGTTGAGAAACTGAGTTTATAGGTTATGTCATACTATTGATAAATGTTGATAGTGTTAAGTAAATTATTAGTTTAAAATTAATTAATTAATTAATTATTATTTTACAAATTTTAAATAGTTTCAAATTTATTTAGCAAAAATTTGAACCTTCGATCTGAATAAATGTTTTGATTTTCGAATTGATTCTTTAAAATTACAAATATTAAGAAAAAGTGGCAGATATAAGAAAACTTTATTTAAACTGTGTTGAGCAAGAATTTTAACATCTAATTTAAGTAAATGTTTTAATTTTCAACTTCATCATTTACAATTACAAATTTTATTTAATTTCAAATTTATTTAGCAAAAATTTGAACCTTCGATCTGAATAAGTGTTTTGATTTTCAAATACCAACGCGGCTGGTGGAGTGGCGATCTATCGTAAATTATCATCGACATCTACGGCGGAAGTGTTCCAAGTTGCGATTACAGACGTAACTCGTGTCATTAAAACCAAGGGTGACATGTGCATGACTGAAGTTACTTGCTTCGCCGCTAATACTAGCTTCAAGTTTATACTCGGTGCTGTATATATTCATCCAGGAGCTAGTATGCAGGATATTGGAATGTTACTATGGCAAGGACTCGGTCCGTACATTCACAACAGCCAGTACGTGCCACCGTTCGTGCAAGTTGATTCTAGTATACCGATTCTTCTGTGTGGTGATTTTAACAAAAACGTAAAGCCTGACAACTCGTTTCTTAAATTCATGAAAAATACGTATAATCTTGATTGCGTATCAAACGTTTCTAAGTCAACTACGTTAAAAGGAACAACTATCGACTTGACTTTCGCAAGACACATTACAGCAGAAACACTTCCTTTCATTTCATATTTCTCCTATCATCGTCCTATCCTCAACAAAATCACTCAAATAGGAATTAGTTAAGTTTTAGTTTACATGTACAATGTTTTAGTAAACAAAATATATTTCTATAGTTAAAATTTGTGCAATTCTTATTTTCATTCAATTCCTTGTTCCTATTGTGCAATTTAATTATATTCATATCAATAAATATTCTACCGTTGTCACGTAAAATCTTCGCCCGTAAAACCGACTTTACAGGCAACCATTGTTTTTTTCGAGATATTGGGTTTTCTGGATTTCATTCCTGTCGATACTATGACCCGGAACCACCACTAATATCTAGATATTAAATTTTTGCAACATTTGTAAGTGCAAAGTCGAACTGCTTTTCACATGTGTAGACATGTGGTGCACTTACAGCAAAAGCAGTCGCCTACCTCTACCCACCATAATTATCATGGCCTGTACCCACGTGTACTTGGGATAAGAAAAAAAAAGCAATTTTTGCATGTGAATGTCTGGATTTGGTATGAATATCATTACACATT
>CP092877.1:32544651-32695107 GCA_030710605.1 Cordylochernes scorpioides
GTGCTTGGAGAATTCTTTGAAACTCAGGATTGAATAATATCTATACTAGTAGCTAATGGTCTAAATCACTCTTTCTGTATAACTCTTCTTTGTTCTTAATGAAGTTCTTGAAATAAATTTGAGATAAATGGGTAGAACAAAGATGTTCCGCAGTTATTATATGATTTTTCAATGTTATTAAAGAAGCATTTATACAACTTGAGATTGAATCAAAACTGGCATCTGTAGTTAATGATCTACATCACTTTCTGTTTAACTCTTCCTTACTTTTGATTAAAAATTATTTGAATAATTTTTTGAATTATGTAAAACAAAGGGGTTCGGCAGTTGTAATATAATTTTCCATTGTCATTGGAAAATTACAAGTAAATAAAGTACTTGTATTTACAACTTGAGATTGAATCAAAACTATACAACCATTTTTCTTATAAAAGAAATTCTTAAAACTTTAAAACATAAAATCTCGTACCTATAAATAAAGGCCTTTGACGCCTTGTATGTAACTCTTGTTCTATCTTTTAAAAATTCTTTTGACACGGAATAAATATAAATAATAAACAAAAAGCTTCTCCGAAAATGAATAATCTTGCTTTATTTAATATTATCTCAAACTTTAGGGTTTTACAAACCTTTTGCAGGTGTATATGACTCCTGTAGAAGAGTTTGTGAAACCCGAAAGCTTGAGATAATATAAAATAAAGAAAGATACTCATCTTCGGAAGTCTTTTGTTAATAATTTATATATTTATTGCAGAGGATTTTATTTTTCGAATACGGAAACAAATCTGGAAATATTACAATAGTGTGGCGAAGAGATCATTTATATTTAATTTAATTATTCAATGAAAATAGTTGAAAAACAGATTTATTATTTTATATTTGTAAATCATTTCATTTAGTTGCCTAGCATGCCTGCTCAAGATTCCCTAGCTGTAGATACGAGAGCCATCCAATAAATAAGTTTCCCTATTTTTTTTTCTGCGAACGAAACGTTGTAAAAATTAGTTAGTAGTGTAAGAAATGGTTACTAGGATACTTTGGAAGCGCGTGACATTCAAAATCATGCTACTCGTACGCGAAAGTCCGTAGCGCTTCAGTTTCCATGGAGCTACCACTGGTGAACGTGTCCACTTGCGAACTCCGTTCTGTAATTCGTTTTTTCACGGCGAAAAATGAAACTGCGGTCAATATTCATCGAAATTTAGTGTCAGTGTAAGGTGAAGGATGTATGAGCATCCAAATGGTTCGCCGATGACGTTCATGGTTCTTGGAAGGACGGCAAAACGTGCATGATGACGAGCGAAGCGGCAGGCCCGTTACTGCTACGGACAATGCAGCCGTTGCTGCTGTTCGGAATGTGTTGGAAGCAGATCGCCGCGTCACCTTTGACGAAATAATGATTCGACTGCCTCCTGGAATCGAAATTGGATGCTCTTTGTTTGGAACAATCATGTCAGATGTTTTGAATTTTCGCAAAGTCTGCGCAAGATGGGTCCCGCGTTTGCTCTCGGAAAATCACAAGCAACAACGGATGGAGGCAGCCCGAGCTTTCCTGGAAATGCATTGAAGAGATAGAGATCAACTGTTTTCCCGTATTGTCACTGAAGATGAAAACTGGGTGCATCATTCAACTCTAGAAACAAAACAACAAAACATGGTGTGGAAGAAGCCTGAGGAAAGTGCACCAAAAAAGGCGAAGGTCACAATCTCTGCAAGCAAAGTTATGGCTATCGTCTTTTGGGACTGTAAGGGTGTTTTATTGGTTGACTACCTGCCCCCAAACACTACGGTTAACGCTGCGAGGTACTGCGAAGTCCTCACTAAACTCAGAGCTGCAATAAAACGGAAACGTCCTGGACTTTTGTCTCGGAAAGTGTTACTCGTCCATGACAATGCTCGCCCTCACGCAGCTCGAACGACCCAAACGTTGCTGGAAAACTTCATAATGGGAAATTTTCACACATCCACCTTATTCTCCGGACCTTGCCCCAAAAGACTTCCATCTTTTTCCAGCACTTAAGTTGCACCTTGGAGGCAAGCACTTCGCGAATGATGACGAAATGCAGGCGGAGGCGAACCACTGGCTACGAAGACAGGACACGGCTTGGTACAACAGTGGTATCAAAAAATTGCTACAACGGTACCAAAAATGTTTGGACAGAAATGGTGATTATGTAGAGGTCTTTGAGTTGTATAATGAAAATAAAATAACTGCATAATTGTAAATAATGTTGTTTATTTGTTAAAAAATAGGGAAACTTATTTATTGGATGGCCCTCGTAGTTTTGGTTAATTTGTTAATAATTGTCAACTAGACGCGCTTACGTCATCAATAAATACGCTTACATCCCAAAATATTCCAAGACTAATTTGCTACGCTACAATATTATATAAAATTACAAGCAACTAAAAACAAAATTTATTTTTTTTTCTCGCAAACATTGTCAGCCAGGCCATCCATCAAAATAAAGATAATGATTTTCAAATGTAAAGATAATACATATTCACGGGTGTGTGACATTCTAAAATTCAATCAATTAATCAACAGCCGATAGAATTTTTTTTTTCAATTCTTCGTGATCTTATGCATATAAATTACGCCATTCTTATTCTCCATCAATAAAAAGTAATTAATGGAAAGAAATACTAACTGATAAATGTCTTATCTTTTGGTTTTAATTAACGGTTTCAAACGATGGATACATTTGAGGCCAAATTAAAACATCAAAAGACAAAAACGTATAAATGTATCAACTGATAATCCTAAAAAATATTGAATTTGAAAAAAAGTAACAAATATAGCTAATTCAGAAGAGAGCATATCAATTGAATGTTGGAAAAAATGTGTATAAAATATCAATTAATGGTATTATTTATTAGTTTGATTTTTGTTTGACAAAATTCGCTTATATTGCCATGTGGAAAATTAGGAAAGACTTCAGGATGACACACACTCTTTCTTGAGGTAACCCGGATTCCTGGAGCCACGTACTAATTATACATGACTTGATGATGACAGCAATTTATTTAAGGCAAGAACAAACTACGAATGATAAAAAAAGATAAGCAATGACGGAAGTTTACAGAGTAGCAAAATATAAACATCAAAATTGATACTCTGTTAATAAAATAATAAATACTTTGCTACAATATTTTTATTTTTTTATTTTGAACCGATATTTCTATTTGGAATCTATAAGAGAGAGAGAGATTGAGATTGTGAATATACTTTTATTAATCGTACATATAAAATTATACAGGGTTAATATATATTTTAAAAAAATTAAACTTAAATATTATTTTCATCAGACGAATCCCACTGATGGTCGTCTGGTATGATATCACATTCCGCTCTGAAGTCGGACAGATCTCCCCGACTATTGCCATGTCGAGGAATAGCTTCAGAACAGACCTCTGCTCAGACGTCAGGTACTCGAGGACGTCCTCCCTGTTAGAAGAGGAGACTATCTCCTCCCTATAATAGTCTCTATACAGAGATTCTAGGATGGTGTTGGCATTCAAGCGTTCGAACAGCTCCTCTACCTGTTGTAAAGGGGTCTGTATAGGCTGTTTCTTTTGGAGCTTTGGTATTGTGGATTGGATGGTTGGTGCATTCTTTGAATGAAAAGAGAAAAGAGATGACTCTAGAGAGCACAAGAACTGTCTAGAGCCAGCAAGATTATACATTTTGTGATTCCCGTATCTAGGACAGGGTTACTAGATCGTCTCTCACAACAACAACAAAATTCAATCCAATACAGCAACAAAAGGAGTCTTCCTCCTATTGGTTGTCACCAAACCAATCAATATCATTGATTTCGATATCCACCAATCAAATGTTACTCTGGTCGTCCATACTCTACGCGATTTGCTCGTTTCAAATTACTTATTGATCGAACATTACGTAAAATTATAATCCGTGTAGTTGCAATGGATTCCTATTGAATAGGAAGTAGATGGTTTTGAAAATAACTTTTCTTTAACACACACTACTGAATTAGAAAATTGAATGAATGCTAATTTATATATATACAAGGTTGTTTCAAAAGTTTGTAACCACTTGCAAAAAAAAAATTGAAATACCACTCTTATTCGCCATAATATTATTATATGTCTTTGTATAATCTATGAAGTAATTGTATTAAGTGTTATTATGTATTCGCCGTAATAATATTATTCGTCGAGTAGTAAGAAAAACACGATCTTTTGGGACAACCTTATAGTTGATATTGGTGTAATACACCTTGTAATTTGTAGAAATTATTCTGTTTTAAAACGAAAATCACGAAATTTCTCTTTAATGGCTTATAAAATGCTAAAAATGAAGAGAAAAAGTTTTCTTTATTAAAATATATATGTTACTAGTAACATATATATTCTGTTTTGCATATTCATTTTTTTGTATTTTTGAGTAATATAGAAAAGGAAGGAAAGGAAAGAGAAATGTAAATTGGAAAGATGAGGTTTTTTTTCGAATAATAAAATAGTTGGATTAATAAAAAAAAATATTTTTTATTCAATTTAGTGGAAAAAGGAAATATATAACAACTAGAATACCTATTTCATTTTATTTATATAGTACTAACAAATTATTGTAAAAAATGTTAAATTTCAAATTATCATTTCATCGATAAAACGATTCTCAAAACGAAAATACATCGATAATAACAATTATTTTGTATTATGGTTGAAAATTTTCTTCAGATTCAAATCCACCTCTCAACACCAGCTTTGGCAAATTCGAACAAAAGCCAACAACCATAGTTCCAGGCTCAACCATACAGGCTGCTGGATGCTTGTGATGGTTGATATAGGATGAGCCGTGGAATCCTCTATTTTATTTTTGGTTGAAACTTTTCTTTAGATTCAAATCAACGTCTCAACACCAGCTTTGGCAAATTCGAACAAAAGCCAACAACCATAGTTCCAGGCTCAACCATACAGGCTGCTAGAAGTTCGTAACGGTCCATATAGGATGAGACGTGGAATCCTCTATATTATTTGTGGTTGAAACTTTTCTTCAGATTCAAATCAATAGCACAACTTTTTCAAATTCGAACAAAAGCCGATAATCATAGTGTCAGGCTCAACCATACAAGCTTCTGGATGTTCGTAACGGTCCATATAGGATGAGCTATGAAATTCTCCGAATCTTCCAAAATGTGCGAATTTTTAGTAAAAAAGGAAAAATATGTCCCCCATTCTCACAAAAATAAAACTTCATAAAACCCAAGCAATATAGGTTTACATTTTCAAATATTAATTGATTACACACAATAAGAGTAATCGCTGGGTATCATTTCAACAAAGATATAAATGCTGATGGCGAAGAGTTTCTCCAATAAAAAGGTAAAAACTTGAGAGCTTTCGGACTATACCGTCTTTCGACAGGCTGTATAGGAATATACGAAGGATTGTCCGAAAGATTTCAAACTTTAACCTTTTTATTAAATAAAATCTCGCCATGAGCTTTTATATATTCCTCTTAATAGATTAAATGGAAACTATTTAAGGTCATTTTATTCGCAATTAGAAATGTTCTGCTATATAAATATTTTAGGAATTCCTACGAAATTTTATCAATTTAGTTAGTGTGTGGACCATCAGTGATAAACCCTGTCAAAGACCTTTTTAATTCTTAGGGTTTCTATAATGGTGAATTTACACACACACACAGCTTTATTAAGACCACCGGTCTTGTACAGATTCACCTCTGTAAGGAAGCATAGATGGAGCTCCTATACTCCAGGCAGCGCAGAACCCAACAGCCTCTAGGTCCGACGCATGTTCAGTGGCCATAGAATGCACCGTGAATAGGTTAGCGTATCACTGAAAAGGCGAGTGTGTAATCAACCGCGTTTTAGTCTTCTCTTTCTTCATCCAAATGGACCACGACATTCGGCGATTCTATTAGTCTCCTCCGAACTCTGACTGCGGCCATGTAGAATTTATATAAACCATTATTTCACTATAATAGTGAATTTGTGAAAAACAATAAAACATTCAATATCGATATTTAGATCATCAGGAAAACCTATAGACACATCTAGAGTGAGTTACCTAGCAATTTGTTGATGAGAAAGAGAATGCGTTTCTGTCTGTCTTATTGGAAACATGTCTTGTCTATAGGACAGGCTTCCTCGGTTAACATGGTATATGAGTGCAGATAAAAATATATTGAACATACATATACCCTATATGACTTACACACTCTACACTAATGGACAAAACTTAAGGAAGTGGAAAGTTTTTGATGTCGCCTGAGGTCTTTTTTTTTTTAAGAGACAGAGGCAATTTTGTTCGCACTTGGTTATCTCGTGTCATCAATAAAGGTCACTGTTAAAATAAAAACATAAGGCCTCCAGGAAAAAGTTTCTTTTTCAAAATTGTTTATTTACTATATATCACCCTGGAGGCCTTATGTTTTAATTTTAATAGTAATTCAAGGGATTAGTTTATCTAAAGGTCACTGTATATTCAAATATCTTTCCGAGTTATTGTCTGAATCCTGATAAACATACTAGAAGATACAGCATTCTTAAGTTTTGTCCATGAGTGTACTTTTAGGATGTCTTCAATATTTATGTAAAATTTTGTTACGAGAAGAACACTTGCAACCTCCGCCAATAGATGGCGCTTTCGCCTGTTTCGCTTCTCTAACCGATGCGGAAGTCGCAGGCTGCTGTGGTCCTGTTTCCAGAGGAAAGCTTACACTTACACTTTTATATTTGCCCTAGGAGGTAACATAATGTAAATAGCTGTTGTTTGTTGTCCCGTTTAAATGTAACGTTTAGTGTTTAAAGGTTGAATAAAGGTTAGTGTTTGAAGTCTCCGTGCCGCCTGCTGGTGTTCCCATTGCCACATTGCTGCTACTCTTCTGGTAAGTCTCGCGTGCCCCCCATCAGTGGTAAGGCCGAGAAATACTGCCAGAGGAAGAGAGTTATACTTGAGCAGTGGTTCTCGGACGTCCTTGGGTGCTCTGCAGGGTCCAGCTGCAGAGGGAGAGCAACGGGAGCCCGGGTAGGTGATCTACGGCGGAAGAAACGGCGTAGTCGCGAAGAACCTGAGGGTCAAGCCGCGACAATATCAAGTCTCCTTTATAGCGTCCGGGTTGGTAAATAGGGCTTTAATAACAATGGGAATATTACCCTAGAAATTAGTGGCGTCTTATTATTTTCAAGAGATCGAAAAATGCTGACTATTGTTCGTTCTGAGCAAATCGTAAAAAAACTATTGCAGATCATTCTCGATATCAAGTATATGATGCCATCAATCTTTATGGAGATATTTCATTGCTTCGCTATATCGTAATCGCTGTGTCTTTTTTTACATCAACGGCCTTGTCTCCAGGTAATACTGACACCTATTGAATAACTGTGCTAATAATCGCCTTATAGCGGCCCTTGCCTAACCGCTACGGATATCTTGTAGAATTGTGCTGATCGTTGCCCTAGCGGCCTTTGCCTATCTGCAACTGAGAATTTGGAAGAATTGTGAATATTACCTAAACTGCCTTTATCTACCCTTTAGAGACTTCTTGAAGAATTGCGATCATTCCTTTAGCGGCCCTTGCTTATCCGCTACTGAGATTTCTTGATCAATTACGCTGATCACTGTCTTACTGGCTCTTAATTATTGCTCACTGAGAATTCTTAAAGAACTGTGATCGTTGCTTTATCGGCCCTTGTCTATCCGCCATTGACTTCTTGAAGAACAGCGATCATTGCCTTAGTCTCCCTTGTCTATCCGCTGCTGAAAATTCTTGAAGAACTGTGCTGATCATTGTCTTAGCGGCCCTTTTATATCCGCAAGTGACTTGAAGAACTATGATCATTGCTTTTGCGGTTCTTGTCTATCCGCTACTAAGAATTCTTGATGAATTACGATTATCATTGCCTTAGCGACCCTTGACTTGTTCACTGAGATTTCTTAAGAAACTGTGATCATTGCCTTAGCGACCCTTGACTATCCGCTAGCGACTTCATGAAGAATTTTTCTAATGTACATAGAAGCTCCACGTTTTTTTAAACCACATTATCAAAATTCAACTTATTTCTTACAGTTTATAAACGTTCGAAAACCCAATACATATTCTAGTCAACAATGTTTGAAAACGGTATGTGGATTCTTTGATATTCATGTCATCTCACACACACACACACAACTAATATTATCTCACTATGCTTAAATTAACTTTTCAAAAAATAGCTAAAATCGTTTTATTATATTTTAAATGTGTAATGATATTCATACCAAATCCAGACATTCACATGCAAAAATTGCTTTTTTTTTTCTTATCCCAAGTACACGTGGTACAGGCCATGATAATTATGGTGGGTAGAGGTAGGCGACTGCTTTTGCTGTAAGTGCACCACATGTCTACACATGTGAAAAGCAGTTCGACTTAGCACTTACAAATGTTGCAAAAATTTAATATCTAGATATTAGTGGTGGTTCCGGGTCATAGTATCGACAGGAATGAAATCCAGAAAACCCAATATCTCGAAAAATGGAAAACCTTTGAAGTATGAGTCTTGTAGGAGACATAGTCAGCAAAGGCGAAATCTCCACACCAGACCCTACATTGGGTGAGTCTAGAAATGGTAAAGAACATCTATAGCCGAACATAAGCTTTGAGGACAGCAGAATTACATACAATTATAAATATATAATATGCTTCGAGCAATCGCTTTTCCGCAAACTTCAAATTGATTTATTTATTTGAAAAATTATATTATGATGCATTAGCGCGCCATCTGTTATGAAAATTCGAAACTATTGTAAATGCGTATGATTCTTTTAAAAATTAAACAATTTCTACTGTCCTTATTGCAATGGAAAAATTAATGGAAGGGTATTTTTTGATATTGTACATTTCTAAATCAAATATGCGTGTTGATTAGACTTGTAAACTAGTTGTAGAGAGATGACCAGGCTGTATTTTAGCAATGAGTAGAATTTATCCCTGTTCACATTATTCACACACACCATTTAAAATTCATACAGTTTACCTTGTAGAATTGTATCATACCACGCTGCCAAGTATAAAACAAAAATGGTATATACTGACCGCTCACATTAACATTTTAGATGGCAGAGCGCCATCTAGTGGAACAAAAATCAACTAAACGTTGATTTAGCTTGTTCCAAAGATATTTGGCCGATCCCATTTCTTGATAAGTAAAGAAAGGTCAACCACGCGTTTCGGGCTGTTGACCCTCGTCAGCGTAGTGCAGACTGCACCTCTAACACCAAAAATTTTATCCCAGAGGCTTCCTGAGAAATCAAGAAATGGGTATTTAAGGCCAAGTTTTCGTAAATATACTTTTCATGTGAAAAAATAAGAAAAAAAATGGTCAGAATTTTTGAATAATTTTTTCTTATTTTTCATATATATATTTGAAAATTTCAATTTTTATATTTACTTTTTTCTATTTCATTCAAGAATATCTGATTCGTTACCCCAGTTGTGTTTTGGTTTTTGGACAAGCTCATGACGTGTAAAAGCCGATTTAAATGCTAGGTTCCGTTATTAAATCTTGCCGTTAAACAATTTAAATATTTACTGATACATTCAAAATATTCACCTCAAAAATAATATATATATATATCTTTGGTAATTTAGACCAACAACCCCATATTGTATATAACTTATAACAATATTTTCATGTTCAAATCAATAAGCTTGAGGGATAAGTCTCTTTCAAATAAATTTATTTCAAGCTTTCGGGCACAACCGCCCTTCGACAGGAAAAATTATATTAGCTACTAAAACTAAAACTAATACTATTTGAAAGAGACTTATCCCTCAAGCTTATTGATTTGAACATAATATTATGGGATTGCCTATTAATAAATATTTTCATGTTGTATAATAGAAACACATCTGTAAATGATTATACGCATGATTGACATGTGTCATTACATCATCATATGTAATGTACTTTGTTTATTTATTTTATTTATGCTTATGAGGTGATACAGCAGCGTATGTACTTTGTACAAACTAAGGATGAATAAATAAAACTTTGTAATAGATTAAGAGTTGAGCTAAAGCAGAGATCGAGATGTAGCAGTTACAAAACAACAAGGTCTAAATATGGAAACTGCCACGGCGCCAGTTTAGAATTTCACCAGACGATCCACGCCCCTGTCGCATAAGGCCCCCGTCTTAACCTATAAATACAGTCACTTGACAGTCACTTCACCATCTGCGTGAGCCCTCGTTAGTTGTACCCCAGGTCCACCTCATCGACCATGTAACCCAGTAAGAACTCTTCTATCTCCATCTTTCGCTCCTAGCTCAACTTTTATCTGTTCACGGAACTTTCTTAGTGCAACTTTATCTTCGTTTTTTGTGTATAGACATTCCCAAGCTTTCCACTCTGCCTCGACCACGACTGCCTGTACTCTGTGAGAACTTTTAAAGGTCTTACTAGGTGCAGAGAGGTACTGGAAAACTCCCCGTCCTGACTGTTCCTCTCGGTTAACACAGTATAGCGAGAGTCAACAGGATCGCACACTATAGATTAAGTCGACTGGATACCTCAAAACATTTTAGTCGACAAGATTCTACAAGAGTCAACAGGACTTCATCACCAAGCCAACGGATGGAACGTTAGAGATAGGGCAAGCTTTTTGGCTGCTGCACTTCGTGGACCTGCAGTGGAAGTTCTCCAGACGATTCCGGAACAACTTCGCCTAGACTTCAACGCCCTGATTGATGCGTTGGAGTCCCGATATGGAGAAGAACATTACCAACAACTTCATGTGGTAAAGTTCAAGAATAGACTACAAGAAAAGAAATGAAAGTTTGCAGGATTTGGCCAACGACATCCGACGCCTGGCAAGATTAGCTTTTCCAACGTGCCCGTCTGAAACACAATACTTTATGGCCCAACAACAGTTTGTTGATGCCATCGGAGACCCTGAAACCCAAAGGTTTGTCAGACTTTCAAGTGCGACTACTCTACAAGAAACCCTTGTCCAAGCCATGAAGTATGAAGCTGCCCAACAAGCCTCAATAGAAAGTTACCGCGTGGCTAGACAAGTTGAATTGTATAATCCAGAAAGAAAAAAGGGTTGCTGCTGGACCTGTCGAGCCCATGATCACATGTCTCCAACTTGCCCCCGAAAAGTAAAACAGCGCAGCGATACAGGTTGCTGGAAATGTGGAAAATGTGGCCACATAAGGAAAAACTGTCCAGATAACTCTAAGGATAAGCCTGAAAAAAAAAAGGGGCCGCTGCTGGACTTGTGGATCCCTTGATCACATTTCTCCAACTTGCCACAGAAAAGTAAAACAACGCGGTGATACCGACTGCTGGAGATGTGGACAATATGGCCACATGAGAAGAAACTGTCCGGAAAATTCTAAAACCACCTCAGCCCCTAGAAAGAACCATGAGAGACGGAATGATAATGCTGATGCCTTATCAAGTAGGCCATGTTTTCCACAAAGTGGACATTGCTCTCGTGCTGAAAACATATTTTGCGTAAGGCAAGTTACAGTGCAAGAAAGCAATGAAGTGGAAGAGCAACACTGGACTGGCCAAGCTTTAAGAAACGCTCATCGTGAAGACCGAGATCTCTTGCCAGTGATAAATTGGAAGGAATCAGGTGAAAGACCATCCTGGGAAGATGTGACCTCGCATAGTCCTAAAACCAAAAGTCTCTGGCGCCTCTGGCATTCTTTGACCCTGCGAGATGGAGTCTTATACAGGAAATGGGAGAGCGAGGATGGAAAGCATGAAATCTGGAAGTTGGTGTTACCCAGATCTCATGTACCTTTGGCTCTCCAGGATATGCATAGCAGTCCCACGGGAGATCACTTCGGCATCAGAAAAACATTGGCCAAAGTTAGAGAAAGATTTTGTTGGCCATGAAGTCGAACTGATGTTGAAAAATGGTGCAGAAACTGTACACGATGTTCAGTGAGAAAGGGACCGACACCAAGATCCAAAGGAAAGGTGAAGATCTACAATGTAGGTGCCCCATTTGAAAGGATGCTGACCGTTCACCAGTGGGCAGGAGAAAGGCTTCACTTTTCCAGTGAGGAAATGAAAGACAGGTACAACGTCAAGACTTCCAACAAGACTTTCAAAGAGGGTGAAATGATTTGGCTCCATGATCCTCAACGGAAGAAAGGACTTTCTCCTAAACTTCAGTATCAGTGGGAAGGACCCTACAAGATCATCAAGTGCCTCAATGATGTCATCTATAGGATTCAGAAGACCCGACGTCTAAACCCAAAGTGGTGCACTACAACCGATTAGCACCCTTCAGGGGTACTGTTCCAGTACAATAGACTGTTCGGGACGATCAGTCCTAAGGAGGGGGCAGTGTTACGTAGAAATAAAAGCACATTCCAGATGGAGAGAGAATATTCTAGAACATTTAAGAATAATGTAGAAAAAGCGTAAGACAACTGATTGGCCAATCTATAGCGATTTCGCAATGCTCGGTGCTGGCGGCTTTCTGATTGGTTAACCAACCATGACCGTTCTGGAAAGATCTACTCCGGGATATATAGGGATGAGAAACTCATGCCAGGGGGGAAGAAAGATAAGAAAAAGAGGTGGAAGAACGAAGCTACGTGGTGTGCTCCAAGCAAGCTGCTGTCTCAAGAGGTCGGACTGCTGCTTACCGCCGACGCCGGTGTACTTCTTGGAAGATTCTAGAAGGTTCTACGAACTTCTGTTTCCTGTTCTGCTCCTGCTTTCCCTCACCGTGCTGCAGTTGGTGAGTTTGTAACTGCTGTTTTCTTTATTGTTGTTTCATTTTTGCACTCTTCTGTAATTATTTTATCGATTTGGCTTAAATAAAGTCCTAAAGATCCTTTGTACCCACGGAAGTTATTCTTTGTCAACCAACAACGCAACAGTATATTTATTGAAAAAAAAAGGTATGTTTTTTCTATATAACTTGCTACGTATATATTTACTATATGTTTGTTCCATGTAATATTGTATTCTCTAATAGCGTTTATATTGTAAGCAGCAGCTATGCATTTTCAGTAACTGCTTTTTTTTAAAGGGTAGGCTCAAATTTTTTTTGCTGTCATTCGTTTAGGTAGGGTTTATATTTATCAGCTTCACAATATATAACCGCTCATATATATCTATATGGTACAACCATATTTTTTTAATATATGTATTTAGATATATAGATGAAAATATACTCATATTTAAATAAAGAAATATACAATCAGCAATCTGACCAATGAGGGAGCCAGAATATGTTCGACTCATATTTATTGTGCAGATTTTTTCAGCAAATTATACTTTTTTTAAAATCTTCTTTCATTTGATTTTTTTTAGTCAGTCAAAAAAAAAATTGGAACACCATTTCGCTCCCATTTAATTTAGTAAACGCTTCATGTATGATTTTTAGAATTTCATTATTTTTAGGCATATTATTTTTTGAAAATTATTTTAGCAAGACATGGAATGTTGTTAAGTTAATGTACTATTTAAAAAAAAATTACCAACCCGTGAAGCGTTAGCTCCAGACTTTTACCGCTGGGGGCAGCACTGCTAGAGCTAATAAATGATTTCGATTGGTGCATACTTTTACATGCTGTTTGTTTTTAGACTAAATTTATTCAAATCAAGATAACTTTTTTTTCATGCTTTTGAAAGTTAATATTATATTTTTAACGTTTCATAGTACTTTTCAAATTAAAGTCTTTGGAAATAATATTGCTTTTTTTCCCATCCTGCAGGTCAACATTACACTGCAACATGCTATCGTAACTCTGGCTTTTGACATTGATATTTATGTATTATGAAAGTACTGTTTGCTACCTTAAGCTCTGGAGAGATTATAATGTATCTACAGATCCATCATGCGGAAATTACACCATAGTAAAAAAGAACGCATGTAGCTTGTAGCAAAATTTGTGCCCTGTGTGAAGCTAGCGTTCAAAATTTTATTTTTTAAAAAGATATTTCAATTGTTGGCCTTATTTTCACATGTTACGACCCATAACGCTGCTACATATAGGGTTAATTAATAACTCATTTGACATTTTACTTTTATTTAAGGTCTTCGAAATATTTATTTTTAGGTAAAAAAATTGAGGTATATTTTGAAATATAGATAAGAATCACAAGGAAGCAAGACCAAATCCAAATGAATAAATTATGTGTGGTTTCAGTAACAGCATTGTTACCATCTTCAGACAAAAGTACTGAAGACATTCAGTAATTTTGTCTTAATAAGGTAACAATGCTGTTACTGAAACATCACACATAATTCGTTTATTTTTATTTGGTTTCGCATTTTTGGTATTTTTAAAATTGTCCTTGCCTATTAGAAAATGATGCAAAATTCCTATTTTTTTATTTACCATTTTAAAAAGTACATTCTTTTGTTAAAATATCCAATTCCCACACTTTTCTAAACCTGCCAACAATAACCTAATAAAAATTCATCCAAGTCCGGGTATTTCAGTATTGCAGATATATCACATTTATAAAAGTTGCTTAACTATTTAGAGATGTAAGTGCCGGATTAGGTGCCCTTAAAAATGTTTAATCTGGCTGTTTCTTCTTGAACAGCCGAGCGTGAAGTGGAGAAAGTAAAATTTTCAGGTTGAGAGGACCATTTTCCTTAATTCACACTAATCATTAGATTTTTTTTTTTCATTTTTTAGATACCAAAGCCCAGTTTGGTTACTTGCACTCACTGGAGGGGTTGGACTTTTTCAAGAATCAGGGGCCATTGGGGAATTTTTTTTTTTCAGAACAAAGTGCCCAAAGCTGGATTCGATGATCCCGGGTCGTGGTTTTTAAAAATCAACATTTTAGACCACTCCTCCAAAACAGCACTCTATTCATTGGATGTGTTTGTGAAATTGATCTTATATTTCAAATTCTTTTTACCAGCATTTTCAAATTTACTATTTGCAGTTTATCTCCATTGTGCTGAAAGAAAAAAAAAATCAATACTATAAGTTTTAAAACAGTTGGGGGCTATATTCATTCATTAGTAATAAACCCCACTCGAACAATACCCGGGCGAAGCCGGGTCCAATCGGCTAGTATATATATATATATATATATATATATATATATAGTTTATTTTTGCTCCACTAGATGGCGCTCTGCCATCTAAAAAGCACATGTGCTCGTGGTCAGGAGATGCCTTCTTTATTTTTAATATCAACACCTGACCCACTTATCTTTTTTTTTCTATTGTTTTTTCATGTGTTAAGCGTATTCACGCAAATTTGGCCTTAAATACCCATTTCTTGATTTCTCAAGAAGCCTTTGGGACCAAAAATCTTTTTGGTCGCAGTGGTTACAGTCTACTCCACGCTGACGAGCGCCAACAGCGCGAAACGCGTTCGTGGATGACTTTTCTTGATTTGTCAAGAAATTGGGTTGGCCAAATATCACGGAGCAAGCTAAATAAACGATTAGTTTATTTTTGCTCCACTAGATGGCGCTCTGCCATCTAAAAAGCACATGTGCTCGTGGTCAGGAGATGCCTTCTTTATTTTTAATATATATATATATATGTAATATATAAGTTGAAGTTTGGTGTTGTCGACTTGTAGAATCCTGTCGACTACTGAAATAAAGTTGAAGTCCTGGTAGCTCTTGTTGTACTGTGATGACCAAGAGGAACAGTCAGGATGTAGAGTTTTCCAGTACCTCTCTGCACCTTGGAAGACCTTTAAAAGTTCTCACAAAATACAGGCAGTCGTGGTCGAGGCAGAGTGGAAAAGCTTGGGGATATCCACACAAAAAACGAAGACACAGTTGCACTAAGAAAGTTCCGTAACAGATAAAAGTTGAGCTAGTAGCGCAAGATGGAGATAGACGAGTTCTTCCTAACTACATGTTGGATGAGATCGACATAACATACGACCGACGCGGCTTGCACTAAGGGTGAACTAAACTCTACTGTACTCTCAAGTGACTGTAAAGTGATGTATTTATAGGTTAAAGACGGGGGGACCTTATGTGACAGGGGCGTTTCTCAGAAAGGGGGGCCTTTGCATGTCCAGGTGTGAGAGGGGTCTCTGCATTCCACCACATGTGACAGTGTGGGTGGCCTTGTCGTTGGAATTGTAAATCTACCTGATTTATGACTTCCATCTTTAGACTTTGTTGTTTTGGCAATACTATATGCTCGATCTCTGCTTTAGCTCAACTCTTAAATCTATTACAGATTTTATTTATTTATCCACTTTGTACAAATTACATTACATATGGCGATGCAATGACACAGATTAATCATGCGCATAATTATTTATAGATGTGTTTCTATATACAACATGACAATCTTGTTATAAGTAATTATACAATATAGGGTTGTTGGTTTAAATTACCATATATATATATATATATATATATATATATATAAAGAGACAAAGGTCGCCTCTCCCGTCAAAATAGACGTCAGAACTAGACGCCATCTATTGACCGTCGCCGCAACTAGCGGCCTCGGGTCGGTGACAAAGCCACAACACCAGCTTTGGCAAACTGAAAAGCGTCCACCTAGAGACCATGGTTTCGGGCTAGTTGCGGCGACGGTCAATAGATGGCGTCTAGTTCTGACGTCTATTTTGACGGGAGAGGCGACCTTTGTCTCTTTAGATCAATATCCTCCTGGCAAAATTTACATCTATATATATATATATATTAAGAAAAAGGCATCTCCTTATCGTGCAACTGAAAGTTGCTGATGGCAGGCGCCATCTATCGGAATAAATATCAACTATTCTCGTTGATTTTTAATTATTCCAGAATTGGCCAAATACCCATTCTTGATTAATCAAGAAAAGCTAACCACGGACGCGTTTCGGGCTGTTGGCCCTCATCAGCGTGGTGCAAGCTGTACCTCAACGACCAAAAAATTGGTCATTAAGGCATCCTGAAAAATCATGAAACGGGTAGTTGAGGCCAGAATTGCGTGAGAACGCTACACAATGTGAAAAAATAGTACAAATGTGATATTGTACTGGGATAAGGTGTATAACTTAAGAAAAAGGCATCTCCTTATCGTGCAACTGAAAGTTGCTGATGGCAGGCGCCATCTATCGTGGTTAGCTTTTCTTGATTAATCAAGAATGGGTATTTGGCCAATTCTGGAATAATTAAAAATCAACGAGAATAGTTGATATTTATTCCGATAGATGGTGCCTGCCATCAGCAACTTTCAGTTGCACGATAAGGAGATACCTTTTTCTTAAGTTATACACCTTATCCCAGTACAATATCACATTTGTACTATTTTTTCATATATATATATATATTTAAAAAAGATGCATATATTGGATTTAAAATGAATTTATTGTTCCAATATTTCGAGGGGCAACTCGCCTCTCTTTATCGAGGAGTTTTATCCGAGTGGAAGTTTGCCTAACGAATATTATTGATGATAATATTCCGGAACACATAGAATATTATGATAATAATGATAATAATATATTCGTTACATTATATATTTATATAATACTAGACGGGTGACCCGGGCTTCGCCCCGGGATTGACCCGTGTGCATATCTACCCGAGTGATATATATTTAGATAAGATTTTTTATCTAATTGTTTGTTATTAGCATTATATATTTGTTTGCATCAGCATAAATTAATCTAATATTTGATAGAGGGCGCTGTTCGTGAGCTAAGTAGAATAATTTGAATATATAGTTTTAATAATTAATTTATATATTTTTTTAAATAGCCTATCGTCTTCCCCGTATTTTTTTACCTATGTATGGGAATTTTGGTTTGAATTAGTGAACTACTGCGAATTTGTATATACCGGACATACAAACTGTCGTGTTCTCTACCTAACAAAATAGAACTTGACGAACACTACAAGGTATAGACCATTTATTACTATACATAAGATACTTTCACTCTCCTCTTACACTCTATATACATCCAATCCTTTTTACATATTTAATTTTCTATCAGAAAATTAATACATATCTACATATATGCTGCATTTTTTCTTTAAGAATAAAATTTGCATATGGAATCATTACACAAACAAACAAACATACAAACATTGATTTATATATATATATATAGATTTACAAACGGGAAAATATGTCCAGAGTAGCCTAGTGGACCTGCCATCTGCCCGGTAAGCGGAACACTGTGGGTTCGTTTCTCAAACCTGGACACTTTCATTTTTCCGTTTATCATTACTCTTCACAATTAATCCTTTCATACTTCATCCCTAAGGTTAGAAATAATCGATATTTCTCCTTAAAATTTACGATTTTTCGTTCAAAAGAAACATTTGCGGTAAAACTTGTCAAACGTAGTTTTATTATTATATATATATATATATAGAACCAGTAGAACCTCCCTGTAAAGGACACCTAATTGTAGAGCCAAAGTGTCCTCTTACCGGAGAGTTTCAAAATAGTAAAATTGGTTATTTTGCGACTTAAAACGTGTCCTCTAGCGCGAGTGTCCTCTCATGGAGGTTCTACTGCATATACATATGACATATTCGACAATGCCATCCGAGGAGACAAAACCAATGACACCAGGACCAATAATGATGACAGACGGGGGACAATTAGACAGTAGGAGGCCCCTGGCAGCAAGGAATTAGGGTGCAGGACCATTTTAAAATGTATAAATGCCAGAAATTTCCACAGTTTCGCAATGGATTTTAAAATGTGTTAGATAGGGGAAGGCCTCTTTCTTGTTCTGGGAGGGATTTAATGGCTAAAATTGACTGGGGTGTTTGAATCTGGACTGGGAAATGTAAATTGCTTTGTAGAACAGATTGTAGCAAGTTCTTTTTGTAATTTTAGAGCTCTTCAGTTTTTTTAACTAAATTCTTGAAATTATTGAGCGCATTCCATATGTTGACAAATATCTTTATTTAGAAATATGAATTATTTAGCGTGATATATTTTTCTTTTATCAAATAGAAAAATTTCCTACTTGCCTTAAATGTATATATCCCGGCTCATCAGTGATGAACTCTCCCAGCGTCATTTCAATCTACCAGACAATTTCTACCATTAAATTGAGCTAAAAATTTCATATTTATAAATATACTAGCCGAATGACCCGGGCAACGCCCGGATTTTACCCGATTAAATGCTTTTATTCAAATACTATTCGTTACAATTATAAATTGGCGCCGTGGATGTCACTCTTGTGAAACGTCCCGCTCCAAACTTTACAGTCAGATTAGTTACGATATACACATGTGTAAATCTTCAAATCGAGCGAGCGTCTATAAATATCTCGATTTAGATCAAGTATTCTAATTATTAAGCGAACTATTATTAATAAAATTTTGAGAAGATATCGATTTTAAACGTATTTATAACCTTGATAGAGGGCGCTGTTCGTGAGCTAAGTAGAATAATTTGAATATATATTTTTAATATTTAATTTATATATAATTTAAAATAGCCTATCGTTTTCCTCGTACTTTTTTTTTACCTATGTATGGAAATTTTGGTACTGTAAAAAAACTTTGCTTCAATAATATTAAAAAAAAACACCCAGGCTAAGTTTCGAACCAAGGTTGTGGAAATACGAAGCCGCACACCTAACCATTAAGCTACGCTTGGCATCATAAATATTCGCATGCAAAGCTATTTCAGGCATTACATATTTCTAACGACCTTTTTGAAATAGGTTTGTGAAACATGGAAATTATAATACTTCAAATAAATAGAAATAGAGTGAACACAAATAAAACATACCAAATATTTCGAATTAGAGCAGTTATTTTAAACGGCGAATTAGATCAGTTATATAAAAAAATGAAAATATATAAATAAATAAAACCTACCAAATATTTCAAATTAGAGCAGTTATTATATAAATATTTATATTATATGTGTTATTAAGCGAACTATTATTAATAAAATATTGAGAAGATTTAGATTTTAAACGTATTTATAACCTTTTAGTACTTGATAGAGGGCGCTGTTCGTGAGCTAAGTAGAATAATTTGAATATATAGTTTTAATAAATGATTTATATATTTTTTAAAATATCCTATCGTCTTCCCCGTTATTTTTTACCTATGTATGGAAATTTTGTTTTGAATTAGTGAACTACTGCGAATTTGTATACCGGACATACATACAAACATTCATTTATATATATATAGAAGATATGGCGCATTTTTGCCTTATAAAAATCTTTTTGGTGATTTTCAAAATTTTAATTGAATTTCATATCTCGTTTTATATTGGTTTAAAAATAATTGGTAAAGTAGGGGAGAGAGAGAAAGAGTTACTTATAAATTCAACCTATTACACTAACTCTTATAATTAGAGAAAAAATTCTTCAAATTAAAGATACCTTGGCAAGTAAATCATTTTATTGTCTCGACGTTTCGACAAAAATATTTTGTCCTCATCAGGAGCGAACAAAAATTTAAACACTTGGCAAAGCGTTAAAAATTATTCTAAGGCTGTAAGGGCATTTTCACGCGATATTTCATCCTTAGAATAATTTTTAACGCGCTTTGCCAAATGTTTTAATTTTTGTTCGCTCCTGACGAGGACAAAAGATTTTTGTCGAAACGTCGAGACAATAAAAAAGATTTAATGGCCGAAGTATCTTTAGTTTGAATAACTATGAATGCCGGCCAAGCAACCTTTATCTTTGCGATAAAATATTTTAATATTATCTATCTTTTTTATTATACATAATTGAAAGATATTTCCCCCCAGCCTTTATACTGCAATGAATAAAAATTGAATAAGGGAGGGCATGGATCATCAGTAGTGAATTCTCCCAGCGGTATCACCATTTTAATCTTCAGATGTTGTTGTTATCGTGTCCAATGAAGAGCCTCAGATGTCTCCATACATCTCTATCACAGCAGTCGCAATGTCCGCGATCTTGGGTATGTAAAGCTGCTGTTCTGGGTCCATGTCAATTTTCTGTTGTTGTCGGGTCCAATGAAGAGCCTCAGATGTCTACATGCCTATATATCACAGCATTCGCAATATCCGCGATCTTGGGTGTGTAAAGCTGCTGTTCTGGGTCCATGTCAATTTTCTGTTGTTGTCGGGTCCAATGAAGAGCCTCAGATGTCTCCATGCCTATATATCACAGCATTCGCAATATCCGCGATCTTGGGTGTGTAAAGCTGCAGTTCTGGGTCCATGTCAATTTTCTGTTGTTGTCGGGTCCAATGAAGAGCCTCAGATGTCTCCATGCCTATATATCACAGCATTCGCAATATCCGCGATCTTGGGTGTGTAAAGCTGCTGTTCTGGGTCCATGTCAATTTTCTGTTGTTGTCGGGTCCAATGAAGAGCCTCAGATGTCTCCATGCATATATATTACAGCATTCGCAATATCCGCGATCTTGGGTGTGTAAAGCTGCTGTTCTGGGTCCATGTCAATTTTCTGTTGTTGTCGGGTCCAATGAAGAGCCTCAGATGTCTCCATGCATATATATTACAGCATTCGCAATATCCGCGATCTTGGGTGTGTAAAGCTGCTGTTCTGGGTCCATGTCAATTTTCTGTTGTTGTCGGGTCCAATGAAGAGCCTCAGATGTCTCCATGCATATATATTACAGCATTCGCAATATCCGCGATCTTGGGTGTGTAAAGCTGCTGTTCTGGGTCCATGTCAATTTTCTGTTGTTGTCGGGTCCAATGAAGAGCCTCAGATGTCTTCATGCATATATATTACAGCATTCGCAATATCCGCGATCTTGGGTGTGTAAAGCTGCTGTTCTGGGTCCATGTCAATTTTCTGTTGTTGTCGGGTCCAATGAAGAGCCTCAGATGTCTTCATGCATATATATTACAGCATTCGCAATATCCGCGATCTTGGGTGTGTAAAGCTGCTGTTCTGGGTCCATGTCAATTTTCTTCGTTGTTGTATTGTACTGTACTGAATACAGTAAATAAGCGTTTTGAAATAACTGTGGACATACGCTTCTAGGACCATAGAAAACTAAATCTTGCCACATTTTCTGGCAGTTAGAATTGTCAACTTGCCTACTATCGCCAGGCTTCGGGAGTTCAATTCAGTCGGAATTTGCTTTGAGCATTTATACTCATTGAGATAAAGGAATATGATGGGCCAGATATCGAATAGGAAATGGATTGATGAAAAGAAAATTTTCTTGTGGATAAATGGCTAGAAAAAGGCTACAGGAAGAAAAAAATGAAGCCGAATAACAAGAATAAGCTATGAAAAAACAAAGTGCTGACGTTTTAAGAACCTGAGGAGACAAAGATCTTCTCAGAATCAAAGAAACTAAAATAATAAATATATCTACATAGATACTAACTACCCTAATGGCCTGTGTAGATAGTCTCCAGGTTCATTCCTCAATGTGTAATATAATATTTTGTTTTCAGAAGGTATTGATGTGAAAACAAACAAAATGGCCACAAAACATTAGGTTCTAATACCAAAATAACGCCTGAGTTTGATCTCTCTAGAAAGACCCCATGTCTAACCTTAATAAACTAAGAGAAAAATTTAGGATACAAATTTTTTCTCAAGAGTTTCTCAAGAAAGAATTCTATTGCTGTTAGATTGCCACATCAGATCTAAATCACTTATCTTTCTGCATTTAACCCTCACCTTTTCAGAGTTCTTATTTTGAAGATAGAATGAATTACTTTGCGTTGAGTTTTCAATATAGTTTATACGCGAAACAATTTCTGCATTTACTAAACGAAAGATAACAAAAATGAAAAAGGCTTAACTTAGATGACGCTCTTTTCTCTGTTAAATAATGTTGCCTAAAAATGAACCTTATATTTCAATCTAAATAAACATCAACTGAACAGTAATTTTTAAAAATTCTTATGGTAAATAAGGAAAGAGATATGGCTGAGTGCAACTCCACTGGGCTTAAGCTCTTCCAACTAAACGTCACAACTCTATCACCAAAGAATATATTAAAAAAATAATCGGCGATGCCGTCATTTTTTTATTAAGAAGAATTACAGAAGCTTTGAAGCATGGCCTTCCTCAGCTAAATCAAGATCCTCCGAGCAAGATTACCGCTGCAGGTGTCGAGCTGGATAATTAGCGTGATCAGAGGTAAGAAGACATCAGCGAAAAGTGATGAGAACGGATGACATCAGAGAAAAGTGATGAGAGAAAGACGTGATGATGTCAAACATGATAGCTAGAGGGGTAAAGATGCTATCTGGCTTCCATCTAAATGCAAATTGGGATCTCACTGAAACACGTCAACAGACGATCTACCTTCAAAACTATCCAAAATCAAAATATATTATTCATTATTCTACGGGGGGATTGTGAATTTTCAACAAATTACAAAAATTATAAAACGACACAACAAAAAAAGAGTTGCGACATCTTAATTTTTATAAAATATATTATAAAGTTGTAACAATTTATTTGAACTATTTTGACGCATATGATTCTTTTAAAAATAACTCAAATTCTACTGTCCTTACTGCAATGATAAAAATAATAGGAGGGCCTGTGTTAAAGGAAATTACAACTATTTTTGACGCGTATGATTCTTTTAAAATTAAATCAAATTTCTACTGCCCTTACTGCAATGGTAAAATAGTTCAAATTTCCTAGAACAGATTGTACGCCAATACATTGTATAATAATTTATTTACTGGCAATGTTTTTGCGTTATTGCTTTGTGTTAATTTATTCCTAACTGGCCTTGTCTTTATAGTTTGCTGAGGAGCATTGCTCGAAGCAAATATTTGAATGTAATTCTACTGTCTTAAAAGCTTATGTCCATAGTTTACTTGAAAACCATTTCTAATATTCCATCCTTCAGTGTAGCATATAAAAGCAGAATGATCCAATACAGTATTAGAGCTCTGAGAAGCGGTCTGGTGGATTAAATTGGCGAAACCGCTGGGAGGGTTCACCACTGATGAGCCAAGCCTTCCCAATATATTTTTCATCGCAGTAAGGACAGTAGAAGTTCGTTTTATGTATAAAAAAAAAAACATTCACGCTTTTAGGTCCTTTTATTTTATATGTATTGATGGCGCGTTATTGCTTTGTGTTAATGTTTCTTTTTAATTATATCATCAACTATTTTCTCTACATTGATGATATTATTTAAAAGAAACACATTGCCAGTAAATTTATTTGCTACGAATTTTATCGATAGATGGCAATTGAATTTATATAAAAGATTATATATAAGATATAGTTAGCCCTAACCTAAATTTCTTCTGAAGGCTTTGAATTATAAATGTTTATTTTTTCAACAAATTTTCTGTATGCAAATATATATAACAAGGGCTAAATTAAATGAACTTCCTGTGTCTTTGGGGTGTAATTTTCTATGATGAAAATGAGATATTCCCAAGACCTTTTAGACTGTGCACGCTCATTTTTAATGTTTTTCAAAATAGCCTTCTCAGCTCATTCATTCCTGAAATTTACAAATATTGAGAACAAACACATACATAAACACAAGGTGTTAAAACTATTTTACCGTTCTTTTACTTTGTACATAGAATGAAGGTCTTAGGTGAAGGGAGACAACGAGCAAGACATCTACCTCTCTATATCTATAGATAGCCCCAGCTTGGACCGACCGAGGGCAAAGGTCGGCGTGGGCGGAGACGACGGAGCGCGCGCGTCATGTTAGATTCTTTTTTTGGTCAGTTGGCAGGATTCCCTTGTTAGCAGCGGATCTGGCGGACAGTTGAGTTCCCTTGCCTTGGGGCAGACGCGCCAAAGAAATACCCTACAAGCAGCGTCTTGTGGACGGAAAGAAGTCTAAGAAGACATATCCCACAAGCAGAGTCTCGTGGACGGAAAGAAGTCTAAGAAGACATATCCCACAAGCAGAGTCTCGTGGACGGAAAGACATCTTGGAGGATCCCTCAAGCAGCAACTTGAGAGCGGAAAAGACGCCTTGGACATCGCTACGAGTCGCGACAATTGGACATCGCAACGAGTCGCGACAATTGGACATCGCACAAGACAAGACAAGCCAAGCCTGCGACGGTGCTGCCACGAGGTACTGTGTAAACAAACGCTCGACACCCCCCCGCCATTTATTTTTGTCTTCCTTCCCTGAGATTAGTTAATTTTTTTATTTTCTTTTTTGCTTAACCTTGTTTATTTTTTTTATACATAATTCCATAGATATAAGTATAATTTAGCTTAACCTTTTTTCATGTTTTTCTACCCTTAATTCTTTATATAAGTATAATAGTTTTTATCCCTTTTGTTTTTAATCTTTAAAATAAATCCTTTTTGTTATACTGTGTTTCTGTGCATTTATTTCCCCCATTGTTTTCCTTTCAGTCGATCACCATTTTTTTTTTTAAACGAACACGAACATTTTGGTGAGCCGGACGTGATCGATTTAAAGGAAATATGGAGAAAATGGATGCAATTAAAAAGCGCAGAAAAGCCATAAGAGGTACTTTCACTAGAATTATTAATGAAATAAATGGAGAATTTGAAAAGTCTCAAATTGATAGGAATGATATTTATTCTAAGTTTAATAGACTAGAGTCTTATTACACGAAACTTGTAGATCTAAACGGAAAATATCAGGCTTTATTGGTAGTGAAAGAAGGGATTACAGAGGAAAGTATTGATAGGGAATGGCAAGAATGCGATAAATATGAAGTGGAAAAGTTTGATATTCAACAGAAAGTCAGTTTACTACGGAATCCCGATAAAGAAGAAACAATCCCGATTGCTAGCGAGGACACTGTAATAAATGTGAAATTACCAGAGTTAGCCCTAAAAAGCTATGACGGCTCTCTGGAAGGTTGGTTGCCCTGGTGGGCGCAGTTTTCGAAAATTCACGAAAATAAGAATTTATCCGATAGCGACCGGTTTTTATATTTGCGTCAAGCAATTGTACCAAATTCAGAAGCCTATCGTGTTGTAGCAAGCTATCCCGTTACAGGCGCCAACTATGTTTTGGCAGTACAAGCCCTACAGGAGCGATTCGGTGACCCGAATATACTGACAGAACTATATGTCAGACGTCTATTGAATTCGGTTATATCTAATGTAAAGAAAGAGAATAGAAATTTAAGCAGTCTGTACGACGAACTGAGCAGTCACCTCCGGTCGTTAGAGACATTGGGCATTGATCCCCAGTTGTCGGGTATTTTTTTATACCCTCTTGTCGAGTCTTCATTACCTTCGGATATTTTGAAAATATGGCACAGGCATCCTTCTTCGGGTTATGGTATGGAGTTAGCAAAACGGGAAGAGTCAGATAAAGGGGTTGGAGGAGCTCAAGAAAGGCTCAGGTTATTATTGGACTTTCTAAAAGCCGAAGTAAGGAGTGCTCAACGGCTGAAATTTGTGGAAAAAGGCTTTAAGCAGGAGGAACCCTATAAAAGGTCTTACAATGATGGGACCAGAACCAGGAGCAATTTCAGACCCGCCACTGTGTCTAGTTTGTTCGGAGGGCGAACTAATATAAAATGCTTCTTTTGTGAAAGAACAAATCATGCGAGTCATCAATGCCGTTCCATAATGAAAATGTCTCCGGGAGAGAGAAATGATAAAATACGTAGTGCCCATCTATGTTTCAAATGCTTAAGAAAGGGACACATACAGAGTCAGTGCCAAGAACAATTGGAGTGCAAAAACTGTGGGAGAAACCACTTGGAAGTTTTATGTGAAGGAAATTCTTCTAACCGGTTAACGAAACCAGGAAGAGAAAATCTAAAGGAAAATGCAACTGAACCCATTGCATCGCTTTCTAGTCAAGCCTGCACAGGTCAAGTCTTGCTGATGACCACGGTAGCACTGTTAAGAGGCCCAAATGCCTCTAGAAGGGTTAGAATTCTCCTCGACAGTGGGAGTCAGTTTTCGTATATCAAACAGTCGTTAGTCTGGAGTATAGGAATAGAAAGAAAAGGCGAAATAACTATAGCTAAAAGTCTTTTTGGAGGTAATAAGATTGGTGAAGAAAAGCACGGTAAATTTATGTTAGAATTAGAGAATTTAGGTAATAAAAGAGATGTGATCCATATTGAGGCGCTGGATCAACGTAAAATTTGCGACGCCATACCACCTTTGCCAAAGGAGACTGGTTAGAAAAATTGAAGATTAAGGGCATAATATTGTCCCAGGACAATTTTAAAGGACAAGAGATTGACATATTGATTGGTGCTAACTATCTAGGTATGATTTTGACAGGAAAAATAGTTCAAGTTGAAGCAGATTTAACTGCGGTGGAAACGAAATTAGGTTGGACACTAATGGGCAATTCGCCAATTATTGATAGCAATGACAATGTGCAGCAGACTTTGAATCTGCTAACAACGCGATGCGATTTAAAGGATTTGTGGGATCTAGAAGTACTAGGCATTAGGGATCCTGTTGAAACTTGCTCCAAAGAGACCAGATATCAGGAAATAAAAGAAAAGTTTATAACAAAAATTCAAAGACAAAGTGATCAGAGATATTCTGTAGGTCTACCTTGGAAGGTAGAAAAGGAGTCAATCCCCAGCAATCTTGACATAGCGATAAAAAGGTTAGATATAAGCACTAAGAAAATGACCTCACAGAATAAGTTGACCGAATATAGTCAGATCTTTAGAGACTGGCTGACTGAAGGACTCATTGAAAGAGTCGAGGAAAATCCTCTCGAGAGAAGAGGCTACTATTTACCTCACCGCCCTGTGTACAAGATGAAATCTAAAACGACGCCCATACGTCCGGTTTTCGATGCTTCTTGTCTAGGCCATAATGGACTATCTTTGAATCAATGTTTAGAAAAGGGACCGAATTTATTGGAAAGAATCCCTGAAATGATGATAAGATTTCGGGAAAATAAATTTGGAGTCACGGCAGATATAAGAAAAGCATTCCAGATGGTGGCGATTGAAGAATCTGAACGGAACTACCTTAGATTCCTTTGGTGGGAAAAGGAGAGCGATAGAGAACTAATAGCTTACAGGCATAAGAGACTTGTATTTGGCTTAAACTGCAGTCCTTTTGTGCTGAACGCCGTAATAGAATACCATCTTCAATCAATAAGAGGCCCACTTGTTCAATGGGCAAAGATTTTAGCTCAATCCTTCTACATGGACAATTGTATTACCTCGCTGGAAACAAAGCAGGAAGTGCAGGAATTTCAAAAGGCCGCAATTGAAATTATGGACAGGGCTAAAATGGACTTACGAGAGTGGGAATATTCTCTGGAGGAAAACCCTGAAAAGGGGACTTGTACAAAAATATTGGGTGTTGTTTGGAATAAAATGGAAGATTCATTAAAATGCGAACTCCCTGACAATTTGAGTCTTCAACCCAAATTAACGAAAAGGTTGGTACTGTCCATGGTTCAGCGGATATTTGATCCACTTGAATTTTGCGCTCCAGTATTCTTGACACCAAAGTTGTTACTGCAGCGATCATGGGGACTGAAACTAGGTTGGGATACACCACTACCCGAAAGTATGGCCCAGGAATTTCGAACCTGGTTGGATCAAATAAATTTAATAGAGTTAATAAAGATACCGAGATATATGTGGAATGATCTCATTTTCCCTACAGAAGTTCATATCTTTTGTGACGCTAGTCAAATAGGCTATGGAGCTGTAGCCTATTTAAGGAGCGAAACGGGACGAGAAAATACTCTAACTTTGATTTGGAGCAAAGTCAGATTAGCTCCTATGAAGAGTATTACGATCCCTCGCTTGGAATTAATGGCCATGGTACTAGGAGCTAGACTAGCCAATGCAATCCAAGCTGCCTTGAAGAGAAAATGTGAAACAACTCTTTGGTCTGACTCTACTACCGCGCTAAGTTGGATAAAGAAAGAAATTGAGTGGAGAGTTTTCGTGAGAAACCGAGTCAGAGAAATACAGGCCACTACCAATTTGAACGATTGGAGGTTCGTTCCTAGTCAGTTGAACCCGGCCGATCTTCTGTCTCGAGGTTGCCCTCCAAGCCAGTTTGTGCAAAGCAGATGGTGGGAGGGCCCCGAATGGTTGAAAAAACCTAAAGAATTCTGGCCCAATTCAGAGTTCTCGATAAATCCAAAAGAAATAAATGTTGAAGAAAACATTATGAAAACCAACATTAATTTGAACATCGATTATAAAGACTGGTTACTGACCAGGAGGTCTAATTACTCTCTCAACATCAGGGTAATGTCCTATGTTTTAAGATTTTTAGGAAAACTTAAAAAACAGTCAACTGAAACAGGACCATTGAAAGTTTCAGAATTAGACTTGGCAGAAAAAAAGCTTATCCGAATGATTCAGGAGAAAGTCTCCATAGAGAAATCGAATGCAACCAAGAGTTTTAAAATATTAAAAACCACTGACGGACTTTGGTGTGTAGAAAGCAAACTTTTACATGGACAGGTCCCAGAAGAATTTAAAACTCCTATCATTCTACAAGGCGACCATCCTTTCGTAGAGCAACTTATATGGGAAGTGCACCTGAAGAATGGACATGTAGGCGTGCAATTCATTTTATCAAAGCTGAGAGAGAAATTTTGGATAATCAGGGGAAGGAAAACGATAAGGAAAATTATCAGTAAGTGCATTGCTTGCAGGAGACTTAAAGAAAAGTCTCTGCAAAGACCAATGGCAGCTTTGCCAGAAAACAGAATTGGACTGGGCAAACCCTTCCAAGTTACAGGAGTTGATTTATTAGGCCCTCTTCATTTGAAAGAAGGTGGGAAAGTGTGGGTAGCCGCCTTTACTTGCGCCGTCTATCGCGCTATTCATCTGGAGTTGGTGAAGAGTTTAGAGACAGGAGTCTTCATGATGGCCCTCCATAGGTTTATTTGTCGGAGAAGGCGCCCCGAGAAAATATATAGCGACAATGGCACCAATTTCGCAAAACTTAATAGAATATTCAAGAGATTGGATTGGATTAGAATTGAAAGGGAAACCTCAATTAAAAGGATACAATGGATTTTTATCCCTCCTTCCGCTCCTTGGTGGGGAGGATTTTGGGAAAGAATGGTTAGGACAATAAAGGAAATGTTGATAAAGATGCTAGGTCACAGGAAGCTGAAATATGTACAACTGCAGACTGCCCTTTGTGAAATCGAATCTATCATTAATAATCGACCCCTCACTTATGTCTCTGAAGACGACAATGATCTAAAACCGTTAACTCCTAATGAGTTTTTACAAAATGGTCCAGAGTCTAGCTTTCCTGAATTTGAAAATTTAAAGCCAGAAATGTTGCACACTAGATACAGAGAGTTAGGTCAACTGAAGAGAGAATTGAAGCAGAGATTCTTAAAGGAATATTTAGGCGCACTGATTCAGAAATCCGAAAATATTGATAGAAGACAGTTGAAAGTAGGAGACGTTGTACTGATCGGGCAAGAAAATCTTAAAAGAATGTTTTGGCCTAAAGGGCGAATAGTAAATCTCATACCAGGAAAAGATGGAATAGTGAGAGTGGCCCATGTTAAAACATCCACAGGAACCTTGATCAGGGCTCTACAACGCTTACACCCTCTTGAAATATCCTCGAATGTTGAGACGATTCAAATGGACAATTCAAATACCGAACCCCAATCTGAAGCATTTTTAGGAAATAGGCCCAATATTGAATCCAGGGACTCTAGAAATAGATATGGTAGGGTAATCAGAAAGCCTGCAAGGTATGACTCGAAGGACTAGTGAAAGTACCTGTAGAGAAAAAAAAAAAGGGTGTAATTTTATGTGTATTTTATGTAATGTAATAGGCATATCTACTCTTGTGTGTATTGTGTATATATATTCTCTTTTGTCTTATACTTAATTTTGGCTTCTTTCGGAGCAAAATTATGTGGGAGAATGTTAAAACTATTTTACCGTTCTTTTACTTTGTACATCGAATAAGGGCCTTAGGTGAAGGGAGACAACGAGCAAGACATCTACCTCTCTATATCTATAGATAGCCCCAGCTTGGACCGACCGAGGGCAAAGGTCGGCGTGGGCGGAGACGACGGAGCGTCATGTTAGATTCTTTTTTTGGTCAGTTGGCAGGATTCCCTTGTTAGCAGCGGATCTGGCGGACAGTTGAGTTCCCTTGCCTTGGGGCAGACGCGCCAAAGAAATACCCTACAAGCAGCGTCTTGTGGACGGAAAGAAGTCTAAGAAGACATATCCCACAAGCAGAGTCTCGTGGACGGAAAGAAGTCTAAGAAGACATATCCCACAAGCAGAGTCTCGTGGACGGAAAGACATCTTGGAGGATCCCTCAAGCAGCAACTTGAGAGCGGAAAAGACGCCTTGGACATCGCTACGAGTCGCGACAATTGGACATCGCAACGAGTCGCGACAATTGGACATCGCACAAGACAAGACAAGCCAAGCCTGCGACGGTGCTGCCACGAGGTACTGTGTAAACAAACGCTCGACACCCCCCCGCCATTTATTTTTGTCTTCCTTCCCTGAGATTAGTTAATTTTTTTATTTTCTTTTTTGCTTAACCTTGTTTATTTTTTTATACATAATTCCATAGATATAAGTATAATTTAGCTTAACCTTTTTTCTTGTTTTTCTACCCTTAATTCTTCATATAAGTATAATAGTTTTTATCCCTTTTGTTTTTAATCTTTAAAATAAATCCTTTTTGTTATACTGTGTTTCTGTGCATTTATTTCCCCCATTGTTTTCCTTTCAGTCGATCACCATTTATTTTTTTTTAAACGAACACGAACACAAGGTAATAAGACCAAATCCAAATAAATAAATAGTGTGTGACGTTTCAGCGTTGTTACCGAATTTATTTGGATTTGGTCTTATTACCTTGTGTTTATAATCTATAATCCAAATTGTGCATTAACACGCATACATCTTTCTCATTCTTGAAGATGTTTTTCAACCATATGATGACTAATTTTACGACTAATATCAACGATATTTGAAATTTTAGGAAAATTGTATATATTGTAGTAAAGTATTTATTATTTAATGTCCAGATTATTCATTTTTTGATGTTTTTATATTTTATTATTCTGCGTAAACATTCCTCATTGCTTCTCATGTATTTTATTAATTTTATTTTGTGTATTAAATAAATAGCTGTATCATCCTTGCTGGACCGCGGACGGTTGGCTCGGTAACACTGGAGCTGACGTCACTTCCTGTTGATGTAACCCTGCAAGCGGCGTCGCCACATACTGACTTGTTCTCTTTCTCCATGTTTACTATTTAATCTATATATATTCTCTTTACCTTGTAGTTAATTAAACAATAATTAACGTTGATCGCTGTGTGTGATCATTTGGAATACAACAAAGATTATGAGACTGAAGAAGCGCAAGGCCTAAAACGTGAGACTGAAGAAGCGCAATACCTAAAACGTCAGACAGAAGAAGCGCAAGACCTAAAACGTCAGACTAAAGAAGCGCAAGGCCTAAAACGTGAGACTGAAGAAGCGCAAGACCTAAAACGTCAGACTGAAGAAGCGCAAGGCCTAAAACGTGAGTAACCAAATTTCCTTTGATATCCTTTTTCTACTTACCAAATATTTTGTAAAATGGCAAACACGACGATTACAAAATTAAATGGTGCTAATTACTCCAGCTGGAGCTTCCAGATGAAACTCGTTCTAATCGAAAACGACTTGTGGAGTTTGATCAATCCAGGAGAGGCTAAGCCTGACCCTAGTGACCTTGTTGCAACAAAACTTTTTTTTTTGTCGCGGGATTGTAAGGCATTTTCAAAAATTTGCCTCGGGATTAATGATGAACAACAATTGCATGTTCAACATTTGAATACTCCGAAAGAGGTCTGGGAGGAACTGGAAAAATTATACGCACCAAAGGATAGTAGATATCGAGCCGTACAACTAAGAAGGCAGTTATATGGCGAAAGGTTGACTCAGCACAGCAATATGGAAGGGTATATGGGGAAGATAAACTACATTGTAAACGAACTGGCCCAAATTGGCGACAAAATTGATGATGGCGATTTGGCTATGGTTCTTTTGGGTGGATTACCAGAGGATTGGGACACCGTTGTCTCAACCATATGTAACTTGCTTGATTCAGACTTCACGACCGCCACAGTTAAAAGACGGCTGTTGGCAGAAGCAGAAAGGCGTTCGTCTAATCTACCAAAAGATGTGGGTGCCATGGTCGTTAATGCCTCTTCGAAGCCCATTGAAACAGAAAAACAATTTACAGCAAAGGTTGTTTGTTTCAAATGTGGAGGTAAAGGCCATTATGCAAGGGAATGCAGGAAGATAGGAAAGAATGAACAAAGACCAAAGAGGTTTGACCAAAACAAAGGCGTAAATATGTCGGCAATGTGCAACACTTTGGAGCTACCGCCGAGACCTGGATCATAGATTCTGGAGCGACGCACCATATGACTCCCAAGAGAGATTACTTCACATGTCTGAAAGAGTGCACAAGCAATATGAGTTCCATCACTGTTGCGAATGGCTCTTCTATAGAAGCATGTGGTATCGGTACTGTCAGTGCCAATATTGTTGGACACAAGGGAGATGCCAGCAATTTCGTTGCCCAGAACACCTTGTACGTTCCAGATATGCGTCACAGTGTTCTGTCTGTACTCCAAATGATAGAAAACGGTAGAAAAGTTGTCTTCAACAAGAGTGGTTGCCGCATTATGGACATGAAAGGTAAACTCTTGATAGAGGGAAAGAAGCTGGGTAGACTTTACTACGTCCAGACTACTCCATCCTCTCCGATAGATAAGAATGATCGTGTTTCTCTTGCATCTGAATGCAAGGAAGAGCTTACACTGGAACTTTGGCACAAAAGGCTGATGCATGTAAATGCATATACGATAGCAAAGATGGCCAAGAACCAAAGCGTAATAGGACTTGATTGCAGCCCGGCAAAGCCAGAAAAGTGCGAAGACTGCTTGATCGGCAAGTCTTACCGTCTGCCATTCCTTCAACACTCACACAAGGAGGAAAAATAAATCATGCCGTTGGACTTGGTGCATGCGGACTTGATGGGTCCACTCGACGTATTGAGCTGGGGAGGAGCCAAGTACGTCTTAACCATCATTGATGAATCTACGAGATATACAAGTGTATTTTTCCTGAAAAACAAAGGCGGAACCCTGGGAAAAGTCAGAGTGGATTCAAGAATCTGAGAAACAAACCAGCCGGAAACTAAAACGAATACGTATGGATAATGGCTTGGAATTTTGTTCCAAGGAATGGGACACTTTCTGGACGAGCGTTGGAATAGTTCATGAACACACTATGACGTATACACCTCAACAGAATGGTGTGGCAGAAAGAATGAATAGGACACTCCTAAATCTTGTCAGGAGCACTATATCTGGAAGTGGTCTGCCAAAGGCTTCCTGGGCGGAGCTGACTTACACCGCAGCCTATGTCAGAAACAGAGTTCTCAACAATCACAATGGTGAAAGCACGCCATATGAACTGTGGACAGGGAACAAGCCTAGTCTTAAACACATAAGAGCTATTGGCTGTCAAGTATTTGTCCATATTCCAAGACAAGTCCGTAAATCCAAACTCGAAAGGAGAGCTGTCAAAGGTAACCTTGTTGGATATGCACTCAGAGGACGTGGCTACAGAGTGTGGATTCCTGAGATGAAGAAAGTGGTGGAATCTCGGGACTGTGTCTTCAAAGAGAGTGATGTATCGAGGAACGACAGCAACCGGGAGGTGCTTCCATCAGTTGAACACTACAGCTATGGGACTCAACGGGAGATTGAAGAGAATCCAGTGTCTTTATTAGATCAAGAAGACGTGATACCTACAGAAGAGGACAGCCACAATGAAGATACTGTGAAACCTTCTCCTACTCGATCTCATCCAATGATCCTAAGGAACCAGAGAAATGCTCAGAACTCAATTAAACTCCTCAGTACTGAAGTAAATAAGGGAGATCCTACTTCGTATAAAGAAGCTATCCAAGGCCCTGAAGCTGAGCATTGGCTTGAAGCAATTGAAGAAGAATTGAAATCCTTGAGAAAGCACAAAGTTTGGGAACTAACAGAACTACCAAAAGACTCTGCCCCAATTGCTTGCAAGTGGAAGAAACCTAGCGGACATTTTGACCAAGCCACTGGGGAGAAACCTACACGAACTTCATCGTTCGAGACTCTTAAGCGGCGAAGTGATCCATGAATAGGAGGTCACTTCGAGGGAGGAGATTGCTGGACCGCGGACGGTTGGCTCGGTAACACTGGAGCTGACGTCACTTCCTGTTGATGTAACCCTGCAAGCGGCGTCGCCACATACTGACTTGTTCTCTTTCTCCATGTTTACTATTTAATCTATATATATTCCCTTTACCCTGTAGTTAATTAAACAATAATTAACGTTGATCGCTGTGTGTAATCATTTGGAATACAACAATCCTGAAGGGGTGCCATTGCCCCGTTAGTCAGCTACATTATATTAAAAAAAAATGCCCCGTGTGAGGATCGAACCACGACCTTTGGATTATGAGACTGACGCGCTACCTACTGCGCTAATGAGGCAACTTATTTATTAGGTAAGCAGCACATTTGAATGAAACTATGCTTATCTCAATGAATTTAAATGGCCCTGTATGATCTATAATGTTAGAAACGACTATGGATTTGAAAGACTGATGCTTCGATACAAGGAAGGATTTTCGAAAATTTAGATGGTTGTCTGTAGGTTTTAGGTCAAGATGGAAGCTCAAGATTCACAAATTTGTGAACAATGTTTAACTAGTTCTGTATATTGTAACGTAGAAAATTAGGAGAGACAAACTTCAGAATAACAGCAATTTATTCAATATAAAAACAAATTAAAACAAATAAAATAGCAGAGAAGCAATGAGAAAAATTTACAGTGCATCAAAATACAAATATCGAAATTAAAAATATTTTCATAGAATATTATATAATCTGCTACAATATTATCTGAGAGAAATATACAAAAACTAATTTTTGTAGAATATATATTCCTAACTTGAAAGGATGAGGTTCAGGCAGTAAAATGAAAAAAATAAACCTGTCCCAATTGACAATCTTTGATGACATACAACGTTAATCAAAGATCAATATCAACTAATGGTTGATTTATTCTTGGGAAACTTGACAACTCCAGAAAAGTCAACCACATATGTATTTTATGATGCATTAGCGCGCCATCTATTATGAAAGTTCGAAACTATTATAGACGCGTATGATTCTTTTACAAATTAAACAATTTCTCCTGCCCTTACTGCAATTTTAAAATTAATGGGAGGGTTCACCACTGATAAGCCAGGCCCTCCCATTAATTTTTTCCATTGCAGTAAGGGCAGTAGAAATTGTTTAATTTGTAAAAAGAATCATACGTGTCTATAATAGTTTCGAATTTTCATTACATATTTATTTTGAGCTGTTGGATCTCCTCGGGAAGCCTCTAGGACCAGTCTTGTTGAAGTACAATCCGCTAACAAGGGCCAAAAGCTTGAAATGCATACATGTTGGTTTTCTGGATTTACCAACAAAATGGATTGGCCAATATCTTAGGCTAAGCTTAAATCGAAGTTTAGTTGATATTTATTCCAATACGTGTTGCTCTAAAATGCTCAATTAAAAGCAAGTTTAGTTTTTTCTCATTTGTTTACTTTTTCTTTTATTTACCTTCGACATATTGTGGCGAAGAAATAATCTCGCTCCGTTGTAGGCGAGTTACCCCAACCAGGTACGAGTGCCTACCAAATGTGGCCTCTGTCTGTGACCAGGATGACGGAGAAGATCTGTCATCGCTGATCCGAAAATTTGTCCACGAGGAGATACAGCAAGCATTGCACTCTCCTCAAGAGGAGCCTAAAATCGCTGCCATTGAAGATTTAGTGAGGGAAGAGATTGTAAAGACCTTGGCGCACATATCAGAACCTACAATAAGTCCCCCTAAAGCACCCAGGCCGGTATCAAATCCTAAATTCAAGGCTCAACCTAGAACTCCCCATCCTACATATCAATATCAGAAACAAGGAAAAGAAGACGCGACACCAATGATTGGCGGACAACTGAGGGAAGATCAATCTGTTTCTACTGCGGACGCCCAGGTCACGTCGTCCGCTATTGCCGCGACAGGAAGAGACACAATGAGGAAAGGAGAAATGAATATTTTCAAAGAAACCAAAATGCAATGGTATTCTACAACTCTCGACCAGAATCTCAGGAGCCCAATGACGAATCATCAAGGAAAAATTTCACTCGCTACCGAAGCCCCACCTCATATCCCGGTCGAAACAGACAACATTTCTCACCTGCTAGAAGATCTAGCTGGACGCCTTGCCATTAAAACTAGATGTTAGACCATTGGGAGGAGAGGCCACAAAGTTATAAAATCCTCCCTTGCCGACCACAGTAGAAAAAAAAGAAAAAATTACATTGACGTAAATATATACCTGCCAAGCCCTCATGAAGAAGATATCTCAACTGAAGAAGACATCCACCGCAGTCACCAGAAGAGATCTCTGGCCCTATTACTAGTTCTTGAGACTGGGGATGCAAGATCCTTCTGAGCATCGGGTCGATGCTCTTTATAGGAGGAGGCTATGTGGCGAAGAAATAATTTATTATTTAATTTAATTATTCAATGAGAATATTTAGAGACAAATTTAAAATTTTACATTTTCTAAATCATTATTTAGTTGTCTAACTTGCTTGCTCGATATTGTCTATCTGTAGATAGTGTGGTTAATTTGTTAATAATTTGTCGACTATAGTCGCCGTGACGTCATCAATAAATACTTTCACATCTTCAGATATACAAAGACTTGATTTCTACGCTACAATATTTACAGTGTGAGCAGGTTGGATCAGAGTCAACTGTAAATTTCAATATATTTACAGTTGGCCAGAGTGCAACAAGTCCTTGATCCAACTTGTCCACAAATGTCAAGATTCCTCGGCAGAGCTGACTGCTACAGGGCACATCCCCAGGTGGCGGATAGGGGAACGACCTTCAGATATAAAGGCCAGCTGCGAAACAAGTACAATAACTGACGAATAAGCAGTCGCGGACCAACAACAGCATTGTTAGAAGAGGAGAAAGACTTCTTCAAAAATTCGTAGTTAAATTGATCCAGTTGATAAACCTCAGCAAGGGCCCCTCTCCAGGGATACGGAAGAGTTGCATCTGTACTCATGTTAAAGTCGGCAGCAAAGGCTTCCATGTCAGGAATGGCCTCAAATTAAGGGCAAAGTCAGACTTTCACCAAAGTTTGTCTGGATCATGGTACCATGATCAATGAAAGCTGCACCCCTATACACCCCATTCCGTGATGAACTCATGGAACCAGACCTATTGCTGAATGAATACCTAAGTCAAGAGAACAGTCCAATATAATAGTCTAGTTGTTTACACTGGAAAAACCACTGATCACCACTAATTTGTCAGGCCCTCACAATTTATGCATCCGTACAAAATATTTCTTAAAAATCAGTGTTAAAAAGCTATAGCTAGTTGGTGTGCACTGATATGTATACTAGGGACAAGTAAAAACAACGAGATTTTATGCCATCTTACATTAGGAATGGCAAACTGAATAATACATCGAATCACAAACAACTAAACAAGAAGTGAAATTGAAATACAACAATGCAGAAGATTGTCCAGAAAAATCAATGCACCACTTCTCATTCAGGTACCCGGATATAAAGAAAGAATTGTACTTATGAAAAATTCATTCAAATTCAGAGATAACAGAATTTTTCTAAATAAAGATTACCCTCTAAACATTAGAAACCAGAGAAAACTGCTAATTATAAAAAGGAAAGAACTCCTGGATAGAGGAATAAGAGCTAAACTGAGAGACAACACCTTAATAGTAGGAAATACAAACTAAACAATAAGTAGGTGATCAGCATATAAACAAAAATATTGTTGTATGTTATCCCTGGTTGTGAAAATGCCATTTTTACCATGTGGATCACTTACTATGACACTATCCCCCCTGTAGCTCTTTGATCCCAAACTTCCTATCCTTCTAGATATAATAACAAAATATTTACTTGAATTCAAGGCATCACGTGAATCATGCCAAGCTTGGTTTGAACTGAGGGAATAGGCTAGGTCAGGGGTCGGCAACCTTTTGAGTTAGAAGAGTCAAAAATTACAATTTACAAAATTACAAGTTTTTAAAGAACCACACTTTTTTCTTGCCAACAATAAATACAAACTTTATTCATGAGAGTACTACACGCAGCTTCACATTCAAAAAGCCGCATGTGACACACGAGTCACAGGTGGCCGACCCATAGACTAGAGTCTTGAAACGCGTCATCTGTTAACATGTCGAATTATATATATTGACAAACATTTTCAGTTTTTTTTTTTTTTCTGATCAGGTTTTAGAGGGAAGAATGTTGTCTTCGTTTGTTGGTGAACCAATCTTTCACGCCTTCTCATTGGACGAATGTGGCCATGTTTGTATATAAGAGGGGACTAAGGGAATGCGAAGGGGCCCAGAACGTCGAGAATTGGTGTGGAGACGCTTAAAGTGTTTTTCTACGAAGTTTTCCCTGTCTGGCGGTTCTCTTCGCATCCCTGTGTCATCCGAGTCCGACCCCTACCATCGCTACAATAAAGCTAAGTACTGTTTTGTTTTATTTTACCAATCGCGAGTTTCATTTACCTCCTTCTTGTTGTTGGTGTTGTACTCTTGAGTGTACGCTTTTCTGTGTATTAAGTTACATTTACTTTAGGCCCTACTATATTCCATTTTTGTGTGATAACCCGCAAAAGTAATAACTTTTGTCAAACAGAGGTTGAAACTATTTTCTTTTCTAGGCCAATATTCTATTATAACAATATATAACGGTTGGGACAGCGGAGTGGACCCAGGAGGAGCTCTGAACCTCAGACAGCATCAAACAACACTAAAAAGATATAGAACAGGCCATCTCAAACCATTGAAGATAGAAAATAAAAACATAATCTATTCCACTTGTCCAAAATGTAGTTTGACACCTGCAGCTCCAGAACACATTTTATCTTGCATTAGATGCACTAAACAGGACCTTTGGCAGAGGCTGCTGCTTATCATAAAACAGCTTGAGGAGCATGAACTCATGGAATTTGTGTAATCTTTACACAAGGGGATAAGAAACAACAACAATATATAAATCAACAATATAATGTAAAAGTAAGAAATGAGGGAAAACAAACTTCAAAATAACACGGAATTTTTTATTTGGATCATAACAACTGTAAAATATTTAAATAAACTTAACTGTAAAGTATTCATATAAAAAGATTTGAAAGGGAAAAAAGATACCAGTATTAGGAAATCAATGATTCCTTTGTTGCAATACAACTTCATTCTAATGTTTTGACATCATTATATTGCCTATTGAGATAAACAGTAGAATCTTCCTTTAGCAGACACCCTGCTAGCGGACACCTCTCCACAAAGGACAGTTTTCATTTGCAAAATTACCATTTTTACAATTTAGCAACTCTCCAGTAAGAGGACGCCTCTCTATAAAGACAGTTTTCATTTGAAAAATTACCATTTTTACAATTTAGCAACTCTCCAGTAAGAGGACACCTCTCCCTAAAGGACACTTTGGCTCGCAATTAGGTGTTGTCCTTTACAGGGAGGTTCTACTGTATTTATATATACAGTAAAACCCCTCTATAGTGAACCCCAATGGGACAGATCTTTTGGTTGACTATAGCCACGGTTTGGCTATTTTTTCAACTTTTCAAAAATTTTAGACCGTATAATTAAAGGACAGCTATACACACTGGAAAAGGCTGCCTCTTAATAGTGGTCACTTTGTGCAAGAAGATTTTTTGAAAAGTTTTGAAAATGCCCTTTTTTTTTTTTTTAAAGTAATAACGTTTTTGTTTTAGAATGCCTTTATTTTCTTTATTTTGGAAGCCATTTGAATTTTTCTAATTCAGATTTGATGGTTGCAAAGATATTCTATTTAATAAAAAGTATAATGTGTAAAAATTTATACAATATACAGCAAAAATATAATGTAAACGAAAACAAACAATGTCGCTAAATTTATTGTTTTGAAATCGCAATCAGCGAGCTGAAACATGCTAAAAATTTGTTATTTAAATTTTTTTTTAATTAAAATTTTAAGTTTGTTATAAAAGCATAATATTTTAAATAGATTTTATTATTTTGGGACCTAAAATAGTTTCATTATAGGGGTAGTTCGTTATATTAAAAATCACAAAGTTTGTTATAACGATGGTATTTTCAATGGAATGGAATCGGGAATCGCCTCAGGTTCATTATAAGGGAAGGTTCGCTATATCCGGGGTTTGTATTAGCAGGGCTTTACTGTATTTTTTAGCTTGGTCCTAGACCTAAATTGATTACCCTGTAGATGCTATCCTGGTGATAGTGAGATTTGGGTCAAGATTCCCAGCATCGAAGATTTACAGTAATATTGTGGATGGCAAATTATTCAGTACTTTTTTAGAGATCTACGTATAGTGAAATCTTGTAAAATATCTGTTGGAGGTGATCATCTTTATATTAAATATTCAAATCTTTAATATGTATAAATTCCATTGTTAAAAATTTGTATTTTTAAATTTAATTGTAAACCCGAGTTTTCTCTAGTAGATTGGCAAAATGGCTGAGAAACCCGAGTTTTCTCTAGTAGATTAGCAAAATGGCTGAGAAACCCGAGTTTTCTCTAGTAGATTGGAAAAATGGCTGAGAAGCCCGAGTTTTCTCTAGTAGATTGGCAAAATGGCTGAGAAACCTGAGTTTTCTCTAGTAGATTGGAAAAATGGCTGAGAAGCCCGAGTTTTCTCTAGTAGATTGGCAAAATGGCTGAGAAGCCAGAGTTTTCTCTAGTAGATTGGCAAAATGGCTGAGAAACCCGAGTTTTCTCTAGTAGATTGGAAAAATGGCTGAGAAGCCCGAGTTTTCTCTAGTAGATTGGCAAAATGGCTGAGAAGCCCGAGTTTTCTCTAGTAGATTGGCAAAATGGCTGAGAAACCCGAGTTTTCTCTAGTAGATTGGAAAAATGGCTGAGAAGCCCGAGTTTTCTCTAGTAGATTGGCAAAATGGCTGAGAAGCCCGAGTTTTCTCTAGTAGATTGGCAAAATGGCTGAGAAGCCCGAGTTTTCTCTAGTAGATTGGAAAAATGGCTGAGAAGCCCGAGTTTTCTCTAGTAGATTGGCAAAATGGCTGAGAAGCCCGAGTTTTCTCTAGTAGATTGGCAAAATGGCTGAGAAGCCCGAGTTTTCTCTAGTAGATTGGCGGCTGAGAAGCCCGAGTTTTCTCTAGTAGATTGGCGGCTGAGAAGCCCGAGTTTTCTCTAGTAGATTGGCGGCTGAGAAGCCTGAGTTTTCTCTAGTAGATTGGCGGCTGAGAAGCCTGAGTTTTCTCTAGTAGATTGGCGGCTGAGAAGCCTTCCCAAATCTCTTTTAGAATGCATTAACATGCCATCTGTTATATAAGAAACTATTTTAGATGATTCTTTTTAAAATTAAACAATTTTCTATTGCCATTACTGTAATGGTATACACTTGTCTATAGCGTCCCCTCTTGTTACTCACCAAAATAGGGTGCTATAGAGAGGGGGTGCTATAGACAGGTCACTTTTTATGTAAATCGCATCGTACTACGAATTTAAAATCTGGCGCTATAGAGAGGAAGGCGCTATTTAGAGGGGGCACTATAGACAGGTTTAACTGTATATGTATTTCTACTGTTCTCAAGGAGTTTAGTGGAAGGATGGTCTAAACCGTTGGTTTTCGACTGCTACAACCCGAGATTGAATCCCGCATTGGGCACTTTTTTCTGATAATGCTCCAATGGCCCCCGTTTCTTGTAAAAGTCCAACCCCACCAGCGAGTGCAAATAACCAAACGGGGCTCTGGCACATTTGTAAGTGAAAAGTCGAACTGCTTTTCACATGTGTAGACATGTGGTGCACTTACAGTAAAAGCAGTCGCCAACTTATACCAACCATGATTATCATGGCCTATACCACGTGTACTAGGGATAAGCAGAAAAAAAAAACTGTTTTCAAAGCTTTTAGGTCCATAGTTCATTTAAAATATCTTTTCCAAGAGGTCAGCTTTAGTATTGGTATAAAAGGAAAACAGCCACAAATGCAATATTACAGTGGTATGGCAGATTAAAGTGGGGAAACTGCTGGGAGGGTTCCCCACTGATGAGCCAGGCCTTCCCATTAATTTATCATTGCAGTAAGGGCAGTAGAAAATTGTTTAAAAGAATCATACGTATCTAAAAATAGTTCCAATTTCTTACAAATCTCTTTTGCATCTTCAGATTATTAATTAGTGAAATGTATATATACAGTAAAACCCCTCTATAGTGAACCCCAATGGGACAGAGCTTTTGGTTCACTATAGCCACGGTTTGGCCATTTTTTTTTACTTTTCAAAATTTTTAGACTGTATAATTAAAGGACAGCCATACACACTGGAAGAGGCTGCCTCTTAATAGTGGTCACTTTGTTTTAATCCCCTTAATTGACCAATTTCCTTATATTAATACTAAATAATAATATAAATCATTAGATGATAGGTTCTTCTTGTCATTAGCATACATGTACCTCTATGTCTAATTTCAAAATGAAGACAAAACCTAGGCAAAGTTTTATTAAATATATATTCAAAGATATAAAATGATTTTAAAACATCATTATCACATTATATAATACAATGTTTATTTGGAAAAATGGCTCTAACACCATGTTGCTTCAAAGCATTCTTCAAGCATTGCACCATTCAAATAAAGTTAGTGTTTTACTTACATTTCATTTTCCCACATATTCTTCTAGGTCTAGATTTCGTTTTTTTTTTTTTAACCTGTCATGCAAAACATTGCTGACTTTAAAATCACCATAGTTAATGGCATAAAAATAATTTTTGTTTCATCACGGGACCGTTTATTTGGACTTTTTTTTTTAAGTTCTAAAACGTGCGATCGCGGTAAAAGTTGAGGTTGATTCCTCTTTGTAACAATTTTTAATGGCTTAATATTTTATCTTTTATAATATAAAATTTATATTCTCTTATTTTAATATGTTCTTAACATTTTGCCTGTGTTGTTTCACTTTGAAAAGTTCTGAACATGGCCTTTTTTTTTAAGAAATAACGTTTTTGTTTTTAAAATGCCTTTGTTTTCTTCATTTTGGAAGCCATTTGCATTTTTTATATTTCAAATTTAATGGATGCAAATATATTCTATTTAATAAAAAGTAATTTGTGTTAAAATTTATACAACATACAGCAAAAATAAGTGCAAAAATCAAAACAAACAATGCCGCTAAATTTATTGTTTTGAAATCGCGATCCGCGAGGTGAAATATGCTCAAAATTTTGTTGTTTTAATTTTTTTTTTAAATTACAATTCTAAGTTCGTTATAAGCATAGTATTTTAAATAGATTTTATTATTTTGGGACCGAAAATAGGTTCGTTATAGGAGTAGTTCGTTATTCTAAAAATCGCAAAGTTCGTTATAACGATGGTATTTTCAATGGAATGGAATTGGGAATCGGCGTGGGTTCGTTATAAGGGAAGGTTCGTTATATCCAGGGTTCGTTATAGCGGGGTTTTACTGTATAGGGTTTGATAGGATTGAAGTGAATAATTCCATTTAAAGCTACAGAGCATGTTGCTGCTAGGTACACAGGGATTATAAACATTTTGTTGGAATATAGTTAAACCTGTCCATAGCGCCCCTCTTGGGACTCACCAAAATAGAGAGGGGGTGCTCTATAGACAGGTTTAATTGTATATGTTATATAAAACATGTTATTTTATTTCAAAATTATAATTTATAGAACAAACTACTCTGTTAAAGTCGACCGCCAGAGGTCGCGGCTATGGAGTATATAAACCCATTGTTGTTGTTTCCTGTTGGCCGGCTTAAATTTTTTGTAATTATGTAAATAATCTTTTATGAAATGAAAGAATTTAAAAGCATGAATGTTTCTTTTATACATAATAGAAACTTCTACTGCCCTTACTGCGATGAAAAAATATGATTTGGGAGGGCTTGGCTCATCAGTGGTGAACCCTCCCAGCGGTTTCGCCAATTTAATCCACCAGACCGCTTCTCAGAGCTCTAATACTGTATTGGACGATTCTGCTTATATACGTAGCACTGAAGGATGGAATCTTAGAAATGGTTTTCAAGAAAACTATGGACATAAGCTTATAGGACAGTAGAATTACATTCAAATATTTGCATCGGGCAATGCTCTTCTGCAAACAATAAAGACAAGGTCAGTTGGACATAAATTAACACAAAGCAATAACGCGCCATCTATACATATAAAATGAAATAATTTAAAGGCACGAATGTTTCTTTTATACATAATACAAACTTCTACTGCCCTTACTGCGATGAAAAAATATGTATTGGGAGGGTTTGGATCATAATCTTTTGTTTTCCTTATTCTACTCGCCTTAAGTCATGCAGTACTTTTCTCAAATTATGTATTCTTCATTAGCACAATGAAAGCCAATTGTGATTATAATCTATTTTATTATTTTTACCTCGACTGCAATTTAAATACTTATGTATTCCAATCCTCAAAATAATCAGCAATTAATAATCCTATACTGCACAATCACAAATATATATAAATAATATTCAAAAAACAGCCAAGAAAATCTTTTTAAATATAATATATATATATATATATATTAATAAAATGGAAATTTCATAAGTGGACATCACTAAAAACTTTCGGTACAATGCATCAATTTCAGAAGGTATTGATGTGAAAACAAACAAAATGGCCACAAAACATTAGGTTCTAATACCAAAATAACGCCTGAGTTTGATCTCTCTAGAAAGACCCCATGTCTAACCTTAATAAACTAAGAGAAAAATTTAGGATACAAATTTTTTCTCAAGAGTTTCTCAAGAAAGAATTCTATTGCTGTTAGATTGCCACATCAGATCTAAATCACTTATCTTTCTGCATTTAACCCTCACCTTTTCAGAGTTCTTATTTTGAAGATAGAATGAATTACTTTGCGTTGAGTTTTCAATATAGTTTATACGCGAAACAATTTCTGCATTTACTAAACGAAAGATAACAAAAATGAAAAAGGCTTAACTTAGATGACGCTCTTTTCTCTGTTAAATAATGTTGCCTAAAAATGAACCTTATATTTCAATCTAAATAAACATCAACTGAACAGTAATTTTTAAAAATTCTTATGGTAAATAAGGAAAGAGATATGGCTGAGTGCAACTCCACTGGGCTTAAGCTCTTCCAACTAAACGTCACAACTCTATCACCAAAGAATATATTAAAAAATAATCGGCGATGCCGTCATTTTTTTATTAAGAAGAATTACAGAAGCTTTGAAGCATGGCCTTCCTCAGCTAAATCAAGATCCTCCGAGCAAGATTACCGCTGCAGGTGTCGAGCTGGATAATTAGCGTGATCAGAGGTAAGAAGACATCAGCGAAAAGTGATGAGAACGGATGACATCAGAGAAAAGTGATGAGAGAAAGACGTGATGATGTCAAACATGATAGCTAGAGGGGTAAAGATGCTATCTGGCTTCCATCTAAATGCAAATTGGGATCTCACTGAAACACGTCAACAGACGATCTACCTTCAAAACTATCCAAAATCAAAATATATTATTCATTATTCTACGGGGGGATTGTGAATTTTCAACAAATTACAAAAATTATAAAACGACACAACAAAAAAAGAGTTGCGACATCTTAATTTTTATAAAATATATTATAAAGTTGTAACAATTTATTTGAACTATTTTGACGCATATGATTCTTTTAAAAATAACTCAAATTCTACTGTCCTTACTGCAATGATAAAAATAATAGGAGGGCCTGTGTTAAAGGAAATTACAACTATTTTTGACGCGTATGATTCTTTTAAAATTAAATCAAATTTCTACTGCCCTTACTGCAATGGTAAAATAGTTCAAATTTCCTAGAACAGATTGTACGCCAATACATTGTATAATAATTTATTTACTGGCAATGTTTTTGCGTTATTGCTTTGTGTTAATTTATTCCTAACTGGCCTTGTCTTTATAGTTTGCTGAGGAGCATTGCTCGAAGCAAATATTTGAATGTAATTCTACTGTCTTAAAAGCTTATGTCCATAGTTTACTTGAAAACCATTTCTAATATTCCATCCTTCAGTGTAGCATATAAAAGCAGAATGATCCAATACAGTATTAGAGCTCTGAGAAGCGGTCTGGTGGATTAAATTGGCGAAACCGCTGGGAGGGTTCACCACTGATGAGCCAAGCCTTCCCAATATATTTTTCATCGCAGTAAGGACAGTAGAAGTTCGTTTTATGTATAAAAAAAAAACATTCACGCTTTTAGGTCCTTTTATTTTATATGTATTGATGGCGCGTTATTGCTTTGTGTTAATGTTTCTTTTTAATTATATCATCAACTATTTTCTCTACATTGATGATATTATTTAAAAGAAACACATTGCCAGTAAATTTATTTGCTACGAATTTTATCGATAGATGGCAATTGAATTTATATAAAAGATTATATATAAGATATAGTTAGCCCTAACCTAAATTTCTTCTGAAGGCTTTGAATTATAAATGTTTATTTTTTCAACAAATTTTCTGTATGCAAATATATATAACAAGGGCTAAATTAAATGAACTTCCTGTGTCTTTGGGGTGTAATTTTCTATGATGAAAATGAGATATTCCCAAGACCTTTTAGACTGTGCACGCTCATTTTTAATGTTTTTCAAAATAGCCTTCTCAGCTCATTCATTCCTGAAATTTACAAATATTGAGAACAAACACATACATAAACACAAGGTGTTAAAACTATTTTACCGTTCTTTTACTTTGTACATAGAATGAAGGTCTTAGGTGAAGGGAGACAACGAGCAAGACATCTACCTCTCTATATCTATAGATAGCCCCAGCTTGGACCGACCGAGGGCAAAGGTCGGCGTGGGCGGAGACGACGGAGCGCGCGCGTCATGTTAGATTCTTTTTTTGGTCAGTTGGCAGGATTCCCTTGTTAGCAGCGGATCTGGCGGACAGTTGAGTTCCCTTGCCTTGGGGCAGACGCGCCAAAGAAATACCCTACAAGCAGCGTCTTGTGGACGGAAAGAAGTCTAAGAAGACATATCCCACAAGCAGAGTCTCGTGGACGGAAAGAAGTCTAAGAAGACATATCCCACAAGCAGAGTCTCGTGGACGGAAAGACATCTTGGAGGATCCCTCAAGCAGCAACTTGAGAGCGGAAAAGACGCCTTGGACATCGCTACGAGTCGCGACAATTGGACATCGCAACGAGTCGCGACAATTGGACATCGCACAAGACAAGACAAGCCAAGCCTGCGACGGTGCTGCCACGAGGTACTGTGTAAACAAACGCTCGACACCCCCCCGCCATTTATTTTTGTCTTCCTTCCCTGAGATTAGTTAATTTTTTTATTTTCTTTTTTGCTTAACCTTGTTTATTTTTTTTATACATAATTCCATAGATATAAGTATAATTTAGCTTAACCTTTTTTCATGTTTTTCTACCCTTAATTCTTTATATAAGTATAATAGTTTTTATCCCTTTTGTTTTTAATCTTTAAAATAAATCCTTTTTGTTATACTGTGTTTCTGTGCATTTATTTCCCCCATTGTTTTCCTTTCAGTCGATCACCATTTTTTTTTTTAAACGAACACGAACATTTTGGTGAGCCGGACGTGATCGATTTAAAGGAAATATGGAGAAAATGGATGCAATTAAAAAGCGCAGAAAAGCCATAAGAGGTACTTTCACTAGAATTATTAATGAAATAAATGGAGAATTTGAAAAGTCTCAAATTGATAGGAATGATATTTATTCTAAGTTTAATAGACTAGAGTCTTATTACACGAAACTTGTAGATCTAAACGGAAAATATCAGGCTTTATTGGTAGTGAAAGAAGGGATTACAGAGGAAAGTATTGATAGGGAATGGCAAGAATGCGATAAATATGAAGTGGAAAAGTTTGATATTCAACAGAAAGTCAGTTTACTACGGAATCCCGATAAAGAAGAAACAATCCCGATTGCTAGCGAGGACACTGTAATAAATGTGAAATTACCAGAGTTAGCCCTAAAAAGCTATGACGGCTCTCTGGAAGGTTGGTTGCCCTGGTGGGCGCAGTTTTCGAAAATTCACGAAAATAAGAATTTATCCGATAGCGACCGGTTTTTATATTTGCGTCAAGCAATTGTACCAAATTCAGAAGCCTATCGTGTTGTAGCAAGCTATCCCGTTACAGGCGCCAACTATGTTTTGGCAGTACAAGCCCTACAGGAGCGATTCGGTGACCCGAATATACTGACAGAACTATATGTCAGACGTCTATTGAATTCGGTTATATCTAATGTAAAGAAAGAGAATAGAAATTTAAGCAGTCTGTACGACGAACTGAGCAGTCACCTCCGGTCGTTAGAGACATTGGGCATTGATCCCCAGTTGTCGGGTATTTTTTTATACCCTCTTGTCGAGTCTTCATTACCTTCGGATATTTTGAAAATATGGCACAGGCATCCTTCTTCGGGTTATGGTATGGAGTTAGCAAAACGGGAAGAGTCAGATAAAGGGGTTGGAGGAGCTCAAGAAAGGCTCAGGTTATTATTGGACTTTCTAAAAGCCGAAGTAAGGAGTGCTCAACGGCTGAAATTTGTGGAAAAAGGCTTTAAGCAGGAGGAACCCTATAAAAGGTCTTACAATGATGGGACCAGAACCAGGAGCAATTTCAGACCCGCCACTGTGTCTAGTTTGTTCGGAGGGCGAACTAATATAAAATGCTTCTTTTGTGAAAGAACAAATCATGCGAGTCATCAATGCCGTTCCATAATGAAAATGTCTCCGGGAGAGAGAAATGATAAAATACGTAGTGCCCATCTATGTTTCAAATGCTTAAGAAAGGGACACATACAGAGTCAGTGCCAAGAACAATTGGAGTGCAAAAACTGTGGGAGAAACCACTTGGAAGTTTTATGTGAAGGAAATTCTTCTAACCGGTTAACGAAACCAGGAAGAGAAAATCTAAAGGAAAATGCAACTGAACCCATTGCATCGCTTTCTAGTCAAGCCTGCACAGGTCAAGTCTTGCTGATGACCACGGTAGCACTGTTAAGAGGCCCAAATGCCTCTAGAAGGGTTAGAATTCTCCTCGACAGTGGGAGTCAGTTTTCGTATATCAAACAGTCGTTAGTCTGGAGTATAGGAATAGAAAGAAAAGGCGAAATAACTATAGCTGAAAGTCTTTTTGGAGGTAATAAGATTGGTGAAGAAAAGCACGGTAAATTTATGTTAGAATTAGAGAATTTAGGTAATAAAAGAGATGTGATCCATATTGAGGCGCTGGATCAACGTAAAATTTGCGACGCCATACCACCTTTGCCAAAAGGAGACTGGTTAGAAAAATTGAAGATTAAGGGCATAATATTGTCCCAGGACAATTTTAAAGGACAAGAGATTGACATATTGATTGGTGCTAACTATCTAGGTATGATTTTGACAGGAAAAATAGTTCAAGTTGAAGCAGATTTAACTGCGGTGGAAACGAAATTAGGTTGGACACTAATGGGCAATTCGCCAATTATTGATAGCAATGACAATGTGCAGCAGACTTTGAATCTGCTAACAACGCGATGCGATTTAAAGGATTTGTGGGATCTAGAAGTACTAGGCATTAGGGATCCTGTTGAAACTTGCTCCAAAGAGACCAGATATCAGGAAATAAAAGAAAAGTTTATAACAAAAATTCAAAGACAAAGTGATCAGAGATATTCTGTAGGTCTACCTTGGAAGGTAGAAAAGGAGTCAATCCCCAGCAATCTTGACATAGCGATAAAAAGGTTAGATATAAGCACTAAGAAAATGACCTCACAGAATAAGTTGACCGAATATAGTCAGATCTTTAGAGACTGGCTGACTGAAGGACTCATTGAAAGAGTCGAGGAAAATCCTCTCGAGAGAAGAGGCTACTATTTACCTCACCGCCCTGTGTACAAGATGAAATCTAAAACGACGCCCATACGTCCGGTTTTCGATGCTTCTTGTCTAGGCCATAATGGACTATCTTTGAATCAATGTTTAGAAAAGGGACCGAATTTATTGGAAAGAATCCCTGAAATGATGATAAGATTTCGGGAAAATAAATTTGGAGTCACGGCAGATATAAGAAAAGCATTCCAGATGGTGGCGATTGAAGAATCTGAACGGAACTACCTTAGATTCCTTTGGTGGGAAAAGGAGAGCGATAGAGAACTAATAGCTTACAGGCATAAGAGACTTGTATTTGGCTTAAACTGCAGTCCTTTTGTGCTGAACGCCGTAATAGAATACCATCTTCAATCAATAAGAGGCCCACTTGTTCAATGGGCAAAGATTTTAGCTCAATCCTTCTACATGGACAATTGTATTACCTCGCTGGAAACAAAGCAGGAAGTGCAGGAATTTCAAAAGGCCGCAATTGAAATTATGGACAGGGCTAAAATGGACTTACGAGAGTGGGAATATTCTCTGGAGGAAAACCCTGAAAAGGGGACTTGTACAAAAATATTGGGTGTTGTTTGGAATAAAATGGAAGATTCATTAAAATGCGAACTCCCTGACAATTTGAGTCTTCAACCCAAATTAACGAAAAGGTTGGTACTGTCCATGGTTCAGCGGATATTTGATCCACTTGAATTTTGCGCTCCAGTATTCTTGACACCAAAGTTGTTACTGCAGCGATCATGGGGACTGAAACTAGGTTGGGATACACCACTACCCGAAAGTATGGCCCAGGAATTTCGAACCTGGTTGGATCAAATAAATTTAATAGAGTTAATAAAGATACCGAGATATATGTGGAATGATCTCATTTTCCCTACAGAAGTTCATATCTTTTGTGACGCTAGTCAAATAGGCTATGGAGCTGTAGCCTATTTAAGGAGCGAAACGGGACGAGAAAATACTCTAACTTTGATTTGGAGCAAAGTCAGATTAGCTCCTATGAAGAGTATTACGATCCCTCGCTTGGAATTAATGGCCATGGTACTAGGAGCTAGACTAGCCAATGCAATCCAAGCTGCCTTGAAGAGAAAATGTGAAACAACTCTTTGGTCTGACTCTACTACCGCGCTAAGTTGGATAAAGAAAGAAATTGAGTGGAGAGTTTTCGTGAGAAACCGAGTCAGAGAAATACAGGCCACTACCAATTTGAACGATTGGAGGTTCGTTCCTAGTCAGTTGAACCCGGCCGATCTTCTGTCTCGAGGTTGCCCTCCAAGCCAGTTTGTGCAAAGCAGATGGTGGGAGGGCCCCGAATGGTTGAAAAAACCTAAAGAATTCTGGCCCAATTCAGAGTTCTCGATAAATCCAAAAGAAATAAATGTTGAAGAAAACATTATGAAAACCAACATTAATTTGAACATCGATTATAAAGACTGGTTACTGACCAGGAGGTCTAATTACTCTCTCAACATCAGGGTAATGTCCTATGTTTTAAGATTTTTAGGAAAACTTAAAAAACAGTCAACTGAAACAGGACCATTGAAAGTTTCAGAATTAGACTTGGCAGAAAAAAAGCTTATCCGAATGATTCAGGAGAAAGTCTCCATAGAGAAATCGAATGCAACCAAGAGTTTTAAAATATTAAAAACCACTGACGGACTTTGGTGTGTAGAAAGCAAACTTTTACATGGACAGGTCCCAGAAGAATTTAAAACTCCTATCATTCTACAAGGCGACCATCCTTTCGTAGAGCAACTTATATGGGAAGTGCACCTGAAGAATGGACATGTAGGCGTGCAATTCATTTTATCAAAGCTGAGAGAGAAATTTTGGATAATCAGGGGAAGGAAAACGATAAGGAAAATTATCAGTAAGTGCATTGCTTGCAGGAGACTTAAAGAAAAGTCTCTGCAAAGACCAATGGCAGCTTTGCCAGAAAACAGAATTGGACTGGGCAAACCCTTCCAAGTTACAGGAGTTGATTTATTAGGCCCTCTTCATTTGAAAGAAGGTGGGAAAGTGTGGGTAGCCGCCTTTACTTGCGCCGTCTATCGCGCTATTCATCTGGAGTTGGTGAAGAGTTTAGAGACAGGAGTCTTCATGATGGCCCTCCATAGGTTTATTTGTCGGAGAAGGCGCCCCGAGAAAATATATAGCGACAATGGCACCAATTTCGCAAAACTTAATAGAATATTCAAGAGATTGGATTGGATTAGAATTGAAAGGGAAACCTCAATTAAAAGGATACAATGGATTTTTATCCCTCCTTCCGCTCCTTGGTGGGGAGGATTTTGGGAAAGAATGGTTAGGACAATAAAGGAAATGTTGATAAAGATGCTAGGTCACAGGAAGCTGAAATATGTACAACTGCAGACTGCCCTTTGTGAAATCGAATCTATCATTAATAATCGACCCCTCACTTATGTCTCTGAAGACGACAATGATCTAAAACCGTTAACTCCTAATGAGTTTTTACAAAATGGTCCAGAGTCTAGCTTTCCTGAATTTGAAAATTTAAAGCCAGAAATGTTGCACACTAGATACAGAGAGTTAGGTCAACTGAAGAGAGAATTGAAGCAGAGATTCTTAAAGGAATATTTAGGCGCACTGATTCAGAAATCCGAAAATATTGATAGAAGACAGTTGAAAGTAGGAGACGTTGTACTGATCGGGCAAGAAAATCTTAAAAGAATGTTTTGGCCTAAAGGGCGAATAGTAAATCTCATACCAGGAAAAGATGGAATAGTGAGAGTGGCCCATGTTAAAACATCCACAGGAACCTTGATCAGGGCTCTACAACGCTTACACCCTCTTGAAATATCCTCGAATGTTGAGACGATTCAAATGGACAATTCAAATACCGAACCCCAATCTGAAGCATTTTTAGGAAATAGGCCCAATATTGAATCCAGGGACTCTAGAAATAGATATGGTAGGGTAATCAGAAAGCCTGCAAGGTATGACTCGAAGGACTAGTGAAAGTACCTGTAGAGAAAAAAAAAAGGGTGTAATTTTATGTGTATTTTATGTAATGTAATAGGCATATCTACTCTTGTGTGTATTGTGTATATATATTCTCTTTTGTCTTATACTTAATTTTGGCTTCTTTCGGAGCAAAATTATGTGGGAGAATGTTAAAACTATTTTACCGTTCTTTTACTTTGTACATCGAATAAGGGCCTTAGGTGAAGGGAGACAACGAGCAAGACATCTACCTCTCTATATCTATAGATAGCCCCAGCTTGGACCGACCGAGGGCAAAGGTCGGCGTGGGCGGAGACGACGGAGCGTCATGTTAGATTCTTTTTTTGGTCAGTTGGCAGGATTCCCTTGTTAGCAGCGGATCTGGCGGACAGTTGAGTTCCCTTGCCTTGGGGCAGACGCGCCAAAGAAATACCCTACAAGCAGCGTCTTGTGGACGGAAAGAAGTCTAAGAAGACATATCCCACAAGCAGAGTCTCGTGGACGGAAAGAAGTCTAAGAAGACATATCCCACAAGCAGAGTCTCGTGGACGGAAAGACATCTTGGAGGATCCCTCAAGCAGCAACTTGAGAGCGGAAAAGACGCCTTGGACATCGCTACGAGTCGCGACAATTGGACATCGCAACGAGTCGCGACAATTGGACATCGCACAAGACAAGACAAGCCAAGCCTGCGACGGTGCTGCCACGAGGTACTGTGTAAACAAACGCTCGACACCCCCCCGCCATTTATTTTTGTCTTCCTTCCCTGAGATTAGTTAATTTTTTTATTTTCTTTTTTGCTTAACCTTGTTTATTTTTTTATACATAATTCCATAGATATAAGTATAATTTAGCTTAACCTTTTTTCTTGTTTTTCTACCCTTAATTCTTCATATAAGTATAATAGTTTTTATCCCTTTTGTTTTTAATCTTTAAAATAAATCCTTTTTGTTATACTGTGTTTCTGTGCATTTATTTCCCCCATTGTTTTCCTTTCAGTCGATCACCATTTATTTTTTTTTAAACGAACACGAACACAAGGTAATAAGACCAAATCCAAATAAATAAATAGTGTGTGACGTTTCAGCGTTGTTACCGAATTTATTTGGATTTGGTCTTATTACCTTGTGTTTATAATCTATAATCCAAATTGTGCATTAACACGCATACATCTTTCTCATTCTTGAAGATGTTTTTCAACCATATGATGACTAATTTTACGACTAATATCAACGATATTTGAAATTTTAGGAAAATTGTATATATTGTAGTAAAGTATTTATTATTTAATGTCCAGATTATTCATTTTTTGATGTTTTTATATTTTATTATTCTGCGTAAACATTCCTCATTGCTTCTCATGTATTTTATTAATTTTATTTTGTGTATTAAATAAATAGCTGTATCATCCTTGCTGGACCGCGGACGGTTGGCTCGGTAACACTGGAGCTGACGTCACTTCCTGTTGATGTAACCCTGCAAGCGGCGTCGCCACATACTGACTTGTTCTCTTTCTCCATGTTTACTATTTAATCTATATATATTCTCTTTACCTTGTAGTTAATTAAACAATAATTAACGTTGATCGCTGTGTGTGATCATTTGGAATACAACAAAGATTATGAGACTGAAGAAGCGCAAGGCCTAAAACGTGAGACTGAAGAAGCGCAATACCTAAAACGTCAGACAGAAGAAGCGCAAGACCTAAAACGTCAGACTAAAGAAGCGCAAGGCCTAAAACGTGAGACTGAAGAAGCGCAAGACCTAAAACGTCAGACTGAAGAAGCGCAAGGCCTAAAACGTGAGTAACCAAATTTCCTTTGATATCCTTTTTCTACTTACCAAATATTTTGTAAAATGGCAAACACGACGATTACAAAATTAAATGGTGCTAATTACTCCAGCTGGAGCTTCCAGATGAAACTCGTTCTAATCGAAAACGACTTGTGGAGTTTGATCAATCCAGGAGAGGCTAAGCCTGACCCTAGTGACCTTGTTGCAACAAAACTTTTTTTTTGTCGCGGGATTGTAAGGCATTTTCAAAAATTTGCCTCGGGATTAATGATGAACAACAATTGCATGTTCAACATTTGAATACTCCGAAAGAGGTCTGGGAGGAACTGGAAAAATTATACGCACCAAAGGATAGTAGATATCGAGCCGTACAACTAAGAAGGCAGTTATATGGCGAAAGGTTGACTCAGCACAGCAATATGGAAGGGTATATGGGGAAGATAAACTACATTGTAAACGAACTGGCCCAAATTGGCGACAAAATTGATGATGGCGATTTGGCTATGGTTCTTTTGGGTGGATTACCAGAGGATTGGGACACCGTTGTCTCAACCATATGTAACTTGCTTGATTCAGACTTCACGACCGCCACAGTTAAAAGACGGCTGTTGGCAGAAGCAGAAAGGCGTTCGTCTAATCTACCAAAAGATGTGGGTGCCATGGTCGTTAATGCCTCTTCGAAGCCCATTGAAACAGAAAAACAATTTACAGCAAAGGTTGTTTGTTTCAAATGTGGAGGTAAAGGCCATTATGCAAGGGAATGCAGGAAGATAGGAAAGAATGAACAAAGACCAAAGAGGTTTGACCAAAACAAAGGCGTAAATATGTCGGCAATGTGCAACACTTTGGAGCTACCGCCGAGACCTGGATCATAGATTCTGGAGCGACGCACCATATGACTCCCAAGAGAGATTACTTCACATGTCTGAAAGAGTGCACAAGCAATATGAGTTCCATCACTGTTGCGAATGGCTCTTCTATAGAAGCATGTGGTATCGGTACTGTCAGTGCCAATATTGTTGGACACAAGGGAGATGCCAGCAATTTCGTTGCCCAGAACACCTTGTACGTTCCAGATATGCGTCACAGTGTTCTGTCTGTACTCCAAATGATAGAAAACGGTAGAAAAGTTGTCTTCAACAAGAGTGGTTGCCGCATTATGGACATGAAAGGTAAACTCTTGATAGAGGGAAAGAAGCTGGGTAGACTTTACTACGTCCAGACTACTCCATCCTCTCCGATAGATAAGAATGATCGTGTTTCTCTTGCATCTGAATGCAAGGAAGAGCTTACACTGGAACTTTGGCACAAAAGGCTGATGCATGTAAATGCATATACGATAGCAAAGATGGCCAAGAACCAAAGCGTAATAGGACTTGATTGCAGCCCGGCAAAGCCAGAAAAGTGCGAAGACTGCTTGATCGGCAAGTCTTACCGTCTGCCATTCCTTCAACACTCACACAAGGAGGAAAAATAAATCATGCCGTTGGACTTGGTGCATGCGGACTTGATGGGTCCACTCGACGTATTGAGCTGGGGAGGAGCCAAGTACGTCTTAACCATCATTGATGAATCTACGAGATATACAAGTGTATTTTTCCTGAAAAACAAAGGCGGAACCCTGGGAAAAGTCAGAGTGGATTCAAGAATCTGAGAAACAAACCAGCCGGAAACTAAAACGAATACGTATGGATAATGGCTTGGAATTTTGTTCCAAGGAATGGGACACTTTCTGGACGAGCGTTGGAATAGTTCATGAACACACTATGACGTATACACCTCAACAGAATGGTGTGGCAGAAAGAATGAATAGGACACTCCTAAATCTTGTCAGGAGCACTATATCTGGAAGTGGTCTGCCAAAGGCTTCCTGGGCGGAGCTGACTTACACCGCAGCCTATGTCAGAAACAGAGTTCTCAACAATCACAATGGTGAAAGCACGCCATATGAACTGTGGACAGGGAACAAGCCTAGTCTTAAACACATAAGAGCTATTGGCTGTCAAGTATTTGTCCATATTCCAAGACAAGTCCGTAAATCCAAACTCGAAAGGAGAGCTGTCAAAGGTAACCTTGTTGGATATGCACTCAGAGGACGTGGCTACAGAGTGTGGATTCCTGAGATGAAGAAAGTGGTGGAATCTCGGGACTGTGTCTTCAAAGAGAGTGATGTATCGAGGAACGACAGCAACCGGGAGGTGCTTCCATCAGTTGAACACTACAGCTATGGGACTCAACGGGAGATTGAAGAGAATCCAGTGTCTTTATTAGATCAAGAAGACGTGATACCTACAGAAGAGGACAGCCACAATGAAGATACTGTGAAACCTTCTCCTACTCGATCTCATCCAATGATCCTAAGGAACCAGAGAAATGCTCAGAACTCAATTAAACTCCTCAGTACTGAAGTAAATAAGGGAGATCCTACTTCGTATAAAGAAGCTATCCAAGGCCCTGAAGCTGAGCATTGGCTTGAAGCAATTGAAGAAGAATTGAAATCCTTGAGAAAGCACAAAGTTTGGGAACTAACAGAACTACCAAAAGACTCTGCCCCAATTGCTTGCAAGTGGAAGAAACCTAGCGGACATTTTGACCAAGCCACTGGGGAGAAACCTACACGAACTTCATCGTTCGAGACTCTTAAGCGGCGAAGTGATCCATGAATAGGAGGTCACTTCGAGGGAGGAGATTGCTGGACCGCGGACGGTTGGCTCGGTAACACTGGAGCTGACGTCACTTCCTGTTGATGTAACCCTGCAAGCGGCGTCGCCACATACTGACTTGTTCTCTTTCTCCATGTTTACTATTTAATCTATATATATTCCCTTTACCCTGTAGTTAATTAAACAATAATTAACGTTGATCGCTGTGTGTAATCATTTGGAATACAACAATCCTGAAGGGGTGCCATTGCCCCGTTAGTCAGCTACATTATATTAAAAAAAAATGCCCCGTGTGAGGATCGAACCACGACCTTTGGATTATGAGACTGACGCGCTACCTACTGCGCTAATGAGGCAACTTATTTATTAGGTAAGCAGCACATTTGAATGAAACTATGCTTATCTCAATGAATTTAAATGGCCCTGTATGATCTATAATGTTAGAAACGACTATGGATTTGAAAGACTGATGCTTCGATACAAGGAAGGATTTTCGAAAATTTAGATGGTTGTCTGTAGGTTTTAGGTCAAGATGGAAGCTCAAGATTCACAAATTTGTGAACAATGTTTAACTAGTTCTGTATATTGTAACGTAGAAAATTAGGAGAGACAAACTTCAGAATAACAGCAATTTATTCAATATAAAAACAAATTAAAACAAATAAAATAGCAGAGAAGCAATGAGAAAAATTTACAGTGCATCAAAATACAAATATCGAAATTAAAAATATTTTCATAGAATATTATATAATCTGCTACAATATTATCTGAGAGAAATATACAAAAACTAATTTTTGTAGAATATATATTCCTAACTTGAAAGGATGAGGTTCAGGCAGTAAAATGAAAAAAATAAACCTGTCCCAATTGACAATCTTTGATGACATACAACGTTAATCAAAGATCAATATCAACTAATGGTTGATTTATTCTTGGGAAACTTGACAACTCCAGAAAAGTCAACCACATATGTATTTTATGATGCATTAGCGCGCCATCTATTATGAAAGTTCGAAACTATTATAGACGCGTATGATTCTTTTACAAATTAAACAATTTCTCCTGCCCTTACTGCAATTTTAAAATTAATGGGAGGGTTCACCACTGATAAGCCAGGCCCTCCCATTAATTTTTTCCATTGCAGTAAGGGCAGTAGAAATTGTTTAATTTGTAAAAAGAATCATACGTGTCTATAATAGTTTCGAATTTTCATTACATATTTATTTTGAGCTGTTGGATCTCCTCGGGAAGCCTCTAGGACCAGTCTTGTTGAAGTACAATCCGCTAACAAGGGCCAAAAGCTTGAAATGCATACATGTTGGTTTTCTGGATTTACCAACAAAATGGATTGGCCAATATCTTAGGCTAAGCTTAAATCGAAGTTTAGTTGATATTTATTCCAATACGTGTTGCTCTAAAATGCTCAATTAAAAGCAAGTTTAGTTTTTTCTCATTTGTTTACTTTTTCTTTTATTTACCTTCGACATATTGTGGCGAAGAAATAATCTCGCTCCGTTGTAGGCGAGTTACCCCAACCAGGTACGAGTGCCTACCAAATGTGGCCTCTGTCTGTGACCAGGATGACGGAGAAGATCTGTCATCGCTGATCCGAAAATTTGTCCACGAGGAGATACAGCAAGCATTGCACTCTCCTCAAGAGGAGCCTAAAATCGCTGCCATTGAAGATTTAGTGAGGGAAGAGATTGTAAAGACCTTGGCGCACATATCAGAACCTACAATAAGTCCCCCTAAAGCACCCAGGCCGGTATCAAATCCTAAATTCAAGGCTCAACCTAGAACTCCCCATCCTACATATCAATATCAGAAACAAGGAAAAGAAGACGCGACACCAATGATTGGCGGACAACTGAGGGAAGATCAATCTGTTTCTACTGCGGACGCCCAGGTCACGTCGTCCGCTATTGCCGCGACAGGAAGAGACACAATGAGGAAAGGAGAAATGAATATTTTCAAAGAAACCAAAATGCAATGGTATTCTACAACTCTCGACCAGAATCTCAGGAGCCCAATGACGAATCATCAAGGAAAAATTTCACTCGCTACCGAAGCCCCACCTCATATCCCGGTCGAAACAGACAACATTTCTCACCTGCTAGAAGATCTAGCTGGACGCCTTGCCATTAAAACTAGATGTTAGACCATTGGGAGGAGAGGCCACAAAGTTATAAAATCCTCCCTTGCCGACCACAGTAGAAAAAAAAGAAAAAATTACATTGACGTAAATATATACCTGCCAAGCCCTCATGAAGAAGATATCTCAACTGAAGAAGACATCCACCGCAGTCACCAGAAGAGATCTCTGGCCCTATTACTAGTTCTTGAGACTGGGGATGCAAGATCCTTCTGAGCATCGGGTCGATGCTCTTTATAGGAGGAGGCTATGTGGCGAAGAAATAATTTATTATTTAATTTAATTATTCAATGAGAATATTTAGAGACAAATTTAAAATTTTACATTTTCTAAATCATTATTTAGTTGTCTAACTTGCTTGCTCGATATTGTCTATCTGTAGATAGTGTGGTTAATTTGTTAATAATTTGTCGACTATAGTCGCCGTGACGTCATCAATAAATACTTTCACATCTTCAGATATACAAAGACTTGATTTCTACGCTACAATATTTACAGTGTGAGCAGGTTGGATCAGAGTCAACTGTAAATTTCAATATATTTACAGTTGGCCAGAGTGCAACAAGTCCTTGATCCAACTTGTCCACAAATGTCAAGATTCCTCGGCAGAGCTGACTGCTACAGGGCACATCCCCAGGTGGCGGATAGGGGAACGACCTTCAGATATAAAGGCCAGCTGCGAAACAAGTACAATAACTGACGAATAAGCAGTCGCGGACCAACAACAGCATTGTTAGAAGAGGAGAAAGACTTCTTCAAAAATTCGTAGTTAAATTGATCCAGTTGATAAACCTCAGCAAGGGCCCCTCTCCAGGGATACGGAAGAGTTGCATCTGTACTCATGTTAAAGTCGGCAGCAAAGGCTTCCATGTCAGGAATGGCCTCAAATTAAGGGCAAAGTCAGACTTTCACCAAAGTTTGTCTGGATCATGGTACCATGATCAATGAAAGCTGCACCCCTATACACCCCATTCCGTGATGAACTCATGGAACCAGACCTATTGCTGAATGAATACCTAAGTCAAGAGAACAGTCCAATATAATAGTCTAGTTGTTTACACTGGAAAAACCACTGATCACCACTAATTTGTCAGGCCCTCACAATTTATGCATCCGTACAAAATATTTCTTAAAAATCAGTGTTAAAAAGCTATAGCTAGTTGGTGTGCACTGATATGTATACTAGGGACAAGTAAAAACAACGAGATTTTATGCCATCTTACATTAGGAATGGCAAACTGAATAATACATCGAATCACAAACAACTAAACAAGAAGTGAAATTGAAATACAACAATGCAGAAGATTGTCCAGAAAAATCAATGCACCACTTCTCATTCAGGTACCCGGATATAAAGAAAGAATTGTACTTATGAAAAATTCATTCAAATTCAGAGATAACAGAATTTTTCTAAATAAAGATTACCCTCTAAACATTAGAAACCAGAGAAAACTGCTAATTATAAAAAGGAAAGAACTCCTGGATAGAGGAATAAGAGCTAAACTGAGAGACAACACCTTAATAGTAGGAAATACAAACTAAACAATAAGTAGGTGATCAGCATATAAACAAAAATATTGTTGTATGTTATCCCTGGTTGTGAAAATGCCATTTTTACCATGTGGATCACTTACTATGACACTATCCCCCCTGTAGCTCTTTGATCCCAAACTTCCTATCCTTCTAGATATAATAACAAAATATTTACTTGAATTCAAGGCATCACGTGAATCATGCCAAGCTTGGTTTGAACTGAGGGAATAGGCTAGGTCAGGGGTCGGCAACCTTTTGAGTTAGAAGAGTCAAAAATTACAATTTACAAAATTACAAGTTTTTAAAGAACCACACTTTTTTCTTGCCAACAATAAATACAAACTTTATTCATGAGAGTACTACACGCAGCTTCACATTCAAAAAGCCGCATGTGACACACGAGTCACAGGTGGCCGACCCATAGACTAGAGTCTTGAAACGCGTCATCTGTTAACATGTCGAATTATATATATTGACAAACATTTTCAGTTTTTTTTTTTTTTCTGATCAGGTTTTAGAGGGAAGAATGTTGTCTTCGTTTGTTGGTGAACCAATCTTTCACGCCTTCTCATTGGACGAATGTGGCCATGTTTGTATATAAGAGGGGACTAAGGGAATGCGAAGGGGCCCAGAACGTCGAGAATTGGTGTGGAGACGCTTAAAGTGTTTTTCTACGAAGTTTTCCCTGTCTGGCGGTTCTCTTCGCATCCCTGTGTCATCCGAGTCCGACCCCTACCATCGCTACAATAAAGCTAAGTACTGTTTTGTTTTATTTTACCAATCGCGAGTTTCATTTACCTCCTTCTTGTTGTTGGTGTTGTACTCTTGAGTGTACGCTTTTCTGTGTATTAAGTTACATTTACTTTAGGCCCTACTATATTCCATTTTTGTGTGATAACCCGCAAAAGTAATAACTTTTGTCAAACAGAGGTTGAAACTATTTTCTTTTCTAGGCCAATATTCTATTATAACAATATATAACGGTTGGGACAGCGGAGTGGACCCAGGAGGAGCTCTGAACCTCAGACAGCATCAAACAACACTAAAAAGATATAGAACAGGCCATCTCAAACCATTGAAGATAGAAAATAAAAACATAATCTATTCCACTTGTCCAAAATGTAGTTTGACACCTGCAGCTCCAGAACACATTTTATCTTGCATTAGATGCACTAAACAGGACCTTTGGCAGAGGCTGCTGCTTATCATAAAACAGCTTGAGGAGCATGAACTCATGGAATTTGTGTAATCTTTACACAAGGGGATAAGAAACAACAACAATATATAAATCAACAATATAATGTAAAAGTAAGAAATGAGGGAAAACAAACTTCAAAATAACACGGAATTTTTTATTTGGATCATAACAACTGTAAAATATTTAAATAAACTTAACTGTAAAGTATTCATATAAAAAGATTTGAAAGGGAAAAAAGATACCAGTATTAGGAAATCAATGATTCCTTTGTTGCAATACAACTTCATTCTAATGTTTTGACATCATTATATTGCCTATTGAGATAAACAGTAGAATCTTCCTTTAGCAGACACCCTGCTAGCGGACACCTCTCCACAAAGGACAGTTTTCATTTGCAAAATTACCATTTTTACAATTTAGCAACTCTCCAGTAAGAGGACGCCTCTCTATAAAGACAGTTTTCATTTGAAAAATTACCATTTTTACAATTTAGCAACTCTCCAGTAAGAGGACACCTCTCCCTAAAGGACACTTTGGCTCGCAATTAGGTGTTGTCCTTTACAGGGAGGTTCTACTGTATTTATATATACAGTAAAACCCCTCTATAGTGAACCCCAATGGGACAGATCTTTTGGTTGACTATAGCCACGGTTTGGCTATTTTTTCAACTTTTCAAAAATTTTAGACCGTATAATTAAAGGACAGCTATACACACTGGAAAAGGCTGCCTCTTAATAGTGGTCACTTTGTGCAAGAAGATTTTTTGAAAAGTTTTGAAAATGCCCTTTTTTTTTTTTTAAAAGTAATAACGTTTTTGTTTTTAGAATGCCTTTATTTTCTTTATTTTGGAAGCCATTTGAATTTTTCTAATTCAGATTTGATGGTTGCAAAGATATTCTATTTAATAAAAAGTATAATGTGTAAAAATTTATACAATATACAGCAAAAATATAATGTAAACGAAAACAAACAATGTCGCTAAATTTATTGTTTTGAAATCGCAATCAGCGAGCTGAAACATGCTAAAAATTTGTTATTTAAATTTTTTTTTAATTAAAATTTTAAGTTTGTTATAAAAGCATAATATTTTAAATAGATTTTATTATTTTGGGACCTAAAATAGTTTCATTATAGGGGTAGTTCGTTATATTAAAAATCACAAAGTTTGTTATAACGATGGTATTTTCAATGGAATGGAATCGGGAATCGCCTCAGGTTCATTATAAGGGAAGGTTCGCTATATCCGGGGTTTGTATTAGCAGGGCTTTACTGTATTTTTTAGCTTGGTCCTAGACCTAAATTGATTACCCTGTAGATGCTATCCTGGTGATAGTGAGATTTGGGTCAAGATTCCCAGCATCGAAGATTTACAGTAATATTGTGGATGGCAAATTATTCAGTACTTTTTTAGAGATCTACGTATAGTGAAATCTTGTAAAATATCTGTTGGAGGTGATCATCTTTATATTAAATATTCAAATCTTTAATATGTATAAATTCCATTGTTAAAAATTTGTATTTTTAAATTTAATTGTAAACCCGAGTTTTCTCTAGTAGATTGGCAAAATGGCTGAGAAACCCGAGTTTTCTCTAGTAGATTAGCAAAATGGCTGAGAAACCCGAGTTTTCTCTAGTAGATTGGAAAAATGGCTGAGAAGCCCGAGTTTTCTCTAGTAGATTGGCAAAATGGCTGAGAAACCTGAGTTTTCTCTAGTAGATTGGAAAAATGGCTGAGAAGCCCGAGTTTTCTCTAGTAGATTGGCAAAATGGCTGAGAAGCCAGAGTTTTCTCTAGTAGATTGGCAAAATGGCTGAGAAACCCGAGTTTTCTCTAGTAGATTGGAAAAAATGGCTGAGAAGCCCGAGTTTTCTCTAGTAGATTGGCAAAATGGCTGAGAAGCCCGAGTTTTCTCTAGTAGATTGGCAAAATGGCTGAGAAACCCGAGTTTTCTCTAGTAGATTGGAAAAATGGCTGAGAAGCCCGAGTTTTCTCTAGTAGATTGGCAAAATGGCTGAGAAGCCCGAGTTTTCTCTAGTAGATTGGCAAAATGGCTGAGAAGCCCGAGTTTTCTCTAGTAGATTGGAAAAATGGCTGAGAAGCCCGAGTTTTCTCTAGTAGATTGGCAAAATGGCTGAGAAGCCCGAGTTTTCTCTAGTAGATTGGCAAAATGGCTGAGAAGCCCGAGTTTTCTCTAGTAGATTGGCGGCTGAGAAGCCCGAGTTTTCTCTAGTAGATTGGCGGCTGAGAAGCCCGAGTTTTCTCTAGTAGATTGGCGGCTGAGAAGCCTGAGTTTTCTCTAGTAGATTGGCGGCTGAGAAGCCTGAGTTTTCTCTAGTAGATTGGCGGCTGAGAAGCCTTCCCAAATCTCTTTTAGAATGCATTAACATGCCATCTGTTATATAAGAAACTATTTTAGATGATTCTTTTTAAAATTAAACAATTTTCTATTGCCATTACTGTAATGGTATACACTTGTCTATAGCGTCCCCTCTTGTTACTCACCAAAATAGGGTGCTATAGAGAGGGGGTGCTATAGACAGGTCACTTTTTATGTAAATCGCATCGTACTACGAATTTAAAATCTGGCGCTATAGAGAGGAAGGCGCTATTTAGAGGGGGCACTATAGACAGGTTTAACTGTATATGTATTTCTACTGTTCTCAAGGAGTTTAGTGGAAGGATGGTCTAAACCGTTGGTTTTCGACTGCTACAACCCGAGATTGAATCCCGCATTGGGCACTTTTTTCTGATAATGCTCCAATGGCCCCCGTTTCTTGTAAAAGTCCAACCCCACCAGCGAGTGCAAATAACCAAACGGGGCTCTGGCACATTTGTAAGTGAAAAGTCGAACTGCTTTTCACATGTGTAGACATGTGGTGCACTTACAGTAAAAGCAGTCGCCAACTTATACCAACCATGATTATCATGGCCTATACCACGTGTACTAGGGATAAGCAGAAAAAAAAACTGTTTTCAAAGCTTTTAGGTCCATAGTTCATTTAAAATATCTTTTCCAAGAGGTCAGCTTTAGTATTGGTATAAAAGGAAAACAGCCACAAATGCAATATTACAGTGGTATGGCAGATTAAAGTGGGGAAACTGCTGGGAGGGTTCCCCACTGATGAGCCAGGCCTTCCCATTAATTTATCATTGCAGTAAGGGCAGTAGAAAATTGTTTAAAAGAATCATACGTATCTAAAATAGTTCCAATTTCTTACAAATCTCTTTTGCATCTTCAGATTATTAATTAGTGAAATGTATATATACAGTAAAACCCCTCTATAGTGAACCCCAATGGGACAGAGCTTTTGGTTCACTATAGCCACGGTTTGGCCATTTTTTTTTTACTTTTCAAAATTTTTAGACTGTATAATTAAAGGACAGCCATACACACTGGAAGAGGCTGCCTCTTAATAGTGGTCACTTTGTTTTAATCCCCTTAATTGACCAATTTCCTTATATTAATACTAAATAATAATATAAATCATTAGATGATAGGTTCTTCTTGTCATTAGCATACATGTACCTCTATGTCTAATTTCAAAATGAAGACAAAACCTAGGCAAAGTTTTATTAAATATATATTCAAAGATATAAAATGATTTTAAAACATCATTATCACATTATATAATACAATGTTTATTTGGAAAAATGGCTCTAACACCATGTTGCTTCAAAGCATTCTTCAAGCATTGCACCATTCAAATAAAGTTAGTGTTTTACTTACATTTCATTTTCCCACATATTCTTCTAGGTCTAGATTTCGTTTTTTTTTTTTAACCTGTCATGCAAAACATTGCTGACTTTAAAATCACCATAGTTAATGGCATAAAAATAATTTTTGTTTCATCACGGGACCGTTTATTTGGACTTTTTTTTTTAAGTTCTAAAACGTGCGATCGCGGTAAAAGTTGAGGTTGATTCCTCTTTGTAACAATTTTTAATGGCTTAATATTTTATCTTTTATAATATAAAATTTATATTCTCTTATTTTAATATGTTCTTAACATTTTGCCTGTGTTGTTTCACTTTGAAAAGTTCTGAACATGGCCTTTTTTTTTAAGAAATAACGTTTTTGTTTTTAAAATGCCTTTGTTTTCTTCATTTTGGAAGCCATTTGCATTTTTTATATTTCAAATTTAATGGATGCAAATATATTCTATTTAATAAAAAGTAATTTGTGTTAAAATTTATACAACATACAGCAAAAATAAGTGCAAAAATCAAAACAAACAATGCCGCTAAATTTATTGTTTTGAATCGCGATCCGCGAGGTGAAATATGCTCAAAATTTTGTTGTTTTAATTTTTTTTTTTAAATTACAATTCTAAGTTCGTTATAAGCATAGTATTTTAAATAGATTTTATTATTTTGGGACCGAAAATAGGTTCGTTATAGGAGTAGTTCGTTATTCTAAAAATCGCAAAGTTCGTTATAACGATGGTATTTTCAATGGAATGGAATTGGGAATCGGCGTGGGTTCGTTATAAGGGAAGGTTCGTTATATCCAGGGTTCGTTATAGCGGGGTTTTACTGTATAGGGTTTGATAGGATTGAAGTGAATAATTCCATTTAAAGCTACAGAGCATGTTGCTGCTAGGTACACAGGGATTATAAACATTTTGTTGGAATATAGTTAAACCTGTCCATAGCGCCCCTCTTGGGACTCACCAAAATAGAGAGGGGGTGCTCTATAGACAGGTTTAATTGTATATGTTATATAAAACATGTTATTTTATTTCAAAATTATAATTTATAGAACAAACTACTCTGTTAAAGTCGACCGCCAGAGGTCGCGGCTATGGAGTATATAAACCCATTGTTGTTGTTTCCTGTTGGCCGGCTTAAATTTTTTGTAATTATGTAAATAATCTTTTATGAAATGAAAGAATTTAAAAGCATGAATGTTTCTTTTATACATAATAGAAACTTCTACTGCCCTTACTGCGATGAAAAAATATGATTTGGGAGGGCTTGGCTCATCAGTGGTGAACCCTCCCAGCGGTTTCGCCAATTTAATCCACCAGACCGCTTCTCAGAGCTCTAATACTGTATTGGACGATTCTGCTTATATACGTAGCACTGAAGGATGGAATCTTAGAAATGGTTTTCAAGAAAACTATGGACATAAGCTTATAGGACAGTAGAATTACATTCAAATATTTGCATCGGGCAATGCTCTTCTGCAAACAATAAAGACAAGGTCAGTTGGACATAAATTAACACAAAGCAATAACGCGCCATCTATACATATAAAATGAAATAATTTAAAGGCACGAATGTTTCTTTTATACATAATACAAACTTCTACTGCCCTTACTGCGATGAAAAAATATGTATTGGGAGGGTTTGGATCATAATCTTTTGTTTTCCTTATTCTACTCGCTTTAAGTCATGCAGTACTTTTCTCAAATTATGTATTCTTCATTAGCACAATGAAAGCCAATTGTGATTATAATCTATTTTATTATTTTTACCTCGACTGCAATTTAAATACTTATGTATTCCAATCCTCAAAATAATCAGCAATTAATAATCCTATACTGCACAATCACAAATATATATAAATAATATTCAAAAAACAGCCAAGAAAATCTTTTTAAATATAATATATATATATATATATATTAATAAAATGGAAATTTCATAAGTGGACATCACTAAAAACTTTCGGTACAATGCATCAATTTCAACCAAATTTTCAAGATTTATGTAAAACGAGATGGAGCAGGTTGTGCTTAACATCAAAATATATTTCCTAACATTAACATGCGTAACTTCGCTGTTATCGATTAAATACAAAAAAAAAATCAACAGAGTTAATTTTATTTATATATAAATACAAAATTAAATTTCAACAGAGTTAATTTTTTTACATACTAGCTAATAATCTCAATCTAAAAAATATTCAAAACAAGCAATTTTAAGATAACACCATATGTAAAACAGTCGGCCAAGAAAACAACAACGATATTACATCTTTCTCACATATTCACACACAATCTTGATTAATAATTAAAACTAATCTTTAACATTGTTTATTATACTTCAACTTTTATTTCTACATTTGTTTTTAAATACCCAATTGTTTTATCATGTTTCTAATTTCGCCTAACAAATATACAAATTTATAGTGACCAACATATGCAAATTTTATCTTTGTTTTTATTTAACTTGATATCGTAAACATAACATCCATTGTAAGCATTTTTCTGTTCACCTTCCGTGGTTTTTCTTTTCTCTGATAGTTTTTAGGTGTAGTATATTTTCTTATTACTAGACAACAAACATTCCCTCGAGAAAAACCTGGGCGAAGCCGGGTACATCCGCTAGTATATATATATAGGGTGCTATAGAGAGGTGCTGCTATAGACAGGTCACTTTCACTACGTATTTAAAATCGGGCGCTATAGAGAGGGAAGCGCTATTTAGAGGAGGCACTATAGACAGGTTTAACAGTATATATAACAAATGAAAACATTAAGACACAAATGCTTCTTTTCACAAACTTCTACTAGCATTACTGCGATGAAAAAATATTGGGAGGGATTAGCTCATCTACTGTCCTAAAAGCCTATGTCTATAGTTTGCTTAAATACCATTTCTAAGATTCCACCCTTCAGTGTAGCATATATAATCAGAATGATCCAATACAGTATTAGAGCTCTAAAGTGCAGTCTGGTAGATTAAATTGGGAAAACTGCTTGACGATTCACCACTGAAGACCTCCCAATATTTTTTCATCACAGTAAGGATAGTAGAAGTATGATTTTTATTTGTCAAAAAAAAAAAACATTTGTGTCTTAATGTTTTTCATTTGTTATATATAGATGGGTATAATATTCCGTCCCTTGCACAACTGCAGAGATGGCCGGCTAGCAGAACTGTAGTCCATTCTTCCCATGGCCTTGGGCAGCAACTACAACACACAATGTTGGTGTGGGGGGTCGGTGAAAGGCTGGTTAAACCATTTGGTTTTCGACCACTACGACCCGGGTTCGATTCCCGCATTGGACACTTTTTTCTGTTAAAAAAAAAAATGCTCCAATGGCCCCCGATTCTTGCAAAAGTCCAACCCCACCAGCGAGTGCAAGTAACCAAACGGGACTCTGGCACATTTGTAAGTGCAAAGTAGAACTGCTTTTCACATGTGTAGATATGTGGTGCGCTTATAGTAAAAGCAGTCGCTAACTACCCACCATGATTATCATGGCCTGTACCACGTGTACTAGGGATAAGCAAAAAAAAAAAAAAATGTTGGTGTGATTTTGGAAATGCAATAGTTGAGGTTGTATCTGTCTCCAAACACAGTCCTCCTTAGTTCAAGTGACCAGAATATGTATTCTCCGCTGAATTGAAGTCAGTGTTGAATTATAATCTGTTGAATTAAAGTCAGTGTTTAAGATTCAAAATATGTTGACACCTATACTGTAGGTGGAGGAAAATGTTGACAAACTTTCTCTCAGGTATCAAACATTTATTTGAAAAATGCTATTAGCCGGGCCAGCTGAGCCCAGGTTTTTAGCGGGCTTGTTACTGCTCCCCCCTCCTTTTTCATATGGGCTTGGGACTGGCAAATCTTTCTTAAATCTCCTTTTTTTTTTGGCTTATCCCTAGTACACATGGTACAGGCCATGATAATCATGGTGGGTAGAGGTAGGCGACTGATTTTGCTGTAAGTGCACCACATGTCTACATATGTGAAAAGCAGTTCGACTTTGCACTTACAAATGTGCAGAGCCTCGTTTGGTTACTTGCACTCGCTGGTGGGGTTGGACTTTTGCAAGAATCGGGGGCCATTGGAGCATTTTTTTTTTTTAATCAAAAAGTGCCCAAGGCAGGAATTGAACCCAGGTTGTAGCGCCCTAAAACCAATGGTTTAGACCATCCTTCCACTGACCCCCTTAAATCTCCTAATTGCCTTTGAATAAACCAAATAAATAAGAAGGTACTCACCTCTCAAGGAGGCCCAGAAGGAGGAGCAGGTGGCATTCCCAGTGACCTCCCCGACTGAGGCAGGATTGAGACGGGTCGTGGTGCAGTGGAAGCCTCCAGTGCCCCACACCTCCACCTTCACCAGATGGTGGCCTCCCAACCTACACAGGCGGGGTTCTCTCAATATACATACACTCGGACCTCCTATGAGAGACCCTAACTCCGCCTTTGCCGGTCCCAAGCCCAGATGAAAAAGGAGGAAGGGGAGCAGTAACAAGCTCACTAAAAAACCTGGGCCTCAGCTGGCCCGGCTGATAGTACCCTGTAAGGGCTCCTAATCCAGGGATACAGGATGAGCAGCGTTTGTACTCCTTGCTAGGCGCTGCTGCACATGGTGTCTGTTCCTCATGTCAGAGGCGGCCATTTCTTTTGGAGCTAAGTCGGCCTGCTACTGAGTAGTGCTTCCAGTCTTAATGACAAAGGCAGACACATTCTACTTCATCCCGTCATGATGGTTGTCAAACAGATACCATCAAGGGTCACAACTTGATACCCTATGATTGAGTGGAGTTAAGAAAGAAGAAGAAGGAGGGACCCTAGCATGATGAACATTTATAAAAATGGTCTCTCATTAGAGGTTGAATTATATCAGTTGTGGGAAGTTATAAGGCACAATTTGGATTATAGGTTATAAACACAAAGTAAAAATTCATAAGTAAACACAGTCACATCAACCAATAGTTCAACTCCCGACGTTTCAGTGACTTCCTGTCACTCTCCCCTGAGGAGGACTGTCACTCTCCCCTGAGGAGGACTGTCACTCTCACCTGAGGAGGACTGTCACTCTCCCCTGAGGAGGACTGTCACTCTCCCCTGAGGAGGACTGTCACTCTCCCCTGAGGAGGACTGTCACTCTCCAACCAACAGATGAACTTCAGAATAAAGTAATAAGACCAAATCTAAATAAATAGTGTGTGACATTTCGGTAACAGCGTTGTTACCATCTTTAGACAAAATTACTGGTTATTACCAAAACGTCACACACTATTAATTTATTTGGATTTGGTCTTATTACCTTGTATTTCTAATCTATAATCTAAATTGTGCTAGATTCAATACTTTTGTCTGAAGATGGTAACAACGCTGTTACCAAAATGTCACATACTATTTATTTATTTTGATTTGGTCTTATTACTTTATGTTTTGTGGGAAGTTGATTATATTCCTTTGAGAACTTAATATTTTGATTAAGAGAAAGTTTTTGTACCTAGAGATACATACTAAAAAATGCCTCTATATATAACATCACAAATATTAGATGGCACTAATTTTTGGCATCTATTTTGACAGGAGAGGGGACCTTTATTTTCATAGATCAATATCCTCTGGGTAAAATGTCCATCTACATACTGCTGTGTGGCAACAAGTAGCCAACCGGATGGTACATGTGACCAGATAATCTATTTATTTTGTTGTTAATTTTTTATTTTGCTTATCCCTAGTACATGTGCTACAGGCCATGATAATCATGGTGGGTAGAGGTAGGAGACTGCTTTTACTGTAAGTGCATCACAAGTCTACACATGTGAAAAGCAGCCCGACCTTTGCACTTACAAATTTGCCAGATCCCCGTTTGCGTACTTGCACTTTCTGGTGGGGTTGGACTTTTGCAATAATCGGGGGCCACATTGTAGCATTTTTTTTTTAATCAGAAAAAAGTGCCCAATGTGGGAATTGAACCCAGGTCGGAGCGGTTGAAAACCAACAGTTTAGACCATCCTTCTACCGACCCCCCCTTGCACAATTTGGATTATAGATTATAAACACAAGGTAATAAGACCAAATCCAAATAAATAAATAGTGTGTGACATTTCGGTAACAGCATTGTTACCATCTTCGGGCAAAATTACCGGTTCTTATCAAAACGTCGCACACTATTAATTTATTTGGATTTGGTCTCATTACCTTGTGTTTATAATCTATAATCTAAATTGTGCTAGATTCAGTATTTTTGTCTGAAGATGATAACAACGCTGTCACCAAAATGATGCATACTATTTATTTATTTGGATTTGGTCTTTGTATTTTGTGTTGTGGGAAGTTGATTGTATTCCTTTCAGAACTTTAAGAGAGAGTTTATGTACCTAAGGATACATTCTATAGAATGCCTCTATATATAACATCACTAAAATTAATGATAAGGCACAATTTGGATTATCAACATATATAGTCACGACCGTCTTTCCTCAATTCCTCATCGCTGTCACGGATGCGCGCACATCATCATTATGATCATTATCATTATCTAATGATAATAATAATAATTATTATTATTATTATATTATTATTATTATTTTATTATTAATATATAGTCACGACCGTCTTTCCTCAATTCCTCATCGGCCGCTGTCACGGATGCGCGCGCATCATCATTATGATCATTATCTTCTATAGAAGCTTCTATCTTTATAATTATGTATATTTACAAAAAGTCAATTCGCTCGCGCCTCTAGCGGTGAAAATGAGGGGTAATACCAGCTGACCTAATGTACATGTAAAGTTTGGAGCGGGACGTTTCACAAGAGTGACATCCACGGCTCCAATTTATAATTGAAACAAATAGTATTTGAATAAAAACATTCAATCGGGTAAAACACGGGCGTTGCCCGGGTCATTCGGCTAGTAGATTATAAACACAAGGTAATAAGACCAAATCCAAATAAATATTGTGTGTGACGTTTCAGTAACAGTGTTGTTACCATCTTCAGACAAAACCTTGTATCACTAAAATTAAATGGCACTTAGTTTTGAGTATCTATTTTGATGGGAGAGGCAACCTTTATGTTTATAGATCAATATCCTCTGGGTAAAATGTCATTTATATATATGCAATCACATTTATAAAAAATGCAACAACATGAATAAATCATGCAATCACTCACAAATGAAACACTCACAGGATATTGAAAGCGGGATATAACATGTCAATGATTATGGTGGAGTTTGTCTTTTGCAAGGGGGCAGTGGTGCAATTTTCTAACTGTTCCATTGTAGCTATAAAAGTTAACTCTTTTTTTTTTATTATTAATTTCCTTAGTACATATAGATGGCGACTGCTTTTACTCTAAGTGCACCACATATCTACATATTTAATTAAAAAGGCATATATTAGATCAAAATATCGTTTATTTTACCAATATTTCAGTTGGTTGAACGCCAACCTTTATCGAGGTATTATAATATATTAAAATGTTATAATACCTTTTGATAAAGGTTGGCGTTCAACCAACTGAAATATTGGTAAAATAAATGATATTTTAATCCAATATATGCCTTTTTAATTAAAGATTTATCTATGGATTGCTCTATTTTCAAAACAATATCTACATATGTGAAAAGCAGTTCAACTTTTGCACTTACAAATGTGCAAGGGCCCCATTTGGTTACTTGCACTTGCTGGTGGGTTTGGACTTTTGCAAGATTCGGGGGCCATTGAAGGATTTTTTTTTTTTAATTAGAAAAAAGTGCCTAATACAGGATTCAATTCTGGGTTCTAGACCACCAACCCCCCAAGTTAAATCCTGGTTACCCAGAATGACATCTGACCAACACTGTTACTAAAGTAGAGAGCTACTAACCCAGGATCAGCCACCAGAACACCAGTGACCTTGTCAAATCCCAGAGTATGAGCAGCCAGGGCGGAGACAGCCATGGTGTTGGTGTTCTGTGGGGCTTTCAGACAGAGTTCTCTCACAGGCCCTGTGCACAGATGGATGAAAATTTAGTGGTGACACAAATCCAAATAAGTGGATGTACACTAGAACCTCCATGAGAGGACACTCACCCTAGAGGACACCTCTCTACAAAGGACAGTTTCCATTTGCAAAATTAACATTTTTACTATTTAGCAATTCTTCAGTAAGAGGACACCTCTTCCTAAAGGACACTTTGGTTCTGCAACAAGAAGTTGTCCTTTACAGAAAGGTAGCTCTACTGTACAGTCATACCTTGATACACAACAATATTGCTGAGGATCAAAATTTTATGTTGTTATAACATGTTCCACTGAAATTTTTCAATCACCTTAATATTTTTATCCACATTTAAACACTGTGAAATGTTTTGGGTTTATTTATTATCATTTAAAGGACAAAAGTTTTGTCAAAGCCTTCATTATTTTTTTTTTTTTTGTGGGGAGTAAAGTGTCAATTTTTAGATGACTCTTTCTTTTGTACTAGCAAGGAAGAGTTTCTAGTTTTATATAATTTAAACAGAAAAAAGGTCTGATTGAAGATAACAGAAGCTTCTAGGGTGAAAAATTTTGCCAAAAAGATTTTTTATTTTTTAATGAAAAATTTAAATTGATGTACAAAAAAAAAGCAAATCTTTTTTTTTTTTGCTTATCCTAGTACACGTGGTACAGGCCATAATAATCATGGTGGGTAGTTAGCGACTGCTTTTTACTGTAAGCGCACCACATGTCTACACATGTGAAAGCAGTTCGACTTTGCACTTACAAATGTGCCAGAGCCCCATTTGGTTACTTGCTGGTGGGGTTGGACTTTTGCAAGAATCGGAGGGCCATTGGAGCATTTTTTTTTTATTAAACAGAAAAAGTGTCCAATGCGGGAATCGAACCCGGGTCATAGTGGTTGAAAACCAAACGGTTTAACCAGCCTTCCACCGACCCCCCCCATGAAAAATTTAAATTAATGTACAAAAAAAAAAGCAAGTCTAAGAATTAGTTAAGAATGAATTAGCTGAGATCAGGATAAAATTGTCTTTGAAGGGAACACAAAAATCCATTAAAATTTTTTGATGACTACAATTTTCACAGACCTTTTTATGCTTGTTTTCCCCAAGTTTTACCATCCATAGGGGGAAGAGTTATAAAATTTTTAACGTAAATTCAGGACATAACTATAACATCACTTGGGACCTAGATTTTATAACCATGGTAAAAAACATTTGGACTTGAAGCCACAAGGTAATAACACCAAATCTGAATAAATACTATGGGACAATTCAACAACAGCATTGTCGCCATCATCAGACAAAAGTACTGAATGAGAAAAAAAATATCACAGCATATTTATTAAATACAGTAGAACCTCCCTGTAAAGGACACCTAATTACAGAGTCAAAGTGTCCTTTAGGGAGAGGTGTCCTCTTACTGGAGAGTTGCTAAATAGTAAAAATGGTAATTTCGCAAATGAAAACTGTCCTTTGTAGAGAGGTGTCCACTAGCAGGGTGTCAGCTACAGGGAGGTTCTACTGTATATATTTGTTATTACACAAGTTGTGCAATTCAGTTGTGTTCTCAGGAAAATATTTTCTTCTCATCTATTATCTTGTCTCCTTCAAAAAAGATGACTGGGGACATCAAAATAGGAAAAATTCCTTAAATTTTGTCCGTGAATATAAGTTTAAATAATCTTTTTGTAAGGAGTATTGACCCTGTATTGCTATCTGCAATCAAAGTAGCACTGCAAAAAATTACCTAGAAATATTTGGTCTTGTTGTGACAATTGACAATTAAAAATAATTTGTTGTTGTTGTTGTTGTTTCTTATCCCCTTGCGTAAATATTACACAAATTCCATGATCTCATGGAATGGGTATAGGGGTGCAGCTTTCGTTGATCATGGCACCATGATCCAGGCACACTTTGGTGAAAGTTTGACTTTGCCTATAATTTGAGGCCGTTCCTAACATGGAAGCCTTTTCTGCTGACTCTAACATGAGCACAGACGCAGCTCCTCGTTATCCCTGGAGTGGGACCATTGCTGAGGTCCATCAACCGGGTCAGTTGAACTCAGGATTTTTAAAGAGGGAGTGTCCCTCCTGGTTACAGAATCAAGTCTACCAGAACAAGATTTGATATGATTGTGTAGAAGGTTTACTGTACCTCCCAACAATGTCCACTGCACCACAGGCCAGTTACAGAGGGGTAAGCATGGGAGGCCAAATAATTTATTGACATCTAGTCAACAGAAAAAAAGAGAGTTTACAATTAGAGCTTAAAATAAAGAGAAATATTTACACTAGATGAAGCCTTCTCTGAAGGGACATCTGGATCCTATCAGGAGCTTAAAGCCGTCTTGAGTTTGGACATGCCCTTGCCAATTCTGGAGTTCTTGTCCCAAACATGCTCAATGACAGTGTTGAGGAATTTGACGAGAATAATCTTGTTTTCAGGCGAGAGAATCTCGAGGAGATAATTCCTATCACTGAGGTATAGAACCAAGAACATGATACATTCCCTGATTAACCCTTCCTCATATAGGGAACCTGAAGAGTTGTTTGAGGTTATTCAAACTTCACACATTCATCCTAATAAGGATGGCCGTACCAAAGCTGTCACTGGTTGAGTATACTTAGTTGGAATTGATCTTGCTTTTCTCTGGAGAGTAAAAAGAAATAAAGACCTAGGTAACAACAATGGAAAATGGGCTCCCAAGACACAAGAGCAAATGATATTTTAAAAGTTTAAAGCATCTTGTAACACAAGGTAATAAGACCAAATACAAATAAATAAATAGTGTGTAACCTTTCAGTAACAACACTGTTACAGAAACATCACACACTATTTATTTGGATTTGGTCTTATTACCTTATGTTTCTAGTCTAAATATGTAATCCAAATTGTACCTTTTTCTTAAATAAGAGACACTTCAGCCAAAAAAGGTTTTATTTTCCTGACCTTTCGACAAAATAAAATTTTACTGGCCGAAGTGTTTTTATTTAAGAAATATGAATGCTGGCCAGACAACCTTGATCTTCAAGATACCTTATACCATCTTGTGTATAAATACACTAGCCGAATGACCCGGGCAACGCCCGTGTTTTACCCGATTGAATGTTTTGATTCAAATACTATTTGTTACAATTATAAATTGTGGTCATGTGGCCTAGTGGTCATGGCATCTGCCCGGTAAGCGGAAGGTCGTGGGTTCGATTCCCATCCCTTGACACTTTTTTTATTTTATCCATCCTGACCAAAATCTATCCATGAACTTCACACAGTGAACTTCACACAGACAGAATAAGGCAATTATATAAGTAGATAAATATAACAAAAAAAATAAATTAAATTGACTAGATGCGTAATATCAGCCTTTACTTTAAATATCACCATTTATTAAGCCTATCCAGAAGTGGTGATGAATTGGTATGAAACCTGGCACAGGTAGTGTAGCACATATAATTCTGTTCCTGTTTGGCTGATAGATGACTCTGTCTTTATTATATGTTAAACTTAACAGTTGTGGCCCCTCTTTAACAAATTCTTTTTTTATTTCAAATGGGAAATAAGAAGAAAAAAAACATATATTGATAGAGATATTTGAAAGACACACACAGACAGAGCCAGAAAATGAGAGTAGAAATAGCAATAAGATTAAACTCTTGAAAGAGATTATGCAGTAGGTTTATGCCATCAGATAAAAGATAAGGTAGAGAACCAAGCTTTGTGAGACAGCAAGAAATGTATAAATATCTGGAAGAGATTCCCATATTAGAATATAGAAAGTGCATGGAGCCAGATAAAAGAATAGTTGAAAGACAAGGTAGAGAAGAGACCCATGCAAAGAGACAGCAAGAGATGGGAGAAAGTTCTGGAAGAGATTATCAAGATAGACAACAGAAGGTGCATGGAGCCAGATAAAAGAAGAGTTGAAAGACAAGGTAGAGAAGAGACCCATGCAAAGAGACAGCAAGAAATGGGAGAAAGTTCTGAAAGAGATTACCATGATAGAAAACAGAAGGTGCATGGAGCCAGATAAAAGAATAGTTGAAAGACAAGGTAGAGAAGAGACCCATGCAAAGAGACAGCAAGAAATAGGAGAAAGTTCTGGAAGAGATTACCATGATAGAGAACAGAAGGTGCATGGAGCCAGATAAAAGAAGAGTTGAAAGACAAGGTAGAGAAGAGACCCATGCAAAGAGACAGCAAGAAATGGGAGAAAGTTCTGGATGAGATTACCATGATAGAGAACAGAAGGTGCATGGAGCCAGATAAATGAATAGTTGAAAGACAGGGTAGAGAAGAGACCCATGCAAAGAGAAGCAAGAAATGGGAGAAAGTTCTGGATGAGATTACCATGATAGAGAACAGAAGGTGCATGGAGCCAGATAAATGAATAGTTGAAAGACAGGGTAGAGAAGAGACCCATGCAAAGAGAAGCAAGAAATGGGAGAAAGTTCTGGATGAGATTACCATGATAGAGAACAGAAGGTGCATGGAGCCAGATAAAAGAAGAGTTGAAAGACAAGAAAGAGAAGATAGCCAAGTTTTGTGAGACACCAAGAAATGTATAAAGATCTGGAAGAGATTCCCAAATTAGAAAAAAGAAGATGCATGAAGCCACAAGGTAGAGAACCAAGTATAGAGATGGAATAAAGTTCTGGAAGAGATTACCATGATAGAGAACAGAAGGTGCATGCAGGTTTTGTAGTGCATCATCAGGCAGGTTGAAATCCTTGGGATCCACCTTCAGGCTGTGAGGATGTTTCTTCATGGTCACCATCAGGTTCTGAAAGACACTCATTCTCACAAGTAAAGAGAGAGCAGTGAGTTTTTCTCTTTCTCCGTATGACACATTTTATTTTAATTATATATCGTAATTTGTAATGAAAGAAGAAAAACTCAAATAAAAATCTATTGAAGAATTTTAACTCTTTCAAAGGTCTTGAGAAAACTAACTGTGCACAACTTCCAAAAACCTCCAGTTTTTTAAAACCTTTACTTCATTAAACCATTATACCCTGTCACACATATATGGCAGAGAAATTCGAAGATAACTGTAATGCCAAATTTGTGCTTGACTTCTTCAAAACAAATGCTGTTGAGGACAAATAAATAAAGAGACAATTATTCTACCTCCTCTTCTGTTTCAATGAAAACTTTCATCAGAGTTGGTTATTTGTTCACCTTATAGCTTTACCAGCCGAATGACCCGGGCAACGCCCGTGTTTTAATTTAGACACGTGGACCTGTTGGATCATTAACGCCTGTGTTTTACCTGATTGAATGTTTTTATTCAAATACTATTTGTTACAATTATAAATTGGCGCCTTAAATAAATGCATATATTAGTTAATAACTATAGCCTATGTGCTTTATCTGTCTATGTACTGTTGGCTTCCGTAGGCGTCTCTTACTGGGAAAAAGAAAGAGAGGATTCCATTTAGTTATTAACTAATATATGCATTTATTTAAGGAGCGACCCGCTCCAACACAATAGTTACAAAAACCAAAAAGCGAGTGGGGGGGGGGCAAAGTCAAAAGCAAAGTGTCTTGCACAGTGGTGGCGCCATCGTAGCGAACCAATAGGAGAGCGCCATTCCAAAAAAAAAGCAAACGGTGACAGAGATGAAGAACACATGACGCTCGTAACTGTATATTATATTTTATACACTTTATAGAATTGGGTCAGTTTGACAGATTGACACTTGGATGATAATCAAAACTCCTTTTTATAAACTCTCCCTATAGCAAACTATTAGACTCCAACCACACATGTGATAACAAAAATTGTATTTCACCAAGTTACGCAGCAAATATCTATGATATGCAACAGGGCTTGATATTGCTATGTTTTATGGAAGACAGTCGTAAAGATGATTTCTGCCTCCAGAACACTAGAGAAGGAGACAGGATACTTCATCGATGCATGCGTAGCTTGTTTGTCCCTCACAGATCAGCCATCTACATGGCTGATGGGCAATAAAGAAGATCAAAGGTAGATAGTTACCTTCAGAGTTCCAGTGTCAGCCATCTTGTAGATGTCTTGAGCTCCCCAGAAGGCACCGGAAGGAATGTAGGTAGCATGGTGACCTGCAGACTCTCTCACCATCGCCTCTGTGTCCCTGTTTGCCAAGGCTGCTGGGGATCCAACCTACACATATCTTTACCTCACAACATCGCCAAACTGTGGATTTGGTGAACCAAAAGTTAGGACCCATTAGGGTTCATTATAGAGGGGTTTTACTGTAGATTATGAAAATTCTAAACTATTACACAGGTCTACAAAAAAAAACTTTTTTTTTTTTGCCGGAGAAAACCTGATGTTGATTCTAATGTAAATTTTCATGCTGAATTCAAAATTGAAATCAGAAGTTTTCCATCACCCATAGTTCTTGCAGGATAACCATTTTTTCTATAAATTGGTATGTACAGTAATAATGCAGAAAATGTTACGTAAGCATTTTTAAGTAAACATCATTACATTAGCTAGCGCTTTATTTTTGACAAGAAGAGTTGATATGTGGAGCCAAAAGCTTTATTTTATTTGTTATTAATTAAATTTTGCTCTTTAAGAATCATAAATATTAATTTAAATAACAAATTATTGAATTTTTAATTAAATATGTTAATTTTATAATGCAATCTTATTTTCTCTAAACTCAAAAATAATGACAAGCTCCGGAATGCTATTTGCTGAATAACAATAAATTTCCTGGACATGAACTTATCATACAATAATAACAATATTACAAACTCTATATACAAAAAACCAACACATACAGGAACTTATTGGAACTATAGCTCACAGCACCATTTCAGCCAAAAAGTAAGATTAGTAAAAGCTCTTGTATATAGAGCTTTTACGCTCATTAATGATACAATTAAAAGAAATATAGAAATTAACAACATCAAAAAAGAACTAATCAATGAAGATTTTCCCATCAAATTGATAGATAGAATAATAGAAGACATGAACCAAAAATATGAGAATAATACTTTAATTCAAAATCTAAAATGCAAAAACAAAGAAGCCAAATTTATCACATTGCCATTTACTAATATATTCAAAAAGTATGAAAAAATAAACATTGCATGGAAACCATGTAACCCTATCTCTCAATATATCAACAACCATATAAACACTTACCAAAAAGAGCAGGTTTAATTTATGAAGTGAAATGTGAAAAATGTGACCAATGTTATGTAGGACAAACATCCAGAACTTTAAAAGAAAAAATGAAAAACCATGAATATGCTCTGAAATGGGATAAAATTGAGAATTCTACACTTGTAGAACATAGAAAAATCACAGGGCATAATAATTTTAACCTAAAAGAAACAAAGATACTAGATTATGAGAAAAATTTTATTAAGAGACAATTTAAAGAAGCCTTTTTCATTCAAAAGAAATGTACTATAATTAACCGAATGGAAGAAAGAGGAAATATAAATTATATTTATAGATATGCTTTTAATTATATCTAAAAAAAAATTGGGTTTTTCCACTTTTAATTCTAAGAATAATATTCTGTGTTTCTCATATAACTATCTTCTTCTTATCTGTTATCTTGTTTACACACTTGATAACAGTAACTATTTAAAACATGCAGTGGTAAATATTCTCATTCAATACTTTTGTCTGAAGATGGTAACAACGCTATTACCGAAACGTCACACACTATTTATTTATTTGGATTTGGTCTTATTACCTAGTGTATATATTTAAATTGAACCTGATGATTTGTTTAATAGATTTGCATCAGAAGTGACAGGTAAATTTGAAGTGATCAGTTTATTCTTCTCTGTCGATTTGCTTTTATAAATCGTGTGCACTAGACTGTGTCAATATGTCGAGGTGCTGCATTAATATTTCTGATATTTTCTGTTACATTTGTGGGGAATTAACTTTCAAAGTTCAAAGGCGAAACTTTACACCACTCATCAAAAAGTGCTATCAACTTTATTTTGGCCTAAAGTCGGTGACCAATATAAGACTTGGGCTCCTCATCATTGTTGTGAAATTTGTGCTCGACGTCTTACAGGGTGGATTAAAGGTGAACGTCATATGCCTTTTGCGGTTCCAATGATATGGAGGGAACCTAAAGACCATTCTTCAGACTGTTATTTTTGTTTGACAAAGACTACAGGTATTACATCCAAATCAAGACATACAGTTGAATATCCAGATTTGCCTTCTGCTATGAGACCGGTTCCTCATAGTGATATTTTACCTGTTCCACAGCCTCCTGAAAATGTAATATTTAGTGACGATGATTCAGATAGACGAGAGCAACAGTGGGATGACACAAATTTTGAAGCAGGTGCTTTATCTGAACCTCATTTATTAACCCAAGGAGATTTGAACGACCTCATACGTGATTTAGATTTATCCAAAAAACAGAGTGAACTTTTAGGCTCTAGGTTAAAAGGCTGGAATCTGCTGCATAAAGGCACAAAAGTATGCTTTTTTCGCAAGCGTCAATATGAATTTCAAGACTTCTTTTCACAAGAGAATGATTTAGTATATTGCAATGATGTTGTTAGTCTAATGGAAGCGCTTGGTCATGACCATGATACAGAAGAGTGGCGTTTATTCATTGATTTTTCAAAAATTAGTATGAAAGCTGTTCTCCTTCACAATGGAAATAAGTTCCCATCAGTGCCAAGAGCACATGCATCCAACATGAAAGAGACTTATGAAAACATGAAACTGCTTTTGAAAAAGATAGAATATGAAAGATACGGTTGGAAAATATGCAGCGTTTGCAGCGAAAAGATCAGGTTTAATTTATGAAGTGAAATGTGAAAAATGTGACCAATGCTATGTAGGACAAACATCCAGAACTTTAAAAGAAAAAATGAAAAACCATGAATATGCTCTGAAATGGGATAGAATTGAGAATTCTACACTTGTAGAACATAGAAAAATCACAGGGCATAATAATTTTAACCTAAAAGAAACAAAGATACTAGAATATGAGAAAAATTATTTAAAGAGACAATTTAAAGAAGCCTTTTTCATTCAAAAGAAATGTGCTATAATTAACCGAATGGAAGAAAGAGGAAATATAAATTATATTTATAGATATGCTTTTAATTATATCTAAAAAAAAAATTGGGTTTTTCCACTTTTAATTCTAAGAATAATATTCTGTGTTTCTCATATAACTGTCTTTTTCTTATCTGTTATCTTGTTTACACACTTGATAACAGTAACTATTTAAAACATGCTGTGGTAAATATTCTCATTCAATACTTTTGTCTGAAGATGGTAACAACGCTATTACCGAAACGTCACACACTATTTATTTATTTGGATTTGGTCTTATTACCTAGTGTATATATTTAAATTGAACCTGATGATTTGTTTAATAGATTTGCATCAGAAGTAAAGGTAAATTTGAAGTGATCAGTTTATTCTTCTCTGTCGATTTGCTTTTATAAATCGTGTGCACTAGACTGTGTCAATATGTCGAGGTGCTGCATTAATATTTCTGATATTTTCTGTTACATTTGTGGGGAATTAACTTTCAAAGTTCAAAGGCGAAACTTTACACCACTCATCAAAAAGTGCTATCAACTTTATTTTGGCCTAAAGTCGGTGACCAATATAAGACTTGGGTCCTCATCATTGTTGTGAAATTTGTGCTCGACGTCTTAAAGGGTGGATTAAAGGTGAACGTCATATGCCTTTTGCGGTTCCAATGATATGGAGGGAACCTAAAGACCATTCTTCAGACTGTTATTTTTGTTTGACAAAGACTACAGGTATTACATCCAAATCAAGACATACAGTTGAATATCCAGATTTGCCTTCTGCTATGAGACCGGTTCCTCATAGTGATATTTTACCTGTTCCACAGCCTCCTGAAAATGTAATATTTAGTGACGATGATTCAGATAGACGAGAGCAACAGTGGGATGACACAAATTTTGAAGCAGGTGCTTTATCTGAACCTCATTTATTAACCCAAGGAGATTTGAACGACCTCATACGTGATTTAGATTTATCCAAAAAACAGAGTGAACTTTTAGGCTCTAGGTTAAAAGGCTGGAATCTGCTGCATAAAGGCACAAAAGTATGTTTTTTTCGCAAGCGTCAAGATGAATTTCAAGACTTCTTTTCACAAGAGAATGATTTAGTATATTGCAATGATGTTGTTAGTCTAATGGAAGCGCTTGGTCATGACCATGATACAGAAGAGTGGCGTTTATTCATTGATTTTTCAAAAATTAGTATGAAAGCTGTTCTCCTTCACAATGGAAATAAGTTCCCATCAGTGCCAAGAGCACATGCATCCAACATGAAAGAGACTTATGAAAACATGAAACTGCTTTTGAAAAAGATAGAATATGAAAGATACGGTTGGAAAATATGCAGCGTTTGCAGCGAAAAGATCAGGTTTAATTTATGAAGTGAAATGCGAAAAATGTGACCAATGCTATGTAGGACAAACATCCAGAACTTTAAAAGAAAAAATGAAAAACCATGAATATGCTCTGAAATGGGATAGAATTGAGAATTCTACACTTGTAGAACATAGAAAAATCACAGGGCATAATAATTTTAACCTAAAAGAAACAAAGATACTAGAATATGAGAAAAATTATTTAAAGAGACAATTTAAAGAAGCCTTTTTCATTCAAAAGAAATGTGCTATAATTAACCGAATGGAAGAAAGAGGAAATATAAATTATATTTATAGATATGCTTTTAATTATATCTAAAAAAAAAATTGGGTTTTTCCACTTTTAATTCTAAGAATAATATTCTGTGTTTCTCATATAACTGTCTTTTTCTTATCTGTTATCTTGTTTACACACTTGATAACAGTAACTATTTAAAACATGCTGTGGTAAATATTCTCATTCAATACTTTTGTCTGAAGATGGTAACAACGCTATTACCGAAACGTCACACACTATTTATTTATTTGGATTTGGTCTTATTACCTAGTGTATATATTTAAATTGAACCTGATGATTTGTTTAATAGATTTGCATCAGAAGTGACAGGTAAATTTGAAGTGATCAGTTTATTCTTCTCTGTCGATTTGCTTTTATAAATCGTGTGCACTAGACTGTGTCAATATGTCGAGGTGCTGCATTAATATTTCTGATATTTTCTGTTACATTTGTGGGGAATTAACTTTCAAAGTTCAAAGGCGAAACTTTACACCACTCATCAAAAAGTGCTATCAACTTTATTTTGGCCTAAAGTCGGTGACCAATATAAGACTTGGGCTCCTCATCATTGTTGTGAAATTTGTGCTCGACGTCTTACAGGGTGGATTAAAGGTGAACGTCATATGCCTTTTGCGGTTCCAATGATATGGAGGGAACCTAAAGACCATTCTTCAGACTGTTATTTTTGTTTGACAGAGACTACAGGTATTACATCCAAATCAAGACATACAGTTGAATATCCAGATTTGCCTTCTGCTATGAGACCGGTTCCTCATAGTGATATTTTACCTGTTCCACAGCCTCCTGAAAATGTAATATTTAGTGACGATGATTCAGATAGACGAGAGCAACAGTGGGATGACACAAATTTTGAAGCAGGTGCTTTATCTGAACCTCATTTATTAACCCAAGGAGATTTGAACGACCTCGTACGTGATTTAGATTTATCCAAAAAACAGAGTGAACTTTTAGGCTCTAGGTTAAAAGGCTGGAATCTGCTGCATAAAGGCACAAAAGTATGCTTTTTTCCAAGCGTCAAGATGAATTTCAAGACTTCTTTTCACAAGAGAATGATTTAGTATATTACAATGATGTTGTTAGTCTAATGGAAGCGCTTGGTCATGACCATGATACAGAAGAGTGGCGTTTATTCATTGATTCTTCAAAAATTAGTATGAGAGCTGTTCTCCTTCACAATGGAAATAAGTTCCCATCAGTGCCAATAGCACATGCATCCAACATGAAAGAGACTTACGAAAACATGAAACTGCTTTTGAAAAAGTTAGAATATGAAAGATACGGTTGGAAAATATGCAGCGATTTGAAAGTCGTTGCTCTCTTGCGTGGATTACAGCTTGGCTATACAAAATTTTGTTGTTTTCTGTGTGAGTGGGATAGCAGAGATAGGGAAAGGCATTACATTAAAAAATCTGGCCAAACCGTAAAATCTTTACTCCAGGATATAAAAATATTGCAAATCTACCCCTGATCGATTCAGAAAATATTTACTTACCACCATTACATATTAAACTGGGATTAATGAAGAACTTTGTCAAGGCAATGGATCGAAATGCCAGTGGATTTGCCTACCTAAAACAAAAATTTTCTAGTATAAGTGAAGCGAAGATTAAAGAAAGCATTTTCGTTGGACCTCAGATTCGAGAATTGCAGCAGGATGGAAATTTTCAAAATAGTTTGAATGAAGTTGAAGCAGCAGCATGGAATTCCTTTAGAAACGTTTGCAAAAACTTCTTAGGAAGTGTCAAGGTTGAAAATTACCGAGACATGGTTAATGATCTGTTGCTTTCCTACAAGGCACTGGGATGTAACATGTCTCTCAAGATCCATTTCCTGCATTCACATCTGGATTTCTTTACAGACAATCTTGGTGCAGTTAGCGATGAGCATGGTGAGAGGTTTTATCAAGATATATCAAGCATGGAGAAGCGGTACCAAGGTAAATGGAGTCCCGGTATGCTTGCTGACTACTGCTGGACACTCAAGAGGCATGTACCACAAGAAAAGTATAGAAGAAAATCCACTGTCACTACTTTTCAATAAAATAAATATATTTCGTTCATATAGGCCTATATATTAAAAACATTTCTAAATTTCAAGTAGGTGTATCTCAAAAATCTTGCGTGATAGAAAAAAACTAATGGTATATTTGAATCAGCACGAAGAGTTAAATTTAAATAAGATTCTGTTTCTTTTGGGACAAAGAAAAATAATTTTGATAAACCAATGTAATGTAATAAGGTTTATGCAAAAATGCTTACGTAATATTTTTTTGCATTTTTTGCTGTATTTATCCCAATACCAAAAAAAGGCTGTCACGCAAAAACCATGGGTGATGGAAAATTTCTGATTAGATTTTTGAATTCAGCATGAAAAGTTACACTAGAAACACCATCAGGTTCTCTTGGGCAAAAATGTTGTTGACCAGTGTTATAGACACGTATGATCCTTTTAAAAATTAAACAATTTCTACTGCCACAAGGTAATAAGACCAAATCCAAATAAATAAATAGTGTGTGATGTTTCAGTAACAGCAATGTTACCATCTTCAGACAAAAGTACTGAATGAAGATGGTAACAACGCTGTTACCCAAACATCATACACTATTTATTTATTTGGATTTGGTCTTATTACCTTGTGTTTATAATCTATAATCCAAATTGTGCCTTATCAATTTCTACTGCCCTTACTGCAATGGAAAAATTAATGTGAGGGCCTGGCTCATCAGTTGTGAACCCTCCCAGCAGTTTTGCCAGTTTAATCTACCATATCGCTGTTATATGTGTTATATGTAATTCTGATGTCCTCAAAGCTTATGTCTATAGTTCATCTAAAATACCCATTCCAAGAGTCTAGCATCAGTATCACTATAAAAGGAAGATAAAAAAAATGCAATATAACAGCGGTATGGTAGATTAAACTGGCGAAACTGCTGGAAGGGTTCATTACAGATAAGCCAGGGGGCCCTCCCATTAATTTTTCCTTTGCAGTAAGGGCAGTAGAGAATTGTTTGATTTTTAAAATAATCATATGCATCTATAATAGTTTCAAATTTTCATAACAGATGGCAACTCCGCCTTTGCCGGTCCCAAGCCCGGATGAAAAAGGAGGAGGGGGAGCAGTAACAAGCTACTAAAAAACCTGGGCTCAGCTGGCCCGGCTGATAGTACCCTGTAAGGGCTCCTAATCCAGGGATACAGGATGAGCAGCGTTTGTACTCCATGTTAGGAGCAGCTGCACATGGCGTCTGTTCCTCATGTCAGAGGTGGCCATTTCTTTTGGAGCTAAGTCGGCCTGCCACTGAGTAGTGCTCCCAGTCTTGATGACAAAGGCAGACGCATTCTACTTCACCCAATCATGATGGTTGTCATACTTTACAAGCTTGATACCTTGATATGATTAAGTGAAGATAAGAAAGAAGAAGAAGAAGATAACAGACGGCGTGCAAATGCATCATAACTCTAGATTATACTAAGAGAAACGTACAATTTTATGCTATTTTTTAAAAACTGTATTTTGTGCTTTATCACCAAATATTATAAGAAGCATTAATTATCTTAAGTATTAGTAATGATTTTTGTGTTATCAATATAAAACTGATAAACATAATATAATATGAAAAAGTAATTAAAAAATAAATAAATAAATAAAATCAACACCTGACCTTTTTATTTTTTTCTATTATTTTTTCGCATGTTAAGCTTATTTACGCAAGTTTGGCCTTAAATACCCATTTCTTGGTTTTTCAAGAAGCCTCTGGCACCAAAAATCTTTTTGGTCGCAGTGGTACAGCTTGCTCCACGCTGACAAGCGCCAACAGCGCGATACGCGTTTGTGAATGGCTTTTCTTGATTTATTAAAAAATTGGGTTGGCCAAATATCAGGTAACAGGTTAAATAAACGCTTTGTTGATTTCTGTTCCACTAGATGGTGCTCTGCTATCCAAAAAGCACATGTGCTCCTGGGCAGGATATGCCTTTTTATATTTATAACTAGCGGACGTACCCGGCTTCGCCCGGGTTTTACCCGAGTAAAGGTTTGTCTAACGAATCTCTCAATAAAGTGAACATTTTTCCCGGTCCCTTGAAAAATACTCGATAAGTTGAATAAAATCAATATTAATTGGTTCCCTCGGTAATTGGAAGTTAAAGGAATAGTATCTTGCCTATGAATTGTATCATTATTCTTGTCTCAAATAAATTGCCGTGTCATCCTGAATTTTGTCTTTCCTAATTTTCTACATTACAAAATCATCGTATCATCATGATAATATTTAGAGCAGATTGTTGAATTATAACAGATAAATTAGAATATTTATCTTGATTATTTTTAGGCGAAAAGTTATTTCAAAAATTTTATTTGCTAGAAACCTTCCCAGTACTACACTAAATAACTTCCCAAAGTTCATGGCGTTCCAATGAGTGGTTTGGTCAGGCATAAAGGACAAACAGACACACACACATACATTCATTTTTATATATATAGATAAAATATGAAAATAGTGCAGAAGTGAAATTGTCTGGGCTCTCTCTGGTGGATAAATTATAAAAAGAAGGCATCTCCTTATCGTGCAAACTAAAAGTTGCTTATGGCAGGCGCCATCTGTCGGTATAAATATAAACTAATCGTTGATTATTCTTCTAGAATTGGCTAAAAACCATTTCTTGATTAGTCAAGAAAAGCTAACCAAATTGTTTGGTGTTCTCACACCCTTCTGGCCTGGCCTATGACAGTTTCATGATTTTTCAGGATGTCCCCAAAACCCAATTTTGTTTTTGGTTGTTGAGGTACAGCTTGCACCATGCTGACGAAGACCAGCAGCCTGAAACCTGTGCATAGTTAGCTTTTCTCGATTATTCAAGAAATGGTATTTGGCCAATTCTGATTAATCAAAAATCAATGATTAGTTGTTATTTATTTATTCTGACAGATGGCGCAAGCCATCAGAAACTTTTAGTTGCACAATCAGGAGATTTTTTGTTCATAATATAAAATATATATTTTGGGGGGGGGGGGGGTTATACAATAGATACCCTTGTATCTATAATAAGACCTAATCCGAATAATTTAATAGCGTGTGACATTTCGGTAACAGCATTGTTACCATCATCAGACAAAAAATAAATGAGAAAAAATATCATAGCATGTTCTTAAATATTATCAGGTGTCAAACCACACTTGATAACAATACTATTTAAGAACACGCTGAAAAAATAAATGAGAAAAAATATCATAGCATGTTCTTAAATATTATCAAGTGTCAAACCACACTTGATAACAGTACTATTTAAGAACATGCTGTGATATTTTTTCTCATTTATTTTTTGTCTGATGATGGTAACAATGTTGTTACCGAAACGTCATACACTATTAAATTATTTGGATTAGGTCTTATTTTCTTGTATCTATAATCTATAATCCAAATTGGGCTTTATCAGTTTATACAATATTTCAGGTTGAAATATTCACTTAGGAAGAGAGATCAGAGGCAAAGAGTTGCTCTAGTATCTTTATAAGGAATAAACGATTCTATAGAAGATTCCCCAATGGTGTTGGCTTGGGGTTTGTTGTTGTTGTTGTTTCTTATCCCCTTGTGTAAAGATTACAAGAATCCCATGAGTTCATGATCTAATGGAATGGGGTATAGGGGTGCAGCTTTCGTTGATCATGGCACCATGATCCAGGCACACTTTGGTGAAAGTCTGACTTTGCCTGTAGTTTGAGGCTGTTCCTAACATGGAAGCCTTTGCTGCACTCTAACATGAGTACGGACACAGCTCCTCCGTATTCCTGGAGTGGGACCCTTGTTGAGGACCATCAACCGGGTCAGTTGAACTCAGGATTTTTAAAGGGCTTGGGGTTTAATTGCCCTAGTCACCTGCTGGAAACTGAAGAAGAAGGCGGAAGAGAACCTGAATAAACTCTCTCCATAATTACTTCTAGCAGAGAATGGGATCAGAAATGGCTGAAAATGGGAGTCTGTCTCCAGAGGATCAAATGATAGCTTTAAACCCAACAGAAAGGTGTAAAATGATTAGGTACAATTTGGATTATAGATTAGAAACTAAAGGTAATAAAACCAAAACAAAATAAATAAATAGTGTGTGACGTTTCGGTAACAGTGTTTTTGTTTCTTATCCCCTTGTGCAATTACACAAATTCCATGAGTCCATGCTTCTCAAGCTGTTTGATGATAAGCAGCAGCCTATCCCAAAGGTCCTGATCTAATTGATGAGGCACAATTTGGATTGTAGATTATAAACACAAGGTAATAAGACCAAATCCAAATAAATAGTGTGTGACATTTCGGTAACAGCGTTGTTACCATCTTCAGACAAAAGTACTGAATGAGGGTCATTCAGTACTTTTGTCTGAAGATGGTAACAACGCTGTTACCGAAACGTCACACACTATTTATTTATTTGGATTTGGTCTTATTACCTTGTGTCCTGATCTAATGGAATGGGATGTAGAGGTGCAGCTTTTGTTGATCATGGGACTATGATCCAGGCAAGAATGGTTCTAGGAAGAATAGGACAATATAATAAATAAGGGAAGAAATGAAGATAGAAATCAAAAGGAAATGAAGGGAGAGGCTTTCATTCAGCAGTGAGGTGACAGTTATATGGCAGTCCGAACCAACAACAACCAAGAAGGCCCACACTCACTAAAAGGTCAGCATGCTGCAGGATGAAGGCTCCATACTGGGCAATCACGGCAGGATGACACACTTCCACCACCAAGTCCGGAGTCCGGGATGGCATCTCCTGCAAGTCCTCAAGGATCAGATGGCTGGGGACTCCCTCTTCAACAAGTTTTCCAGGAGTCCGTGTCCAGATAAACTCCAGCTGAAGTCCTGAGCTATCATGGCAATCTACCAGCTGCTTGTGGAGGAACCGACCTGGCATTCACAGAGAATTTTTCATTTTTGGCATCATCATCATCATTATATTTGATTTGCATGAAAGCACAGATAAAGAAACATGGGGAGATATGTATATAGGATATATTTACAATATTCAGATATATTTTTGTTTATTCAAGTAGAATGTTCACATATCAGATAATTACCATATGTGCCTCACTAGTCAGCCCCTGGTTTTGTATTGTATGGTTAGATTCCTCACTCACTGGCACTGTCTAGGATTTTTTCCCTGGCATATAGGCAGAAAACCATATTTTAACATCTTTCAAAACCTTTTCAGACACTGTGAAAAAATAGTACAAAAGAGTGAAATTGTACGGGGATCAGGTAGATAAATGAGATCTCCTGATCTTGTAACTAAAAGTTGCTGATGGTTTGCACTATCTGTGTTTTGGAAATTATATATATACAGTTAAACCTGTCGCCCCCTCGTGGGACTCACCAAAATAGGGTGCTATAGACAGGTCACTTTTAATGTAAATCGCATCGTACTACGTATTTAATATCGGGCGCTTTAGAGAGGGAGGCACTATTTAGAGGGGGCGCTATAGACAGGTTTAACTGTATATATATATATATATATATATATATACAGGGTCCATTATGAAAGAAATGAGCATTTACTGGCAAAATACATTTATTGATCGTAATTTGTGCAAATGTTCAATATTCTTCAAAATACATTCCTCCTGCATCAATACACTTGTGGAGATGCGTTTGCCACACCTGAAAGGCACCCTGAAACTCCTCGACAGGAATGCTTCTCAGGAACGTTGTAACATGGTGTTGGATGTTTTCCACGGTTTCCCAATGTTTTCCTTTCATCTCTCTCTTGAGTCGCGGAAACAAAAAGAAGTCGCATGGAGCTAAGTCGGGACTGTAAGGGGGGTGAGGGATCACCGAGGTGTTGCTCCGGGCCAGGAAGTTGGTAATGATGAAGGCTGTGTGGCTGGTGGCATTGTCATGGTGGAGCTTGACCGTGTCTTTAATGTCAGTCCTCACGCGTGCGATCCGGCTTTTCAATCTCTTGAGCACCTCCAGGTAAAAGGCTGAGTCTACAGTTTGTCCCTGCGGAACAAACTCACAATGGACCATTCCTCGGATGTCAAAGAAGACAATGATCATCGTTTTGATGCGCGACTTGCTCATTCGCGCTTTCTTGGGGGGTGGGGATGATTTTGTGTGCCATGCACAGCTCTGCCTTTTCAACTCTGAGTCATATTCAAACATCCAGGATTCGTCTCCGGTTACAGAGTTCAGAAAGTCCGGTTCATTTTTAATCAAATCCAACAATTCTTGACAGCGCAAAACTCTAAGTTCTTTCTGGTCTTGCATCAACACTTTTGGCACAAGCTTCGCACAGACCTTAGGCATTTGCAGATCTTCGGTCACTATCCCATGTACCACAAATGTGGACATGTGTAATGTGTCAGCAATTTTATGAATGCTTAATCGTCGGTTCAAGCGAACGCTCCATCGCGCTATGTTACTGTTGTATTCCAATTGGTTACACACAGCGCTCAACGTTAATTATACTTTAATTAACTATAAGGTAAAGGGAATATATATAGATTAAAAGTAAACACACATGGAGAGAAGGAATGGCGTAGCAACACCGCAGGCTAGGGTTACATCATCAGCAGGAAGTGTGACGTCAGCTCAGGGTTGCCGAATGCCAACCGTCGCTTTCACCGCCGCGTAGGCCAACACACTCCTCCCTCGAAGTGACCTCCTATTCATGGATCACTTCGCCGTCCATAAGTCTCGAACGATGAAGTTCGTGTAGGTTTCTCCCACTTACAAACAATTGGGGCAGAGTCTTTATACGAAGTAGGATCTCCCTTATTTACTTCAGTACTGAGGAGTTCAGTTGAGTTCTGAGCATTTCTCTGGTTCCTTAGGATCATTGGATGAGATCGAGTAGGAGAAGGCTTCAAAGTATCTTCATTATGGCTGTCCTCTTCTGTAGGTATCACGTCTTCTTGATCTAATAAAGACACTGGATTCTCTTCAATCTCCCGTTGAGTCCCATAGCTGTAGTGTTCAACTGATGGAAGCACCTCCCGGTTGCTGTCGTTCCTCGATACATCACTCTCTTTGAAGACACAGTCCCGAGATTCCACCACTTTCTTCATATCAGGAATCCACACTCTGTAGCCACGTCCTCTGAGTGCATATCCAACAAGGTTACCTTTGACAGCTCTCCTTTCGAGTTTGGATTTACGGACTTGTCTTGGAATATGGACAAATACTTGACAGCCAATAGCTCTTATGTGTTTAAGACTAGGCTTGCTCCCTGTCCACAGTTCATATGGCGTGCTTTCACCATTGTGATTGTTGAGAACTCTGTTTCTGACATAGGCTGCGGTGTAAGTCAGCTCCGCCCAGGAAGCCTTTGGCAGACCACTTCCAGATATAGTGCTCCTGACAAGATCTAGGAGTGTCCTATTCATTCTTTCTGCCACACCATTCTGTTGAGGTGTATACGTCATAGTGTGTTCATGAACTATTCCAACGCTCGTGCAGAAAGTGTCCCATTCTTTGGAACAAAATTCCAAGCCATTATCCGTACGTATTCGTTTTAGTTTCCGGCTGGTTTGTTTCTCAGATTCTTGAATCCACTCTTTGACTTTTCCCAGGGTTTCGCCTTTGTTTTTCAGGAAAAATACACTTGTATATCTCGTAGATTCATCAATGATGGTTAAGACGTACTTGGCTCCTCCCCAGCTCAATACGTCAAGTGGACCCATCAAGTCCGCATGCACCAAGTCCAACGGCATGATTTCTTTTTCCTCCTTGTGTGAGTGTTGAAGGAATGGCAGACGGTAAGACTTGCCGATCAAGCAGTCTTCGCACTTTTCTGGCTTTGCCGGGCTGCAGTCTTCGCACTTTTCTGGCTTTGCCGGGCTGCAATCAAGTCCTCTTACGCTTTGGTTCTTGGCCATCTTTGCTATCGTATATGCATTTACATGCATCAGCCTTTTGTGCCAAAGTTCCAGTGTAAGCTCTTCCTTGCATTCAGATGCAAGAGAAACACGATCATTCTGATCTGTCGGAGAGGATGAAGTAGTCTGGACGTAGTAAAGTCTACCCAACTTCTTTCCCTCTATCAAGAGTTTACCTTTCATGTCCATAATGTGGCAACCACTCCTGTTGAAGACAACTTTTCTACCGTTTTCTATCATTTGGAGTACAGACAGAATACTGTGATGCATATCTGGAACGTACAAGGTGTTCTGGGCAACCATATTGCTGGCATCTCCCTTGTGTCCAACTATATTGGCACTGACAGTACCGATACCACATGCTTCTATAGAAGAGCCATTCGCAACAGTGATGGAACTCATATTGCTTGTGCACTCTTTCAGACATGTGAAGTAATCTCTCTTGGGAGTCATATGGTGCGTCACTCCAGAATCTATGATCCAGGTCTCGGCGGTAGCTCCAAACAAAGTGTTGCACATTGCCGACATATTTACGCCTTTGTTTTGGTCAAACCTCTTTGGTCTTTGTTCATTCTTTCCTTTCTTCCTGCATTCCCTTGCATAATGGCCTTTACCTCCACATTTGAAACAAACAACCTTTGCTTTAAATTGTTTTTCTGTTTCAATGGGCTTCGAAGAGGCATTAATGACCATGGCACCCACATCTTTTGGTAGATTTGACGAACGCCTTTCTGCTTCTGCCAACAGCCATCTTTTAACTGTGGCGGTCGTGAAGTCTGAACCAGGCAAGTTACATATGGTTGAGACAACGGTGTCCCAATCCTCTGGTAATCCACCCAAAAGAACCATAGCCAAATCGCCATCAATTGTTGCAACAAGGTCACTAGGGTCAGGCTTAGCCTCTCCTGGATAGATCAAACTCCACAAATCGTTTTCGATTAGAACGAGTTTCATCTGGAAGCTCCAGCTGGAGTAATTAGCACCATTTAATTTTGTAATCGTCGTGTTTGCCATTTTACAAAATATTTGATAAGTAGAAAAAGGATGGTCCAAGTAATCAAAGGAAATTTGGTTACTCACGTTTTAGGCTTCGCGCTTCTTCAGTCGGACGTTTTAAGTCTTGTGCTTCTTCAGTTTCACGTTTTAGGCCTTGCGCTTCTTCAGTCTCATAATCTTTGTTGTATTCCAATTGATTACACACAGCGCTCAACGTTAATTATACTTTAATTAACTACAAGGTAAAGGGAATATATATAGATTAAATAGTAAACATGGAGAGAAAGGACAAGTCAGTACGTGGCGACGCTGCCGGCTAGGGTTACATCATCAGCAGGAAGTGTGACGTCAGCTCAGGGTTGCCGAATGCCAACCGTCGCTTTCACCGCCGCGTAGGCCAACAGTTACAAAAGTTGAAAACACACTTCAAGCGGAGGCATGTATCTCCCCCTCACACTGCTCGAACTCAACTGACGACCGGTTGGATTGAAAGGGCATATCCCTCCACCACATTTCCCACGCTTTTACCGTGCTGCCATCTATCGTCGCGTCACAATAACATTATGCTCATTACTTTCATAATGGACCCTGTATATGAAAAAACAATAGAAAAAAATAAAAGATAAGTGGGTCAGGTGTTGATATTAAAAATAAAGAAGGCATTTCCTGACCACGAGCACATGTGCTCGTGGTCAGGAAATGCCTTTTTTATTTTTAATATATATATATATAATTTAAAAAATTTACAGAAAATAAAACTATGTTAGGCAGTTAGTGGGGGGGACCAAGGTAACTTATGTACCTATATGCTTATTTTTAATCTTCATTGTAAAAACTTGGGGGAAATATATGGAAACAAAATTAAATGTGTAATATGAGTTTTATTTGAGACTAGACGGGTGACCCGGGCTTCGCCCCGGGATTGACCCGTGTGCATATCTACCCGAGTGATATATATTTAGATAAGATTTTTTAAATAATTGTTTGTTATTAGCATTATCTATTTGTTTGCATCAGCATAATTTAATCTAATCTTTGATAGAGGGTGCTGTTTGTGAGCTAAGTAGAATAATTTGAATATATAGTTTTAATAATTGATTTATATATTTTTTAAAATAGCCTATCGTCTTCCCCGTATTTTTTTACCTATGTATGGAAATTTTGGTTTGAATTAGTGAACTACTGCGAATTTATATACCGGACATACAAACAAACAAACATACAAACATTCATTTTTATATATATAGATGTCACTTTTTATATACCTAATCATGTTAACTAGAAGACCAGCCTAAGTTTACCTCAATTTTATGCAACCTCTCTAAGTAGTCAACTGATCTTGAAAGTGAATTTATGTTTGGAACAAAAAGGAAACTCCCAAGAAAGGACTACACTGTATTTTGAATACAGTAGAACCTCCCTGTAAAGGACACCTAATTGCAGAGCCAAACTGTCCTTTAGGGAGAGGTGTCCTTTTACCGGAGAGTTGCTAAATAGTAAATTGGTAATTTTAGAGATGAAAACTGTTTTTTATAGTTGTCCTTTAGCATGAGTGTCCTCTCATTGAGGTTGTTCTTTTGTATATACAGCAAGACCTCCATGTGAGGACACTCGCGCTAGAGGACACCTCTCTATAAAGAACAGATTTCATTTGCAAAATTACCATTCTTACTATTTAGTAGCTCTCCAGTAAGAGGACACCTCTCTACAAAGAACAGATTTCATTTGCAAAATTACCATTTTTACTATTTAGTAGCTCTCCAGTAAGAGGACACCTCTATACAAAGAACAGATTTAATTTGCAAAATTACCATTTTTACTATTTAGTAGCTCTCCAGTAAGAGGACACCTCTCCACAAAGAACAGATTTCATTTGCAAAATTACCATTCTTACTATTTAGTAGCTCTCCAGTAAGAGGACACCTCTCTACAAAGAACAGATTTCATTTGCAAAATTACCATTCTTACTATTTAGTAGCTCTCCAGTAAGAGGACACCTCTCCACAAAGAACAGATTTCATTTGCAAAATTACCATTTTTACTATTTAGTAGTTCTCCAGTAAGAGGACACCTCTCCATAAAGGACACTTTGGCTCTACAATTAGATGTCCTTCACAGGGAGGTTCTACTGTATTGCTGTTTACAAAAATAAATTTCCTGTGAAGTTCTGATAGCAATTACATATATAGAAGGTGATATCATTTTAAGTAAGAAAAAATTAATTAACTTATAATATAGCTTTTGAAAATCCTTTGTTGGTTGGAAGTTTGGAAAAATATATGGCTACACCAAACAATTGATTGATATGGCCATAAAAAGGGGTTGGGTGGAAGGATGGTGTAGACCGTTGGTTTTTGACTGCTACAACCCGGGATCAAATCCAGCATTGTGCACTTTTTTTCAGATTTAAAAAAAAAAATGCTCCAATGGCCCCCGATTCTTGCAAAAGTCCAACCCCACCAGCGAGTGCAAGTAACCAAACGGGGCTCTGGCACATTTGTAAGTGCAAAGTCGAACTGCTTTTCACATGTGTAGATATGTGGTGCACTTACAGTAAAAGCAGTCGCCTATTTCTACCCACCATGATTATCATGGCCTGTACCACATGTGCTAGGGATAAACAAAAAATAAATAAATAAATAATTTTTTTTTGAAAATAGAGCAATCCATAAATAAATCTTTAATTAAAAAGGCATATATTGAATCAAAAAATCATTTATTTTACCTGGTAAAATAAATGATTTTTTGATCCAATATATGCCTTTTTAATTAAATAAATAAAATTGTGATTAAAATATAATTAGCGTATTTTTGAAAAACAAAAAGATTTTCTCTTTTTTTTAAGGCCATTAAAAAGCTGTAAAAACAATATGAATTTAAATTTCAAAATTGCATTGATGTTACTGCCTGAGAGGTTACAGCTTGAGGACAAAAGAAAAAGAAACCTTGTGGTTTTAGCTACCTACAATGCACCAATCATATTCATTCTGAAATGTCAACATATTCACTGAGTAATATGGGAACTAAGAAACACAGATGTCATGACAATGCACTGACAAATGGTTCCGTTTGCAAATCGAGACAAAGTTTAGATAATGTGGGGGCGAAAAACAGCAGTTTTCAGCTTCCAAGTTGCCAAATATTTTTTATAGTAAACAGTTATAATTATAACGAATTGACTTTATGTGCGCGTTGAACTGTTTATAATTATCATTTAATGGGAAACACTAGTTAGGTAAAAATAATGGAGGGTGTGTGTGTAAATAGCGTCTAAGATAAATATACGTCTGATTCTTCATTTCATTAAAAGGGATGTGTCAAAAATATTGTTCACGTTTATAAAATAATAATAATAAATATTTTTTTCTGAGAACATATATAAAATTACCAAGTTTTCCATAACCTAGTAGCCCAATCTTTTTATTACAAATCATTTTAAATAAAAGCTGCCCGAGATAAGGATAAAAAAAAAAAAAACCTAAACAAGATGTTTATTTACATCCTTCAATAATTGAATCTTTTTTATTGGGTCGGTCAAATTTCGTTCACTGAATTTTGTTGCCGTTTTCATAAACCTTTTGAGAAAAAACACATAAAATCACGTATTATGCACAAAATTATTAAATTTGTAATATAAAGTAAATGCTCTTGCAAATAATAAACGTTCTCATTTCTAAAAGTACATGTGCAGAGTATTAGGCTTATAGATTGTTGAGCTCTGGAAACCAAAAGGAATAATACTCTGCTAGTGATCTCTTTTGACTTGTATATAATAGAATAAAATAATAGGAAATAAACTAATGCTTAGTTAATCTTGCCTCGTCTTGGATAACAACACATGGTGGCAGCGGTAAACTGAATTCATAAAGAAGGTCGTTGTTCGAAGAAAATTTGAAATTCGACATCAAGCAAGCTTAGAAGCGGTAAACTGAATTCATAAAGAAGGTCGTTGTTCGAAGAAAATTTGAAATTTGACATCAAGCAAGCTTAGAAGCGGTAAACTGAATTCATAAAGAAGGTCGTTGTTCGAAGAAAATTTGAAATTCGACATCAAGCAAGCTTAGGAGCGGTAAACTGAATTCATAAAGAAGGTCGTTGTTCGAAGAAAATTTGAAATTCGACATCAAGCAAGCTTAGAAGCGGTAAACTGAATTCATAAAGAAGGTCGTTGTTCGAAGAAAATTTGAAATTCGACATCAAGCAAGCTTATAAGCGGTAAACTGAATTCATAAAGAAAGTCGTTGTTCGAAGAAAATTTGAAACTTGACATCAAGCAAACTTTTTGGGTAAGTTATATTATATTATAAGTAAGTCTTTATAATGTCCCAAAATTATAATTGTGTAGCCCCAGAACCTTTTAATTTTTCAAATCCAGGTGATTGGCCAAAATGGATTAGGAGATTTGAACGTTTTAGGCAGGCAAGCGGGTTAATTAATAACCCAGAAAATGAGCAAGTTAGTATGCTCGTGTACTGCATGGGTGATAATGCAGATGACATTTTGTTGTCATGTAAAATAGCAAGTGACCAACTAGAAAATTATGATAAAGTTATTGAATGCTTTGAAAGTCACTTTATTCCAAGACATAATATAATTTATGAAAGGGCAAGATTTAATCAAAGATGTCAGCAGGAAGGGGAAAAGGTGAATGAATTTATCACAGCCCTCCATAGCCTAACTGAGCACTGCAATTTTGGGATGTTACATGATGAGTTGATTAGGGATAGGATAGTTGTTGGAGTAAGGGATAGAGCATTATCTGAAAAAATGCAACTTGATACAGACTTGACCTTAGTAAAAGCCACACTAATGGCAAAGCAATTAGAAAGTGTCAAAGAACAGCAGTCTAGCCTTTACCAACAAGATTCTGTAGATCAAACAAAGAAAATGCCTAATCACATAAAAGAAACAAAAAGGCACAAACCAAAAATAAGACAATTCAAGTCAAACCAGTTGGGAGGGTCATCACATGGATGCACCAGGTGTGGCAATTCAAATAATCATGATTGGAAAAATTGTCCAGCTATGAACTCGTATTGTAGTAAATGCAAGAAAAAGGGCCATTATGCCAAAGTATGTAGATCAGAAGCCATAAATGAAATAAAATCAGAGATAGCTTTTTTGGGATCTGTAGAAGATAATTCCAAGAAATGGATAGTACCAATTAAGGTAAATAATAGACAAATTAATTTGACACCAGAGCTGATGTCAACGTGCTCCCCCTACAATATTATTATCAAAGTTTCCAAAGAATAAAACTGGAAAAATCTGATAAAATATTACAAGGTCCAAATGGAATACCCTTGGAAACAGTTGGAATGATCCACGTAAAACTTCAAAATAAAGGCCAGCACTTAAACTCGAAAATATACATTGTTGATAAACTAAAGCAGCTACTTCTCTCTGGGGAGACAAGTGAAAAATTAAACAGTGTGAGAATGATTCAGTAATTATCATCAGGAGGCCGCGGCGGACAGCGTGGTAGACTCGGAAGTGGAGATAACAGAGGCTGCTACAACTGCGGGGAAGAAGGCCACCGCAAGTTTGAATGTACCAAACCTGCCCGTGGTGGTGGACGTGGCCGTGGACAGAGCCGTGATGGAGGCAGCAACAACACCTGCTACAACTGCGGAGAAGTTGGCCACCGTAAATATGAGTGTACCAACAACACGGCTGAAGATGGAGGACAGGAGGAGAACCAGCGCAAGTCTAAGAAGGCTTGCTACACCTGTGGGGAGTTTGGCCATAAGAAGGACGACTGCCCCAAATCTGGAACTCAAGAGTCCGGAGATGAGGAGGAGTCCTCTGACAATGAGGAGGAAGAGACTCCCCAGAAGAGGAAGCAAGCTGAGGACAGTGAGGAGGAGGAAGTAGAAGCTGAAGAACCTCCCAAGAAGAAATCTAAGAAGCCCAAGTCCAAGAAGAAAGAAGAAGATTGCTATCTGACTCTTCAAGCATATAGGACGATGCCTCTGGAAAGCGCCAGGAGCAGAGAAATGAGGAGACCCCCACTTCGACATCAACCTGGCTCTCAAGGAGATGCAAGGATGACCAGGAGCAAGAGACCGAGGAGGATTGCCCTACACCAACGGCCTCATCTACAAGAGATGGAAGGATGCAGAGGGACAACCAAGACCAGGATCCAGAGAAGAGCCTCCCTTCAATGCCAGCCGTGCATACAAGATATGGAAGGGCAGTCAAGATACCTCGAAGGTTCCTGTAAAGTTAAGGGAGGAGATGTGCAGAGTATTAGGCTTATAGATTGTTGAGCTCTGGAAACCAAAAGGAATAATACTCTGCTAGTGATCTCTTTTGACTTGTATATAATAGAAGAAAATAATAGGAAATAAACTAATGCTTAGTTAATCTTGCCTCGTCTTGGATAACAACACAGTACAGGCAAAATTTAAGTAAATTAGAAACCGACTACAAATTTATTTTTAACAATCTATAAAAATAATCTTTTTTATTGCAGTTATTTTCTAATTAACTTTTTATTTATATATATTTTTTACGTATAGACATAAATTTTATTATTGATCAAGTGGTGATGCGCGCAAAGTATTTTCACAACATTTTAGGAGCTACACAACGCTCCAAAGAGCTCTCTTGTTCCTTTGGAATGACCGCTTCAAACAAACTGATAGGCTTAGCAAAAATACGATGTTTCTATTTAAAAATTCCAAGTTGTTTTGTATTCACTTATTTTGTAGTTACGAGGACATCCCATTTGATATAAACTAATATATATATTTATTTAAGGAACAACTTGTTCCAATACAAGTGTTGTAAAAACAAGCGAGCGAAAAATCAAAACAGAAAAGTCTGAAGCGTAGTGTGTGACGTCAGCACCGATGATGATAAAGTCAAATGCTGCGTAACAATTCCCTCCTTACTTTGTCTTTATTCCCACGATGCTGAGGTTCTCCAGGTGTTTCTTCATCTGGTCTCGGGATAGGTCCTTTGTGAAGATTTCCGCTTCCAGGTCGTGAGATGGCTTGTACAGAAGGAAGATGTCTCTGGATTCATAACAGTCTCTCAAGAAGTGGTACTTTCTGTTGATATGTCTACAGCGACTGCTTTGTTTAGGGCTGGAGATCCAGTTGATCAATGACTGACTGTCTGTATAGAACGCAGTTGGTTTTTCCATGAAATTCCATTCTTCCAGCTCTCGTAACAGGTTTATTATCCACTTGATCGGACAGCAGCTTTCACAAGCAGCTATCATTTCCGCTTCCATTGTGGAGAGGGCGACAAGTGGTTGTTTACTACTTTTCCAGTCTATAGTTGCTTCGCCAAGCTTCAATACATATCCACCATAAGATTTTCCATCATGGGTGGTCGACCAGCTGGCATCGGTGTAGGACTTCAGGATTCCAGTCTTCTGTTGTGTATAAAAGTGGGCCTTGTATTTGAAATGATAAGGTATGGGTTGATTTTAAACGTTTTAATTATCTTGGAATGAGATTACATAATATAACACACAATAAAAATAAAAGTACATAATTGAGGTGTGACATCGAAGGCGGTAAACAATGGAAAAAAGTTTATTCGATTACATCTTATATTTACAACACAACGTTGTCGAATCTATTTCTAACATTATTAAAAATATATAACAGTCTCCCCTACTTTAGATAAGACACTTAGGGATAGTTTCCATTTTTTATATTTCTGGTTGTGTAGACATAGTCCTCAAGATGTCGCGGGGGTCGTCTTGGGCGTTGTGATCTGCGTAGGGGTAATCAGGCATGGATGTAGGTTCCTGATCAGATGTCTGGTCGGGGTCATGATGCTCCTGTTGATTCGGTTCAGGCTGTGAAACAGTGTATTGGATCGGATCAAAGTCTGGTGATGACTGGCTTGATTTCGATTGGTGGTGTATTGTAGATTCGTCAAAAGTGACTTGTTTCTTTTTAATTTCAACTTTTTGAAGTTGGTTTATGTGACGTTTTAGAGATTTTCCTTCATCTAATTCAATGATGTAGTGAAGATTCCAAGCTTTTGTTTAATAGTTCCATTTTTCCATAACGGTTTGTTGCTGATGAAAACTCTTGCTTGAACTCTTTCTCCTACCTGAAGACATCGTGTACGCGGTTGAATTTGCTGTTGGGACCTTTCTTCCTGATAAGGTCGCATAGCATCAAGTTTTATGCGAATTTGCCTGTTCAGATACATTCCTGATGGTGATCTCCCACTTGCTAATGGAGTTGCTCGATAACGAAGGAGTATCTTTTGAATCTTCTGGTGTATTGGAACATTTTCGTTTATCATAGATTTAAGTTTGTTTTTCAAGGTTTGAACATTCCTCTCAGCGAGTCCATTTGTTGCTGGGTGTCCGGGCGCTATGAATTTTTGTCTGATCCCGTTTTCAAGACAGTAGTTCGAGAAGGTATCACCGGTAAATATTGATGCGTTGTCAGAAACCAAGACAAAAGAGTATCCATGGGTTGAAAAAATGTCATTTAAAAGTTTGATGGTGTTGAAGGATGTTGGAGGTTCACTGATGGCTTTGATCTCGGCCCAGCGATATTTTGCATCAATTAGGACTAAGTAATAATATCCCTGGTAAGGTCCTGCGTAGTCGAGGTGAATGCGCTCCCAATTAGTTGATGGAGGATCCCAATGATGTACAGGTGCTTTTCGAGGATTGTTTTGAGTAGATAAGCAATCTTTGCATGATTTTACAAGATTTTCGATATCCTTGTCAATATTCTTCCAAGTGCAGTAACGTCGGGCAAGTTGTTTCATCTTCACGATCCCAAGATGTGTTGAATGAAGGTCTTTTAAGACTTCCAGTTGAAGACTTTTCGGAACTACTACTTTATCATTCTTGAACAAGATTTCTCCCCCCCCCCCCCATTTAGTGTGTAATCACTCTCAATGGAATTTGATTTGATGTCTCGTTTAGCTTTGACAATTCTTTGTCTTTGTCTGTCTCTTTTACAATTTCTTCCACTGTTAAGGTTTTCGTAGATATTTCGAACACGGTTGAGGAGCATATTCGATGTACCTCCTCGTTGATAATCATGTCGGTGGTAACATAACCTTGGGCAGTGGGTGCTCGTGACAGACAGTCAGCAATTTGATTTTCAGTTCCTTTCTTGAATGACACGACGTAGTCGAAACCTGCTAGAAATGAAGCGTAACATAAGAGACGTGCAGATGTCATTTTTGGAAATTCGATTCAGGATGAAAAATTCGAGTCAAGGGTTAATTATCAGTAATTAGTGTAAATTTTTGTCCGAAAAGATAATAAAAAAAATGGTCTACTCCGAACACAATTGCCAGTGCTACTCGATCTAGTTGAGAGTAGTTTTGCTCTGCATCTGTTAGTGAACGTGAGGCAAAAGCAATTGGGTGTTCTACCTTATTGATACCATGAGACAATACTGCAGCGATTCTAACAGGGCTTGCATCTGTTGTTAGGAAAACAGGCAAGTTTGTATCGAAAGGAATTAAAACTCTGTCACTCGCAACTTCATTCTTGAGTTTGATAAATGCTGCTTGGCATTGGGCTGACCAAAATAAATTTTTATCTTTCTTAAGTAACCTTCGAAGTGGATAAGTTATTGTTGAAACATCTGGTAGAAATCTATAATAATATGTTATCATCCCCAAAAATCTGCGTAAGTCGGCTATATTCTTTGGTTGTGGCATGTCGATGATAGCCTTTACCTTTGAAGGAGATTTTGATATTTTGTTATTTTCTATTACATGTCCAAGATATTCGATTTTAGTTTGAAAATAAATACATTTATTTTTGTTGAGGTGTAAGTCACACGCGCGTAATCTTTCTAAGCAAGCAAAAAGATTTTCCTTGCATTCTTGTTTTGATTTGCCATGTACTAGAATATCATCAAAATATGATATAGTCTTGTTTAAGCCTTGAGGAATTTGATCGATAACGCGATTGAATTCTGCAGGAGCAGTTTTGATCCCGAAACTCAACCTGTTCATTTGGTAAGTTCCTCTGTGTGTCGATATGGTCTTGATGATGCTACTTTCTTCATCCGTCCTCAGATGTAGATAGGCCTTGTAGAGATCCAAGCGGCAAAAATACTTGAAATCCTTTAAGCTGTTTAAAACATCTTCAATAATTTTGATTGGGTAACTTGCATTTACCAACTGATCGTTAACACCAACCTTATAATCAACACAAAGCCGAACTGTTCCGTCGCCTTTTGGAATGACTACAAGTGGTGATTTCCAGTCACTGGTAGTTGCTTTTGATATTATACCTTCTGCTTCCAGTGTGTCCAATTCCTTTTCCACCTTCTCCCGGAGGGCATAAGGTACATTCCTTTCAGGTGTAAAGCTTGGTTTTGCTCCTTGACGGAGTTGAAGCGTGATGAGAAAATCAGGCACGCAACCAACTTTTTGAGTATAAATTTCAGGGAATTCTTTTTCGATATCATAATCATCATTTATGGATGACACTTTTAGTTCCTTGATTTGATTTAGATTTTCTTGATCAATTTCTTCTAGATTTATTTTTAGATGCCTGATCCAGGTTCTTCCTAGAAGAGGATCATAGTTATTAGGAATGATAAATAATTCTTCAATTGATGTACGATCTTTTAATTCTACTTGGACTTCCACTTTCCCAAGAGAATTGAAAACGTTTCCAGTATATGATCGGAAAACAATGTTAGTTGGTTGAACCTTATTTTTGGTATTTAGCTTTTTAAATTGATTCTCGGGCATTAAGGTGTAACCCGCTCCAGTGTCTACTTCGAACCTTTGATTGAAACCTTCAATTTTAATTGAAACATAATACTTTATTGTATCTTGTGAAGCGTTCAGCAGGGGTTGATCATAAATGTCAACAATTCTGCTTATTCCGAAGTCTTCATAATTATCGATATGATTTGTCTGAGTGTTATTTGACTTATTATTGAGGAGAGTTTTGATGCATATTTTTGACACATGACCTGTTTTATGGCATGATGTACAAGTCAATTTTGATGGGTCTGTTCTGCAATTTTTCGATAGGTGGTTGTTTCGACCACAGCGGAGGCAAACATTGTTGATGCCAAGTTTCTCATAACCGATACGGCCTCGTGATTTCGATCGAGCATGTTGATTCTCACGGGTTTGATTCGATCTGGGTCGGTTTTGACTTGGAGTCTTATAATTGTCCTTTCTTGATCGATAATTGTGTCGAGAAACTTTATGGACTTCATCTGTCACATTGATAGTTGTGGTTGATGGTCGTGCCTTTGATAATTCGTGGCAATCAGTCTTCGATGCTTCTAGAGCAATAGCCTTCGTTAAAATATCATTAAATGCGTAGATTTCCGATTGTAGGATTTGTTCCTTTATCCAGATGTCTTTTATACCTCGGATAAACTGTGCTCTCAGGAAAATTTCTGATGCTGAAACATCTTTTCCACATTCGCATTGTGCCTTGAATTCACAGTCAGCTATGTCACGTCTTAATGATGCTACAAAGTCTGCAATTGAATCCTTATCTTGTTGATATGTTGATAGAAAATAATGTTGAGAGACAAGGGTGCTTCTTCTTGGCGCTAAATGTTTTTTCCAATTCTTCGATGAGTTCTTCGTAATCAAGTTCTCCCGGAGTTGTTGGGGCTACCAAGGCTGCTAAGATGTTATAATTTGAAGCACCTATCGAATTCAATAACATTTGAGCACTTCTCTTTCTCTTTAATATTTAAATATTTCCTTATTTGGATCAAAATTTTCAAAGGGTGGAGCATGAGAAATGTTTACAGGGGTGGGTTGATTTTCTTTTATATCAGTTCCATCCCTAGGTTGAGTTGTTTTTGATAACAAAGTATTGATTAGCTGTTGTTGATTTCTATTCATGGCTTCAATGAGGGCCTGAAACTGTTGTGGATCCATTTTGTTTAACAATATTTTGATTTTTACCTCGATTAAAATTAAAATAAATAAATATTGATATGCGAATAATTGTTTGTTTTAAAAATAGATATATTTTGGGGTAGTTATGAATTTAATAGAATTAGAATTGATGATATGAAGTTAAATTGCTAATAAAATTATATATATATATATTGTATTATATTATGAATATTTGATAGTTGATAAAGTTTGATTTAAATATTTTTGCTAGAATACGTTGTTTACGTTGCCGTTTGTAACCCTCGTCGCCAAAATTCTGTTGTGTATAAAAGTGGGCCTTGTATTTGAAATGATAAGGTATGGGTTGATTTTAAATGTTTTAATTATCTTGAATGAGATTACATAATATAACACACAATAAAAATAAAAGTACATACTTGAGGTGTGACATCGAAGGCGGTAAACAATGGAAAAAAGTTTATTCGATTACATCTTATATATACAACACAACGTTGTCGAATCTATTTCTAACAATTATAAAATATATAACATCTTCCCTCTTCCAAATTTCACTCCTAGGTCAATTGTTTCTCGTAGGTATATCATCACTCTTTTGATTACTGTCCAGTGCATCTGTTTTGGTTGTCTGGAGTACTGTGAAAGTTTGCTAGTGATGTAAGCGATGTCGGGTCTGGTGTTTACAGCTAGAAACATTAGCATTCCAAGGGCTTCTTGGTAAGTGTGCTGATCGCAATTGTCATCTTCAATATGATTGTCCAAATTGATTTCTTTGGAACCTGGTGTTGGAACTTCCTTACAATTTTCCATTCCATATTTCTGCAATATTTGTTGTACATAGTGGCTTTGCTGTAGCGAAATTCCCTCCTTGTCTTGTATGATCTTGATTCCCAAAAACATGCCTTTACATGTTACATCCTTTATTTCCAGGTGATGTCTCAATTTGTTGATGAATCTGTTTGAGGTATCTTCAGAATCTTAGACAGTGATAAAGTGATCAACATATATCCCTACATAGAAGTTTTTGTCTTCATTCTTCCATTTAAATAGGCAAGGATCAGATTTAAGTTTTTCAGTCCATAGTCATGAAGTACTTGACTGAATTTCTCGTACCACGATCTTTCGGATTGAGGTAGACCATAAATACTTTTGCTGAGTTTGCAAACTTCGTTTCTGTCTTGAACAAATCCAGCAGGTTGTTCCATGAATATTGTATTTTCAATGTTTCCATTTAGATAGGCTGCTTTCACATCAAATAGTTTGATGACTGAATCTTTTGTTGCTGCCATTGACCAAATAGTCCTGAGGGTGGAAATTTTAATTACAGGGCTGAAACTTTCGTTGTAATCTCTTCCTGGGATTTGGTTGTATCCCATTGCAACAAGTCTAGCTTTGTAAGTTTTGTTTTTGTTTTCTTGGTCTTTAGATATTTTGAACACCCATTTACTTTTGACAACTTTAGCGTTTACAGGTCTAGGTACCAGCTCCCATACTTGATGCGAGTACATGTTCTGTATTTCCTCAAGCATTGCGTTCTCCCAATGTTTCTTGTCTTCGCATGTGATGGCTTCATCATAGTCTTTCGGAATGGTTTCATTCGTAGTAGCCAGAACGTAGTCATCGAATCTTTTAGGTATTGTTCGAGTTTTTTTGTGGTCTGTCTGATCCACTTGACTCTGTCTGTCTGTTGATCATGGTATCTGGTGCTGGCTCTTCAATATCAACATCTGATAGAACATGATTGTCCAGTTGTTCATCATCCTGAATGAAGAAATATGTGTCAGTGTCCGCATTATTATCACTTTGTTTTTCTTCTGAGATGACATTATTGTTCTCTCTGAAGTGAATGTTTGCGGTTTCAAGAATGACTCTCGCTGTGATATAAAATACTCGATAAGCTCTTCTGCATCTTGAATAGCCCACAAATATTCCTCTCTTAGATTTAGCTTCTAGTTTGTGTCTTTGATGATTCTCGAGTTTATAGAATATTCACAACCAAATCTCATGATGTGAGAGACGGATGGCTTTTTACCTTTCCATTTTTCCATAGGGGTAGTGTCTGGGTCATTGGTTGTGGGAGTTAGATTGTATAGATATGAAGCTGTATTCACACCTTCTGCCCAGAAGTGTAGGGGTAATTGGGAGTCTGCCAGAAGTGTTCGGCCTTTGTCTAATAGTGTCCTGTTAGCTCTTTCAACTCTCCCATTGCTTCTTGGGGTGTACGGTGTAGTTAGTTCATGTTTAATTCCTTTGGATTCTATGAAGGTTTCAAGGTTTTTATTGATAAATTCTGTTCCGTTATCTGTTCTAAGTCGTTTTAGTTTTGAGTTTAGCTCGTTTTCTCTCTTTACAATAAACTTCTTCAAAACTTCTGCTGCTGAGAGTTTATCTTTGAGAAATTCTACAAATATTCTCCTAGAAAATCCATCTACGATGCTCAAGGAATATTTACTTCCGCCCAAGGAGTTTATTCTCATTGGACCACAGAGATCGACATAAATGGCTTCAAAGGGGTAGCTTTCCTGATTGCTATCTGTGTGAACATAGGGTACTTTGGTCATTTTTCCCAAGGAGCAAGCATCACATTGATCAAGGGTACCATTTATAGAGTCCAAGCCTTTTAAAAGATTGTTCTTCAAAATCAGGTCTAATTTGTTGTCACTAGGATGTCCTAACCTTCTGTGCCATGCAGTCCTAGAATTGTCCTTTGAAATCAAGCAATGTTCATTTGGAACATGAGTTGTTTCAGATAAACGTGATAGGTTCAATGTGTACATGTTACCATCAAAGTTGCCTGTTCCTATTAGCATGTCATCAGAAGAGTATATGTATGCTCCTTCAGAATTCAAAAGAACAGAGTTTCCTCTTCTTACCACACTTGGAATGGACATTAGATTTCCTTTCAGGTGTGGTACATAGAGGACATTATGTAGGGTTACAACGTTGTTAAGTTTATCCTTACCTTGTACAGTAGCTTGGATTGATCCTGATGAGGCAGATTCGATGTGTCTCCCTTCTTCCGCCACTTGTATGCTTCTTCTCTCCTCCGTCTTATGCTCGATCCATTCACCATGAGAAGTCATGTGGCTTGTGCACGCAGAATCAATTATCCACACGTCTGAGTTGTCGGGCGTTCCTACCTTGTGCTTACATGTTGTGCGTATTCTGAAGTGGAGTCTCTTCGTTGGGATGGTTCCTCCGTTCGTTCTTGGATTGCTGATCTGGCCGTGTCTTTGTTTTGTTTTGGTCCTTTATGGTAGTTCCTTGTACTGGCCATGTTATTTTTGTTTGTTGTATTCTTTTGATTTCCTTTGTTGTTAGGGTTGAACTAACAGTCTTTCTTGAAATGTCCTTTTCTTTTGCAAATGAAGCATGACTTTTCTTTGAATTGGTTGCCTGATGATTTGAAAGCATTTTCATGATTTTTGCTTCTGTCCTGTCTTCTCTTCTCGAAATCCAGTAGAGTTTGTTTCAAGTCTGGTAAGGAGATTTCTCTGTTTATTGACAGTGCTGCTGTGATCGTGTCAAAGTTAGGTGTGAGTCCTTCAACAATGTATCGTAGAAGTTCTCTTTCTGTTACAGTCTTTCCTAGCTGGGTGATCTCTTGTGCCAGTTTCTGTGCTCTTACAATATACATGTTTACGTTTTCATTTGGGTTCAATTTTAGTTTGGTTAGATCCAACATTAGGTCTATCCTTTTATTTTCTAGAGATCCTTCAGACCTTTTCTTTATGTCGTACCAAATTCTTTTGGCCCTTTTATCGCCTCAAAAGATGATTGTTAAGTCATCCGAAAGTGACAATATTATTAGGCTGTATGCTTCCCGATTCTTTTTCTCCCAACTATCATATTCTAGTTTATTTTTTGTAAAGTCTGGCTCGTCATTAACAATTACGTCCTCGAAGAGATCTTTTGAATCTAGAATTGCTTCCATTTTCATGGACGACGTTGTATAGTTGTTTTCTGTTAACTGTTCGATTTTTGCTAAGTTATATGTATCCATTTTCATTCAATTTTTCTTTCTAAATTGGCGGTTAGTCCAATTATTTAATTTCTTTTTGAGTAAAATGGATCAATTGGCGGTTAGTCCAATTCGCGCGCCCAAACCACGCTCTGCTACTAAATTGATAGGCTTAGCAAAAATACGATGTTTCTATTTAAAGATTCCAATATGTGTCAGTGTACTCAGTTTTACAGTTTTGTACTCACTTATTTTGTAGTTACAAGGACATCCCATTTGATATAAACTAATATATATATTTATTTAAGGAACGACTTGTTCCAATACAAATGTTGTAAAAACAAGCGAGCGAAAAATCAAAACAGAAAAGTCTGAAGCGTAGTGTGTGACGTCAGCACCGATGATGATAAAGTCAAAGTATGCGTAACACAAACTCATTATCAAAGGTTTCGGGAGGGTGTTCTTCATGCAAGACTGCCAATGGTATGGATTCTCTTCATCCCTTTTCACAGAAAATCGCACATTATTTGGTTCTGGGAACGTCATTGCTAGACACAGGATCACAGGTTCCATGTTCTCTTCAAAGATGAATCAAGATTCAGTCTAGACACTGATTCTTGATGAATATTTATCGGTAGATAACCTGATATCTACTTCCATTCCACTAAGATTATAGAAAGACGCGGTTTTAGAGGAGGCAATCTCATGCTCTGGGCTGGCTTCATTTAGAAAAGGCGTACACCTCTCCATATGTTTGACCCACCAGATATAGCATTTATTCAGGAGCCTTATACAGAAAACAATTATATAAAAGGGCGTACCTGGATCTGTGAAGAAAAAACATTTTTTTTTCTTAAAATATTTCGAGAGATTGCTCCCTCTTTGTCAATTTATTGCACAGTGATAAAGAGGGAGCAATCTCTCGAAATATTTTAAGAAAAAATTTTTTTTTTTCTTTAGAGATCAAGGTACGCCCTTTTATATAATCTTAATTAATGGATCGCCTTTTGACTCAAACAGTAAACGATGTTATTATTTTTGGCGGAGATGAGCATTCAATTTTAACAGCTAAAGCAAACAAGATAAAGTCGGCATCAATAATTCTAAATAAACGAATCTAAATGAATATATACTCCATCAAAACTGAAAAAGGAGGAAACGGGATGAAGGAGGATGAAAGAAACCAATGAAGGCAACTAAACAAGGAATAAAATGTATTCAACAAAATATAAGGAAAAGTGCTATAGCATTAGATGAACTTCGAGCCTCTGTTGTGTCCAACCCTCCTGATCTATTATTTATTCAAGAGCCTCATATCTTAGGGAATGATGTGATATTTAATAATGAATCACAAATTGTTTACTCGAAAACTGATAAAACAGTCTACACAGCAACGATTATTCTTAACAGTAGCTGTGAAGGAATGTAGGGTAATAGTTCACAAAACATTGAAGCGAGATTCGGTAGAAGAATTCGCTGTGATGATTCTTTGTGGGCTGTTGCAAGGATTTAAATAAGATCACTGAATGGCAGAAAGGAGGGGGTAAAAATCTCCTTCTAACTAACTTTATTTAATACATCTGAAGAGGACAGAGGAAAACACGCGACTGGTCGGTAGCAGACCAAGCCGTGTTCTGATGTTTATGTCGGCGGCTCCTTTGATGCAGGCAGGGGCCGCCGTGTTTACAGTCGACACTTGAGCTGTCTGGGCTGCGTCCGGGATAATGGATCTCCACCATTCCACACACACTCCCACCTGTTTTTATCTAGGCACACAGAAAAACACAAATAATCGTCCAATCGGTTGGGTTTACAAATGGTTCTTCCCGATCTAGTCTGTATTTTTGCAGTTTTCTCTTTATCGTTCAGCAAACGCGAAGAAGCTGCTGTTGATGATATTTCCAAGGGATATATTTTCTGAATAGGTCTTAGGAAGGTTCCTACTGCGGTTTTCACCTTCACTAATCTATTCACTCCATCTCTTCCAAATAATATCTCCTCGATCACTGCTAATGGCCAGAAGTTTTTGTTGTCCATACCAACTAGGACAACATCCCCAGCCTGGAGTTTTGGATTGTAAATGCGTCTGTTTCTCTGGACCAGGAGGGACAAATATTCTTTCCTGAATCGTGATTTCAACTCCTCCCTCAGCTTGCTCAAATAGCGCAGTTTCTGTGTCGTTGGATTAGATCCCATATTCTGGCACTCGGGAAACTCGACATCTGTCTGTTCTTGTAGAAACATGGAAGGTGATATAGTCACAAGATCATTCGGATCGTCGCTGACATAAGTCATGGGCCTTCCATTCATCACTGCCTCTGCATGACACAGCAGGGTCATCAATTGTTGATATGTTAATGTTGATGTTCCAAGCATTCTTTTTAGTATGTCTTTGAGGGAACGAATCAATCTCTCCCACCATCCACCCCACCAGGCAGCAGTGGGCGGGATGAATTTCCATTCAATACGTTTCACTTTCCCGTCGTTAGAAACGCGTTCCCAATCAATCTTTTTAAAGAAGTTATTGGCTCCTACAAAATTTGTTCCGTTGTCGCTGAAGATGGTGGATGGACGTCCTCGTCTCTTGATGAATCTCTCCAGGGCCATTAGGAAATCTTCTGTGCTGAGAGATATTACCAGTTCCAAATGTACACAGCGGTACACAGCACAGGTGAAGAGAACAACCCAGGTCTTGGTCTGATCTTTCAGATAGAGAGGGCCCGCCAGATCAATCCCTACCACCTCGAATACCTTGGCGTTATGTACTCGAGTGGCAGGTAATGGAGCGTCTTCCACCACAACGGGTTTAGCGGAGAAGCGGCGACATGTGACACATCTTCTCACTATTTTCTTAATGGTCTGTCTCGCTTTTACTATCCAATATTTTTCCCGAAGTTTGTTCATCAAAAATTGTACACCAGCGTGGCAATTCTCAACGTGTGAATCACATATCATTTGTTCAATCAACGGATGAGTCCCATGTAATAGTACTGGCAAACGGAAGCCATATTCGTCGCTGCTGTAAATCAATTTTGTTTTCACACGCAGGATTCCTTCTACTTCACATACCTTCAGACCAGGTATAGAGTGGCTAGGGAAACACTCGGCCTGAACTAATTTTAAAAGCGCCAGCTCCGCTTCATCGATCTCCTTCACAGAAAGTTCGCCCTTTACTTTCGTTGAAGATCGGAGGTTGTTGATGAACCTTCTAATCCACGCCATCATCCGCACATTTTTTATGAACGAGGAGAAATATTTCATGTACCAATGATCGGTACTCCTAACTGTTGTCACAACAGCAATTTTCTTTCTTTCCGCACAGATTTCTTCTTCATTCAGGTCTTTATACCTGGAAGGCCAAAATTCTTCGGAGAGCTTTAACCAGGAAGGGCCCTCCCACCATCTAGACTGTATCAGTCGGGAGAGGCTGCATCCTCTGGAGGGTAAATCAGCTGGATTGCACTCGTTAGGAACATATCTCCAATTTCCAGGAACACTAAGTCTGCATATCTCCTTCACGCGATTCCCGACAAAGGTACCCCACTAATCATCGCGCTTTATCCAAGCGAGGGCTGTTGTGGCATCAGACCAGAATACATTTTTGATATCTTTTAACTCTAGAGCTTCAAAGATCATCTTGTTTAATCGTGCTCCTACAACACAGGCTAAAAGTTCAAGTCTTGGTATCGTAGGTCTCTTGAGAGGAGCGACTCGAGACTTAGCCGCCATCATATGCACTTCAACTTTGTCACCAACCCGAGTCCGAAGGAAGACCACAGCAGCATAAGCTTCACTACTAGCATCAACAAACGTGTGTATCTGCCAGTCCTTCTGCGGTACCATCAATGGATTGAAATTCCTAGGAATTGCCATGCCTTTGTGCAGCTGAAGGTCGTCGAACCATAGGCTTAGTTCATCCTTGTAGTGACGGTCCAATTCATCGTCCCATGCCAACTTTAGAGTCCAAGCTTTTTGCAATAGAATTTTAGGCTTTATCAATATTGGACTCAGAAATCCAATAGGGTCAGATATCTGAGCTAAGCAGGACAGGATACTCCTTTTGGTTATCTTGGGGGGTATGGCTACGGGAATTTCACATGACAAACAATCTTCCCTTTTATCCCAACATATACCAAGCACTTTAGATATCTCTGCTCTTTCAAAGGGGTAAGTATCGGAGGCCACGTCCAGACTATGCTCCCAACGGCTTAGCTCCAACCTAGCATTATCCATGATGGACGTTGCGGTCAATTTGAGATCTTGTAACTCTTCAAAAGAGTTCACGCTTGTGACTAAATTGTCCACATAAAAGGATTTCTGCAACCTTTGAGCTAACTGTTTATGTTCATGTCGAACATTAGACAGGTGGTATTCTATTACTGCCCCCAAAATGAAAGGACTACAGTTAACGCCGAAAACGACACGTCTATGTCTAAATACTTCTGTCTTTTCTCTATTTTGGGAATACCATAGAAAACGCAGGTAATCTCTGTCCCTTTCATTTACCTCAATCTGAAGAAACGCTTTCTTAATGTCTGCCACGACACCAAACTTGCCATTTCTAAACCTTAGCATAAGGTTGGGAATCATCTCTATGAGGTTAGGTCCCTTTTCAAGACAGTCATTTAAAGATGGGGATCTATAGACCTTGCTAGAAGCATCAAAGACAGGCCTGATAGGCGTAGTCCCACTGGAGAGTTTCACCACAGGACGATGAGGCAGGTAGAAGGCCTCAGCGTCGTGTTGTTCAGCTGGGACTTTCTCAATTATCCCATCATCCAACCAGCCTCGGAAAATATCATCATAGTCCTCATAAAGATTCAAAGAGATTAATTTCTTAGTCGTCTGTTCTAATCTCTTCATAGCAACCTCCCTGTTATCCGCGATTTTAGCTTTCTCTACAGTCCACGGGAGGGAAACAACATATCTTCCAGAAACAGAATGTTGGACTGTTTTTAGAAAATGTCGACGCGCCAGTGCGTCTCTCTGATCTCTCTGTTTAACCTCAATAGGATCCATAATGCCAAGAACATCGAGATTCCACAGATTGGTTACACTGCTCTCCGTAATTGTCATCGTTGTAACATGATGAGCGAGTGAAACGTCACTACCTGGCTGACATTCTCCCATTAAAGTCCATCCGAAACGCGTCTGCGACGCAGTCAAGCCATTTGACAACACACAAGATTTCATCATGAAAATAGATCCCAATACATCGCATCCTAGAAGTATTTCAATTTCCATGTCATCCTTTCCAATATCAGGAACCCATATTCTGCGGGCTTTGAGTTCTTTCAACCATGGCCCGCGGCTCAATCTTGGTAGGCTACTACAGATTTTTTGTTGGTCAAGAAGCTTCGCAACCATCTTAAAATTCCCCGATGCATGACCCAAATTGACTCTGTATTCTTGGTGGACACTTTCACTAGTATGACCTCCAAACACCACATGTTTAAGTGATTCCTGGCCAATGGGAGATAGTCCGAGATCCTGGGCAGTTTTAGACAAAATATTGGATCGTTGGGAACCTGTGTCAAGGAGGGCACGCACTACTTTCGCCGAAGTCGCACCTTCGACCTTAATCTTCAGAGTCTGTAGCAAAATCAGAGACGAAGCGCTAAGACCGGAGAATGAAACTCCGTTTTCAACTGTAGAAGAAACGTCACAGTCTTCCACCTTTTCCTTGTCTTCATCCGCTGACTCTCGTCCAGGAGCATTAAGAGGGCATAAAATATCAAGGTGCTTCTTCTTACATCGATTACATTCAGTTATGCGCCTTCTACAATTAGAAGAGATATGACCTGGTTGGAGGCAGGAGAAACAACATTTAGCGTTTTTAATACGCTTTCTTCTTTCTTTAATGCTCATTCTGCGCGCAGCAAGACATTCTGTGTTTTTATGATCTTTATTACAAAAGATGCAATTCTGGGCACGTCCAGCAAAGAGTCCAGAGGCCGTAGGTATCTTAGCAGGATGTGATTGTCTGCCCACGTTTCTATCTTGTTTCAGAGATCTAAGTCCAAACTTGGATCCAGCTAAGGCTCTGTCTTGTTCTGCTGCAGCTTCCTTTTGGAGAAACTCCATAATTAGGTCAACTCTAGTTTGAGTCGAATCATTAGCATCAATCTTGACATCATGGAGGGGGCTTCTTTGCCAAGCCTTCATGAGTTCCTCTGAGAGACATGCCTCAATCATTGGAAATATAAATACAGACATCTGTCTGGCCTCAATCTTTAAGGATTCCAATGCTCTCAAATGAGTCACCAACTCATCATAAAATGAAGTCACCTTCAACTGTTGTTTGGAGGAGCAATCGATCATAAGGCGTATAAGGTCCCTGACATAGACTTGTTGCAACAGTTCAGGCCTTCCAAATCTTTCTGTCAAAGTTTCTATAACTTTGGTGTAATTCTCGGCAGTCAGGGGGTAACTATCAACCAGTTTACTAGCTCTGGTTCCCGGCGACATAGACTGTACAAGATATTGAAACTTGTCGCTGTCTTCTAAAGTAGGATCGACATGTATCTTGTTGAACTGTGCCCACCATCCCAACCAATCTTTTATTTCTCCTGTAAACTTCTTTAATTCTATCTTGGGTAGTTTTACAGTTCTATGGTGTGAGCTAGAAGCGAAGCTCACTTCACTGGTCGTGGGACTGGATGCAGAGTTCCTGGGTTCAACAAGAGCGAGACATTTTTTATATATCCTTTTATATCTCTGGGTATATTGCAAGGCTTCCTCATCGTCTTGCTCTAGTTCCTCTTCGCTAACGTCTGAAGTTAGCATGAAGTCTCTTATCTTGCCTTGGATCACAAGAAGCTCACTGTGAGTTTCTTCAATTATCTCTCTATTATATTCAATGTTCTCTACTGGTATCGGTGGAGTACCTGACAGAAACTCTTCTGTCGTCTTCAAGCTGCGAGTTAGTCGCTTTCTAAGTAAATTTCTATGTCTTTTTAAAATTTCCATTTTTCAAAAAACACTATAAACAGAGGGTAAAACAAAAGGTACTTATCTTAAGTCTTGAACTTGTACTCCGCCGTTAATCCACTTGATCTTGCCTTGTCAGAAGCCCACCCGGGGACGCCACTTTGTGTAGAAATGTAGGGTAGTCGGTTCACAAAACACTGAGCGAGATTCGGTAGAAGAATTCGCTGTGATGATTCTTTGTGGGCTGTTGCAAGGATTTAAATAAGATCACTGAATGGCAGAAAGGAGGGGGTAAAAATCTCCTTCTAACTAACTTTATTTAATACATCTGAAGAGGACACCCCTGGAGCAAATGGCCACCCAGACCATTGGTCGGTAGCAGACCAAGCCGTGTTCTGATGTTTATGTCGGCGGCTCCTTTGATGCAGGCAGGGGCCGCCGTGTTTACAGTCGACACTTGAGCTGTCTGGGCTGCGTCCGGGATAATGAATCTCCACCATTCCACACAGTAGCATTAAATATACGACAATTGATAGATTCACTGATTCTTTTTGTACTACTATTTCTATACATTCTGAGAATTCAAATATTATTTCAAACTTCTACATTCACCCTAACAATCTCGGTAATACTCACCAAATATTTATTAAAGAACTTTTGGAGACTTTCGGGCTGCAGCCAATAATCCTCTGTGGTGATTTTAACTCTCGACACCCTGTATGGTACGACCGAATAATTAACTCTAATGGCTACTAATTCCACTCTATCGTGGATGAATACAACTTGTTTATCCATAACTTAAAACGCCTACATGTCGAAATGCCAGTATAATAGATTTAACAATATCAAACAAAAATTCTAAAAAGCTGATGCAGAATTGGAGCACATCAACTTTTACAAGTATTTCCGATCATGTAGCAATAACCTTCGACATTCGATATAATTTTAAGGTGCAGAGGATTGGGCAAAAGTCAACATGGAATTTCATTGAAAAAGATGCCAACTGGGAAAAATTTACTGAAGAGATATCAATTCAAAATGTACATAACTTGTTGAACGAAATAAATCAGGCATCTAATACTATGGATGTTGACAGGATTGTGATGAAACTTACGGACATAATTAGTGAGGCAGATTACTCGTCTCTGGAAATCAAATCAAACTCTTTCAAGCATATATCTAATATAAACTGGTGGAATGGGTACCTTGAAAAAATGAAAAATGATTTTCATTATATTATAAACTTATACTATCGGCATAGAGTTATCAATAAAATAACTTTTAAATTTGCAAGAAACAAGTGCATTAACGCTATCGAAAGAGCTAAGAAAAAAAGTTGGAGAATAATCATTGAATAAAATGAATCAAACAACCCATTTGGAAACGCCTATAAAATTTGTAAATCTCTGAGATCATCCAACAACAATATAGGACTTCCAATGATCGATAATATACCAGATACTTTGAAGAAAGAAAAAATGAAAAGTCTCTTGAATGATTTATTTCCAGATGATGATGTACATTCAGATAAAGAAGAACATGTTATTATTAGAAACTATAAACCTGAATATAAAAACCAAAACAACATTTTTATAGAAATAAAAGATGTTGAAAATATTATATCAAAAATAAATATCAAGAAAGCACCAGGTCCAGATTTTTATCAGTAACTAGCGGATGTGTACCCGGCTTCGCCCGGGTTTTATCCGAGTGAAAGTTTGCCTAACGAATATTATATATTATGAAGTATAATAAACAATGTTAAAGATTAGTTTTAATTATTAATCAAGATTGTGTGTGAATATGTGAAAAAGATGTAATATCGTTGTTGTTTTCTTGGCCGACTGTTTTACATATGGTGTTATCTTTAAAATTGCTTGTTTTGAATATTTTTTTAGATTGAGATTATTAGCTAGTATGTAAAAAAAATTAACTCTGTTGAATTTTTTTTTTGTATTTATATATAAATAAAATTAACTCTGTTGATTTTTTTGTATTTAATCGATAACACCGAATTTACGCATGTTAATGTTAGGAAAAAATATTTTGATGTTAAGCAAAACCTGCTCCATCTCGTTTTACATAAATGTTGAAAATTTGGTCGAAATTGATGCATTGTAACGAAAGTTTTTAGCGAACACCACTTATTAAATTGCATTTTATTATTATAGATAATATGATCAAACATGCAGGTACACTTTTAATCCCTAATTTGCAACAAATATTCAACAAATGTATTGAATTAGGTTATTATCCGGATATATGGAAAGATTCTACTGTAAAGATCATATAAAAATCTGATAAAATAAACTATGAAACAAGCAAAACCTATAGACCAATATCATTGACGTCAAAATTTCTCAAATTTTTGAAAAACACAATTAAAAACCAAATCAATAAATATTATGAAGAGAACAATCTAATGAGTGCAAGGCAACACGGATTTACTAAACATAAATCAACGAACAGTGCAATGGAAGATATAATGGAAACCATATTGGAACACAGGCAAGGAGAACTGACTTCTTTGATTACAGTGGATATAGCAGGCGCATTCGACAACGCATGGTGGCCAGCAATTATTAGAAGACTCGATTTAGATAACATTCCCTCCAAATTAATAAGAATTATACAATTTTTTTTATTTAAGCAGTGTAAGAAGGGCAAATTTCTCATATGAAGATACAAAGGTTAGAAAAAAATTGGCAAAAGGATGCCCTCAAGGCGGTTTTCTATCCCCAATATTATGGAATATTTTGGTAAACGACTTGCTGAAGAGCTTCAAACATCCGAATGCAGAAGTAACTTGCTACGCAGACGACGTTTCTATCATTTGTTGGAGCAAGTCTGTCGAGGATCTCAAAATATTAAGCGAATATATCCTATGCTATGTGATTCAATGGTCCAATAGGAATAAATTATTAATAAGCCCAGAGAAAACGAATTTACTTTACTTACATAATAAAACTAAAGTTCCAATTGAAATACCGAATATTATTTTAAACCCAGTAGATCAAGTTAAGATATTAGGCATAAAATTCTCAAATCATAGAATAAAAAAAAGAATATTAATTTTACCCCACATATCAATGACATTTTGAGCAGGATCGTAAGAATGAAAAAATTTCTGATTTCATTTAGTGGAAAAATGTGGGTAATAAATACAAAAAAAAAAAAAGAATAATTTTGTATAAAACAATTATCAGGCCAGTTCTTACGTATGGTTCAGAAATATGGTACAAATTTATAAATAGTCGATGCAAAGAAAAACTAAACTCTATTCAATATCAAATACTTCTTTGGGCGGTTGGAGCCTACATGGCTACATCTTCCAACTGTGCCCATAGTCTTGCGAACATCCCCCTTCTCACTGATTATATTGAATCTAAAATAATTAAATATGATTTGGCTCATTTTCGATGAGGATCAAAATGCTTTTGGACCACATTCTCCGAGTATAATTAGTTCATTTTTAAGTGCAAAAATGGATGAATTATTTCTAAAAACTAATGAAACATTCCAAAGTTTTTTTCCCGTTTGAAATTCCAACATTTTTCCGTTCGAATTTTTATAATGCCCAGTTTACAACGAACCATGGAAATTTTAAGGGATTTTTTAAATCAAAAATTGGAGCGGCTGAGGACTCTAGCTGTCATTGTGGCAACAAATCCAGGACTCGAGACATCTACTGCTGGAATTCCCACTCTTCTTTAGCGCTAGACAACAGACGGTGAACAATGTTGTAGATCTATATAAATTTGTAAATACCAGAGATAATTATCATAGATTTAAATATATTTTAAAATATATTTATGAGAATCTTTCTAACCTGAAAGGTTCAGGTTTCTAATATATATTATTGTTTCTCTTTTTTATTTTAATTACTTCTTCTTGTATAATATGTTTGTACCTGTTTCTTAAAAAAAAAAGTAAATCGACGCAATTATCCCTAGCCGGGATATCGCGTTTTGTGTGTTGAAATAAAGAAATAAAAGAAATGAAGGCACATTCATTACTAAAATATACAAGAACAAAATTCATGGCCCCATTTGAGATATTTTCGGTGTGTCATTGGCCGCAAATCCATTTTTAGGGATTACTAGACGATTGACCCGGGCAACGCCCGGGTTTACACGATTAAATGTATTTTACATATGGAAGATGGACGTAGTTCCCGGAGGTCACCCGCGAGGCTTTTTTGGCACCTGGCACAGCTGTGTCACCAACGCCAGGACCGCGCGCGGTGGGAACTTGAAATGGCCAACCGGCCGGCAGCCGGGCGATTCCATTATTTCGGAGGGGGGGGGGGGGTGCCCGGCGGCAGGGAGGTCACGTGCTCGCTGGCAGCCAATGGGCGCCCCCCGCCGTCAAAACGTCACGTGTTCTAGAGGGCGCTGCTCGTGAGCTAAGTTGAATAATTTGAATATATAGTTTTTAATAATTGATTTATATATTTTTTAAAATAGCCTAACGTCTTCCCCGTATTCTTTTACCTATGTATGGAAATTTTGGTACCAATTGGTTCAGTAGTTTTTGAGTTTATCGCGAAACAGACAGACAGACAGAAATTGACTTTTATATATATAGAGATAAGTATCATTTATAAATTATTTCCTCAAGAGTGGGGATATTAGAGATATATCGCCAGCCTGAATTCTAAAGAAAATGTCTGAGAAACCTCATAGAGATGTACAGGATTCCATCAGCTCCCCTACCAGAACCATCCTTGAACTAAAATATGCTATTTTGAAGATTATTTTTATTAATTCGGAACCTTTTCATAAACATGTTGATAATAATGAAAGCTTGAGGTAATGGTGATATAACTGTTAGAGGTGACTATACCCCTAATGGCCTCAATTTATTTTTATATTCTGCATCATTAGAATCAATAGAATTTATATTAAATATTATTATTAACATAGAGAGAGGGTTAGATTGGATAATTATTGAATAAATTCATTGTGTTCCAACTTTAATGATTTTTTAATAATGTGTTTGTTAAAAGATCTATTTTTTCTTTGTCCTTGTTCATTTTAATTTAGACCACATATTACTTTCCTAAACATATATATTAGTATGCAAAATCTGTTAATTACAATTTAAAAAAAAATGTTATTCATATAGAAAATGACATCAATTAGCATTTCAACAATTTTAAAAGAAGAAAAAAGAATAAATTTTAAAGAAGAAAATTGACACAAATATCTTGGCAAAATTTTGCGACTGTCTCTTTAGTCACGCAGTTTCGAGTTGATGAAAATATCTTCACATACCAGTTTTCATGAAAGTATAAAGTCCATCTGAAAACCAAGATTTCGAGTTATGTCCTTTTTTATTTCAAAGTATTTCTATTGACAGGGACCACAAAAGAATGATAAAATCTCGGAATTCATCAATTTTTACAAACAAAAAGCAACAAACCTTCCATCTTTAAGTCAAAAGGCGATCCATTAAATAAGATTATATAAAAGGGCGTACCTGGATCTGTAAAGAAAAAAAAACAATTTTTTTCTTAAAATATTTCGAGAGATTGCTCCCTCTTTATGCAATAAATTGATAAAGAGGGAGCAATCTCTCGAAATATTTTAAGAAAAAAAAATTTTTTTTTTCTCTACAGATCCAGGTACGCCCTTTTATATAATCTTCCATCTTTAGTTTTTTCTTTATGGTGGGTACCCCCCATTTCGATTTAGCTTTTGAAGCATTTTTTAAATTTTTAAAGAGAAATATGCATCTTCCAAATTATACACAAATCCTCCATCTTCAGATAAAGCCATTCACTCTATATGTATTTGGTCAAAGTACAGGCAACTTTAACACTGTACAATAGTCTTTTGTGTGGGACGGCTCTTCCTAAGATAAAAAAAATGAAATATCATTAATAACATGGTGTCCTAAAATAACGGAGTTAAATATTTGTCATAATTTTATCAAACAAAAATATTTGAACAAATTAACAATACATAACAATAATTTGGATACTAAATAACAATTATTCAGTCGGTTTCAAAGTGGCATTCCTTGGCGCCGATACACAGGTCCAAACGTGATTTGAAATTTTCGGTTATGGGCAGCAAGTCCTCCGGCGACAATTGGTCCCATTCTCGGCGCAGTGGTCGCTTTAGCAACTTCAAACTTTTGTGGCGTGTAGCAAAGGTCCTGGCCTGCAAAATGGATCATACGCTGTAATCCATCGGGTTGAGATCGGGTGATTAGGGCGGCCATTCCGCCGATGTGAGTCCGGAAAATGGGCCCTGCATCAGCCCTGAGTCAATTTCGCCTTGTGAGCCGGCGCGCAGCCTTGCTGGAACGTCCAATCCGCATCGTCCAAGTGTTGTTGAGCCCACGTGAGTACGACGGCCTCGATAATGTCGCGGCGATTCACTTCTTGATTGATTTTGACCCCCTGATCAACGAAAACGAGGGGTCTTGCCACTGGCGCAAATCCAGGCCATACCATAACCGACTGCCGATTTTGGAGGTGTTCGACGTGTCGGTAGCCTCAGCGGACCAGCTCCTGTCGTTTTTGCGGTTATGAGCCTGCTCGAGGGTGAGCAGCTTCTCGTCCGTGAAGAGGATGCGCTCCCGTCGAATTATTTTGACGAACATAAGCAGTTTTAAGCTTCTCAGTGTTTGATGGGAAGACTGTTGTTTGTTTGTTAAGTGAACCGATCTCCCACGCCTTCTCATTGGGCGAATGTGGCCATGTTTGTAAATAAGAGGGTGCAAAGGGAATGAGACGGTCTGCCAGTAGATTTTTTTTGAACTTACACAAAGATAAAAGATAGATTAAAAAACACATGAACATATACTAATGGGTAACAAAAAAAAAGAATAAAATAAAAAAAAAACGCGGTACTTCCAGCGTAGTGGGGATCGGACCGGGTTTACACAGGTATACGAGGAGATTACCAGACACGGACAAAGCACACAGAGAACACTTTAAGTGTCTCTACACACAAAAAAAAAATTCCACTGGCTAATCCTCGCATTCCCTTTGGACCCTCTAATGAATAAATGAAAAATTTGTAACACAAAGCTTTGGAATGAAAAAAAAATTGTAAAAATATGATAAAATAAAGGAAACCAGTCAAATAAAATGAGAACTCTCATATCAAGGATTCGCGCCATGTTTCCGGCCTCCAGAATGTGTGCGGAAACAGTGCTGTGAATTTACCCTCTTAGGGGCGTTCTCCGAATCAGCAATAGTAGGAACACATGGGTAGCCCAGGGTGTGTATCCATAGATGCCAACTTCTAAGACAGAAATATATGAATCAAAGGTCTATTTACAGTAAGTAAAAGTGGTGGCATTTCATGAACCAGAGTCAATTATAATTATTGTAATTCATTATTCATTAATAATAACTGCATCATGCATATAAATATATATACAAGATATGATCAAAAGGTTTCCGCACTGGCCTAATAAAAATACGTAGAGTAGAGAAAAATAATAATATGACTATAAAAAAGGAAATAATTCAACACCAGATGCATGTGAATATTTATGCGTGGGCCTCGAATTCTTTAAAAAATATATTTTTAGAAGACATAGTAGTAATAGCCGGTTAAATTGAATGGATGTTGAAATAAAATAACGTGTTTGTTTGAAGTTCTGCTCCCGAATCTGAAAATACTCCATTTGTAAAAGACTCTTTTTTAAAAGAAGAACAGCATTTGAGAGGTTCAAAAGGTTTAAAGATGGTCGAACTTGCGTGAAAGACGACACAAGGTGTGGACGTCAAAAAACTGTGAGTGTTCTCGAAAATCTCGAAAAAACAAAGCCTTTTTAAATCGGAGAATAAAATCGGATTTTAAAATCGGAGAATAACAATCAGAAGTGTCCGAAGAAACCGGATTGTCATTTGGGATATGACATTCCATTATCCATGATGATTTGGGTATAAAAAGACGATCTTAGAAGTTTCCCTCGGATATTAACTCTGGAGCAGAAAGAGACATGTAAAGAGATCTGCAAAAACTTGCTTCAAATGGCCGTACAGGATCAAATATGGCAAAAATAAGGTCATAAAAGAGACGAAACATAGGTATACGGATACGATCCTAAAACAAAAACGCGAATCGAGTCAATGGTTAGCAGATGACGAGCCGAGACCCCCAAAAGGCCAGGATGTAAAAAATCAAAATGAAGGTTCTGCTCATCACTTTCTTCGACAGCTTAGAACTCATATATAATAAATTTATACCAACTGGGACGAAAATTGACCAAGAATCTTATCTTGCTATTTTGAAAAGGTTACGGAAGGCTCTACGAAAGAAACGCCCAGAAAGATGACAGAAAAAAGATGGGTGGTTTCATCATGATAACTCACGTCCACATATGGCTCATTCGGTGCTCGCCCTTTTGACAAAAATAACACCCGTGTGCTGTCAGACCCTCTCTATTCTCCTGACTTAGATAGAGAGACCACCGAATGACTTTTATTCTTTATATAAAAAGTTAAATATGACACTTAAAGGTCAAAGTTTTGACACGATACAAGCCATTAAAGTAAATTCGTTGAAGGTTTTGCGAGGCATACAGAGAGACACATTTTCCAAATATTTCTAAAGTTAGAAGAACATATGGCAAAAGTACATTGATGCAAAGAGAGTCTTATTTGAAAACTATTGTGTAACAAAGTATTTATTATTTTATTAGCAGAGTATTATTTTTTATGTTTATATTTGGCTATACTCTGTACACTTCCCTCTTTTGCTTATCTTTTGTTTATGACTCATAGTTTGTTCTTGCCTGAAATAAATTGTTGTCTCTTCATGAAGTTTGTCTTCCCTAATTTTCCACGTGGCACTATTAAAACTATTTCTTTTTGTATGAATAAAGTTATAGCTTCACTGTGGGAACTTTTTGATCTTACCTTGTAGTTTGCGTTCCAAAAATCTCAAGATCATACTAAAATCTATCTCTTTTCATTTTAAATATTTATTATTCAAAATAACACAGATATAAAAGTATAAATTCGTATTAAAAGAATATGACAGACTTTAGACGTGATGCGTTTCTTTATTTTGAAATGGCTATCTCTTTAGATCAATAGATATCTTCAACTCTGACTAATAACTGTGTTCTAAAAACACTGACTTTGCAAGTTACCTATATATAACGAATATATTTTTATTCTAACGCGATCACGATTAAAAAATCAATAGTTAATTTAAATAATTCCTGATAATTAATATGCAACATATATTCTCTCTGTATAAAAAGATAACTTGCCATATTAGTGTTTTTATCAAATATAGTTATTGGTTCGTCCAAGATCCACTGATCAATGAAAGCTAACCATTCTTAACTAAGAAACTCCGCCCTTGCCGGTCCCAAGCCCGGATGAAAAAGGAAGAGTGGGAGCAGTAACAAGCTCACTAAAAAACCTGGGCTCAGCTGGCCCGGCTGATAGTACCCTGTAAGGGCTCTAATCCAGGTATACAGGATGAGCAGCGTTTGTACTCCATGTTAGGAGCAGCTGCACATGGCGTCTGTTCCTCATGTCAGAGGCGGCCATTTATTTTGGAGCTAAGTCGGCCTGCCACTGAGTAGTGCTCCCAGTCTTAATGACAAAGGTAGACGCATTCTACTTCACCTAGTGTGGAGATAAGAAAGAATAAGAAAGAACTAAAGAAACACATCGCGTCTGTGTCTTAATATTTTAATTCGCATTAATACTTTTATAATTAGAACGATTATTGGTATTAAATATAATAGAATTTAACAAAACACAAATAAATCATTAGATAGTAAAAAGGCATATATTGGATTGAATAAAAGATTAATTTGCCAATATTTCGGTTGACTGAACGCCAACCTTTATCGAGGCATTACATTTTTGTAACAAAATTACATGTAACAAATTTACATAAAAAAAATGTAATGCCTCGATAAAGGTTGGCGTTCAGCCAGCCGAAATATTGGCAAATCAATCTTTTATTCAACCCAATATATGCCTTTTTACTATCTAATGATTTAAGTATGGATTGCTCTATTTTCAGAATAAATCATAATATTTCCCTAATATGGCTGATGGGATTTTTCCAAAATAATTGAGATTATATTAGACAAGTTCTATTATTTTTCGCTATGTTTTACTCTGAGCGTAATAGGTCTAGTATATACAATTCTTCATAGGAGTTTTCTCTACAATCTAAGAATTATTTTTTCCTTCTCTATAAGGCAGCGTTACAACAACGTCCATCATACACGGTGACTGAGGATAGTATGGTAGCTTCCAGTTGATTTCTATCTTCTATAGATTGTCTTCAGTAGAAATCAACATCAACTGCCATCTGGAAGACATCAGCTTAGCGAGAAACATCTGTTCCATGTTGTAGTTCTACCATCAGTAGTCATATCGACTTGGAAAGAGGCTGTATCTACAACCGCCCAATAGCAGCCTCCACTAGCCGTTATGCACTCAATTACGTCTCTATGTCTACAAGGAAGACAGTTCCAGAAAGAAAGGCGGAGTTCTCTCATTAAGACTAAAATAGTTTCCGTGAAGTTCTTATTGGTGAAGATCCACCCAGCGCTATTTAGAGAAGCTGTCGTTTAGAATTTTTGGATTTTTCTAGAATTTGCTAGAATTTGTATCATCTCAGGTGAATCTCTCATAATCTCTCAGTATATTGAAATGATATGGCACAATTTGGATTATAGATTATAAACACAAGGTAATAAGACCAAATCCAAATCCAGTGTGTGATGTTTCGGTAACAGCATTGTTACCATCTTCAGACAAAAGTACATTCAGTACTACGCGTCACACACTATTCATTTATTTGGATTTGGTCTTATTAGCTTATGTCAGTATATAGAAGTAAAATGTTTTAAATATTGTGTAACAAAGTATTTATTTTTTTATTAGCAGAGTATTATTTTTTATGTTTTTATTTGCTATACTCTGTACACTTCCCTCTTTTGCTTATCTTTTGTTTATCACTCATAGTTTGTTCTTGCCTGAAATAAATTGTTTTCTCATTGTGAAGTTTGTCTTCCCTAATTTTCCACGTGGCAATATTGTAAAGTATTCAGCGAATCTAATTTATGCGTATTTCCCGAAGTTTTTTCATACATTATAAATATCATCATACATGCTATTTGGTAAGTTTGGTACATTCTTTTGTAGCTCATGTTCTATGCTACAGTAAATCCAGGCGATCTATAAGAGAAATATTGAGAAAAAGAGTACCACAAAGCGTGTAATGTTATTTATATAAACTCTACATACTGCCACTTACAAAATATTGGTTTGACACATTCAAAATAATGTTTGAAATTTCACAGAATAAAACAAGAGATTGTAATATTTTCTGAAATACAGTAAAACCTCTCGTGATCGACCCTTCTGATGAATAATCACCTTTGTGTAAATTATATAATCATATATAAATTATAGAATAAAAGTAGTTTCAATATTAATCTCTTTTTATATACAGTATTCATTCGATTTAGCGATCTTTTGAATCAATAATTACCTCGATTAATCTATATTTTCACACAAGATAACCAAGTGTGAACAAAATTGCCTCTATCTCCTTCAATAAACAGACGACGGCGACATTAAGGACTTTCCATTTACTTAAGTTTTGTCAATGAATGTACATAAATGGTGTTGACATATAGAACTAACTTTTATTTACACTGACGCATAAGATAACCTTTTTGTTTCCATGACGAAGACTCGATGTTGACGCATCCTTTAATTGTCGCTAGCCCATGTTTGACGCACCAAGGCGGTACTGACTGCTGAAGTTTGCTCTTGCTTCCTTTCCCGGTGTATGGGCGGGTGGTCCACCTACACCCCTGATTCACACACCTTGACCCACATTCTTCTTTTGTCCCGTAGCACGTGGTGCCGACGTACTCATCCGGCCCTACAAGACTAACTGAGTGGAAGAGTATTCCATAGTTTGTAATATGGTAATTACATGATACACTACATGCTCTCACTTATTCCTTTGTCTTTATTCTGTAAAACTTCAAACATCAGTTTGAGTATGAGACTATTATTTCGTAATATTTTCTGGTAAATACAATAAAAACATCTTATGAATGACCCATCATCTGATGAAATTGACTATTCTTCTATAATAACAATACACTCGACCTAATCTATTCCAACTTCCAATGAGTGACTAGAGAAATATATAGATAACTCAGGTACCTGGAGCTCAGAATGACAAATACCCGGTCTGTCCAGCTTACTAGTACTGAGTTGGCTTCTAAGCAGAACCAGTTGACCAGAAAGTTCCATACTGGGGTCAAGTCTGGTAGGCTGGCAATAAATGTAGGAGTAAGGAAGGTCGGGCCAAGTAGAAAGGCTTTCTGCATCCTATGCCTCAGAAAAGTGGTGCAGATGAAGAAGAGGTGATGGGTCTATAGTTTGTGGTTCTCTCGAGCATTGTGAGCAAGTTGGATTGATCCCCTGTGGGTGTTTCAACTAGCTTACAATGAAGCTAAGGGTGAGTTACTACTAACATTTCTCATAAGTAAACGCGTTGAAATAGATTTTAAATATGAGACTTTGTTGATTAGATATGCGTTTTTTCTATTAAACCACAGAACAAGACAAGCTTTCGATCCAAAGGCTCATCGATGGATCTAAATTCATATTGAGTCAAATTATAACATATTCAAAATATCTCAATAATATGATACAAAAATAAAACAAACTTAAACTCATTGACAAAACTTAAGGAAGTTTGAAGGAGACAGAGGCAATTTTGTTCAAACTTGGCTATCTCGCGTGTCTTCAATAAAAGTCATTGCGAATCAAATATCTTTCAGAGTTATTGTGTATGAATCTCTATATACATGCTAAAAGGTACAATTTCCTTAAGTTTTGTCCATAAGTGCAATTTAAAATAAATTTAACTTAAAGATCGTACCACACCAACTCACATAAGTCTTACTTTCTTCTCGTTGAGGACGGACAATAAATAGCACTTTTGCTGACATTTCAACTTTCTCATTTGGAGATGATATACACTATTTAAGAAGATCTATTTTATGGCGCTATCTTCACGATTGGATTAATACTATGTATCTCTCTTCTATGAATATATATATATATATGGTAACCGAAAGTCTCTCGCTGTGGTATGGTAACCGAAAGGGGCAAACCTGTAGTAACCGAGAGGGACAGTCAGGGCGTGGAGAGTTTTCCAGTACTTCTCTGCACCTTGGGATACCTTTAACAGTTCTCACAGAGTACAGGCAGTCGTGGTCGAGGCAGAGTGGAAAGCTGGGGAATGTCCACACAAAAAACGAAGACACAATTGCACTAGGAAAGTTCCGTGAACAGATAGGAGTTGAGCTAGGAGCGAAAGATGGAGATAGAAGAGTTCTTACTGTTCTACATGGTCGATGAGGTGGACCTGGGACACAACCGACGAGGGCTCCCGCTGATGGTGAAGTGACTATATTTTCTGCTAGGGCGGAGGTCTTATATATCTTTGCCGAGAGAGGAAGTATTAAATTTCAGCAGATGCAACAAGAGCGTGGATCGGCTGGCGAAATTGTACACTGGCACCGCCCTGACAGTTTCCTATCTATCTTTAGATGTTGTTGTGGGACTTCCATCTATCTCGATTTTAGACGTTTTTGACTTCTATCTCTTTCTTCAGCTCAACTCTTATCTATTACAGAGTTTTATTTATTTATCTTCAGTTTGTACAAAGTACAATACATATGATGATGCAATGACACATGTCAATCATGCGTATAATCATTTACAGATGTGTTTCTATTATGCAACATGAAAATCTTGTTATAAGTATTATACAATATGGGGTTGTTGGTTTAAATTACCATATATATTTATTCATAACCTTTTCTATACTCGTAAAGATAGAGGCTGCCTGGCCGGGGAATTCATAGTTCTTTGCTTTGCCAAATGTTTTAATTTTTGTTCGCTCCTGACGAGGACAAAAGATTTTTGTCGAAAGGACGAGACAATAAAAAAAGATTTACCGGCCGAAGTATCTTTAATTTGAAGAACTTTTCTATACTTGGAGTTATAATCTAGTTCACTCTTAAGTTTAATACTTGTTCTCTACCCAGATGAGGAACATTGAGAATATGTCTTGTTAATCCCTAATATTTCCATCAGTTTTTCTCAATACATTTGAAACCTATACACTTGTATTTGGCTTGTATTCATTGAATTCATAGTTAATTCGATATCCTCGCTAGGGATGTTTGAGACAAATTGTTAGACCTCGATCAAATTCACAAATTGAAAATAAATAAATAATACACTTTTTTGTGTGAAACTTGTTAAAAATTGCATACATTCAAAGATTTGCAATAAAAGTTCACAATTTTACAACAATTTTCACAATTTCACAATACAACATTATCACAATTTTTGGAACTTCATGTTTTATAAAATCTTGAAATATTGGGCATTCCTTCCTTCTATCAGTCGATGTATGTTGTGATTCACATCCACAGTAACATCACTTCTACAGCTCCGATTATTGCTAAAAATTTCAAAAATCTCTGTTATAAATTGAAAATTATATAAAAATTTAAATTGAAAAAGTTCGGAATACTTTAAAAGGGATATAGGAGGATCTTGAAAATTTTAACAAATCATCTTTCATATCCTGTTCCAAAATAACTTTATTAGGTACTGCTCAAAAAGAGCAACCTAGCTTATGTTATCTGTGTATATTCCAAAATAATTTTATTAGGTACTGCTCAAAAAGAGCAACCTAGCTTATGTTATCTGTGTATATTCCAAAATAACTTTATTAGGTATTGCTCAAAAAGAGCAACCTAGCTTATGTTATCTGTGTATATTCCAAAATAACTTGATTAGGTACCACTCAAAAAGAGCAACCTAGCTTATGTTATCTCCAAAATAACTTTATTAGGTACCGTTCAAAAAGAAAAACCTAGATTTTGTTAGTTACAATGAATAATATGTACAGGTTCTTCACATATATAAAAAAAGGGTCCAATGCGGAATTCGATCCCGGTTCATGGCTGTCGGGAATCGACGTTTTATACCACCAGCCGCCGATTTATGTTTTTTTTTTCATCTTTCATATTTCTAGAGAGAGATTCACGCATTTTTAAATATATTGCATAAAATAAAACTTTGATGACATTTACTGTAAACTAAATACGTATCTATATATAGAAGGAAATGGTATATGAAGATTAATAAAGGTAATGACCAAAATACTGAAATGCACGAAATAAGGCAAAGATAAGGCTGAAATTTACATCAGTTACATCAGTTTACGTGTCTAGGTATCCTAACCATATCAGAGTTGGGAGCGTCAAGGAGGCCTAAAGGAAAGATTAGCCCTAGGGAAAATGGCATTCTAGAAGGAGAGAAAGTATTTTTACATCAAAAACCATGTCTTAAAACTAAAAATCACTTTATCAAAATATTCATTTGGAATGTGTGTATCTAGGCCTCCGCGAGCTGGATTCTTGGAAAGACAGAAATTCTGAAGCTACAGATGGGATGCCGAATGATCATACCATAGACTGACAGCAATAAATATGTTCTATAATGTTCGAGAAAGGATATGGCATTATTGAGATATGTTTAAACATCTTGTGCGACACTCGGAGGGAATAAAGGTATTAATGGTGGGATGTATGGAGAGAAGACCAAAAAGGTTGAGATTGGAATTGATGACCAATTTCGGAAGGAGAACTTACGATACCATAAAGGCTAGCCAAAATGGATGCTCTGAAAGGAGAGGAATACTGCCCACCAACCTATAGGTTGAGAAGAAATAGATAGATTTTCTTTTATGTAATACCTGGCAAGATTTTGAGAGTATTAATAGGCCAAAGTTATATTTGAAGAAGTTATTCGAATGAGAAATTGATATGCTATTTACACAAACTCTTGTTGGTGGTGGAACAGCTTACATAATCGATTTTCAACATTCAAAACTAGGGATCGAATCCCACATTGAGCTCTTTTTTTCTGCTTCAATGGCACCCGATCAAGAGAGTGCAAGTATCCCTAACGGGACTATGACGTAAGTGCGAATATCGAACTGCTTTCTGCATGTGCAAATATTTGATTTGATGCACTTACAGTAAAAGACAATCACCGACTATCCACCATGTTGATTATGGCCAGTATCACGACGTGTACTTGGGATAAGTAAAAAACGAACTCTTGTAAATATAACTTTCTCCCATTGAAGAGTGAAATTAAAAGACTTGAAATATCAACTGTTTTTCAAAAATCTAAAAGAAAAATGGGAAACGAAAGGATTTCTCAACGCTAAGATTGCCTGTTTTAGGCTTTAAACAAGCTATTTTAGGAAAAAAATTATCTCTATTTACAAAGTTTTTAAATATTTATTGAAAATAAAGATACTTCGGCAAGTAAATCTTTTTATTACCTCGACGTTTCGACAAAAATATTTTTTCCTCGTCAGAAGCAAACTAATTTTTGTCGGAAAGTCGAGGTAATATAAAGATTTACTGGCCGAAGTATCTTTATTTTCAAGAAATATCAATGCCGGCCAGGCAGCCTCTATCTTTACGATAAAGTTTAAATAATTCTAACGTCTTCTAAAAGCTACCATATATTAATGTAGGTATTTCTGTGCCTTTATTAAAATTTCAATTATTGACAATTGGTGATCTGTTGGGTTTTCTGGAACAGGCGAACGTATGATTAGCTGAAATAGTTCCACCATTATGTCCATTGTTATACTTTTTAAACCGCCTTTTTTAGAAGATTGCCTAATCCATCAAAAACACGTATAACCGGGAAGTACATACTTATGGTGTGGGTCTAGTAGTTAAACGACAATGGGTTGACTAAATAAGCACCATAGGGGGCCATAATTCTATGGTATCGTTCAGCTTCTAGCTGACGCCACTTCAGCTTCTAGCTGACGCCACTTCGACTGAGAAGCTACATATTCAGTCATGAAGAATTCCAACATAGTTTTAGCCAGTGATTGTTTTCATTAAACTCCCGACTTTAATACTTCTGAAGAAAACCCCTAATTAACGATATATTCACTCGATTCAATGATTGATTATATATTTTTTACTTTTGTTACATGTTCCAAAATGCCATTTTCCAAAATAACTTTACTAGGTGCCGCTCAAAAAGAGAAACCTAGCTTATGATATTTACAACAATGAATAATATGTGTGAAGGTTATTCACATATTAAAATAAAGTGTACAATACGGGATTCGATCCTGGTTCATGGCTGTCGGGAATCGAGGGTTTTAACCACTCGTCCACCTACTTTCCCTATCACGTTCTCGCGCGTTCTCTTAGACCCGACATTTATAACTCAATCTGTATATTTTAGTGGCAACTTACAGTACTTGATGGTATCAGGGTAGGTAAACGTTGCTACTTTGACCGTAGTTTTGAGAATATGTAGGCATCTGTTTATTGAATCAACTGTTAATGCCAGCACCTGGAGCAAGCCTAGCCCTGCGCTAGCTTCACAACACGAGATTGCAGTCCGACAGCGACTACCGTTTCAAATCGCGACCGCTAAGATCAGTCACCAAATCCAACACAATCTAAGATAGATTTAAGGGATAAGCGTGCCATCTGTATATGAGAAGTAAAAGTCTTCAGCGCGAATTTTCAATAATTTATTTTATAGACACTCCCAACCCTGCCTGTTCAAAAAAAAAAAAACTTTATTAGGTACCGCTCAAAAAGAGAAACCTAGCTTATGTTATTTACATGAGAAATATAAACAGGTTCTTCACATAAAATGTGTACAAAGCGGGATTCGATCCCGGTTCATGGCTATCAGGGGTCGAAGGTTTTAACCCACTCGTCCTTGACAATCCCAAATAAAGATAAGGAATAATAATTATTTTTTAATTGAAATACGCGTGGTTTTGTTTTATGGAAGAAAAATAGAGAGAATGGTCTCCCCCAAAGATGAACACCATTTTAATTTTGAAGATAGAGGTTGCCTGTGGCCGGCATTCATTTATTCTTGAAATAACTATATTATCAGAAGAGGTTTTTTTTTCGAAGTTTCGACAAAAATCTTTTATCCTCGTCAGAAAAATATAAATAATTCTGGCCGAAGAGAGAGAGAGTGTCTGTAACTTCAAGAAAAATTTTCATCTTCAAAAGTATTGCTTAATTGAAAAACGAATTTTGGAATCTGTTTTATTACAATAATTTTATTCGCGATCGAACGTTGTACTGTACCTATTACATCCCAAACACGATGCGACGCCAGCCATCTCTGTCTTGTGAGATATTGGGATCTGGTAGATGTCTTCAATAAGGTGTTCTACTGTGACTATGATGAACCCTAGCTAGCAACAAATTCCAACCTCATTTGGATAGTAACGTTAAATGGTTGATAGAGAAATAATTTATTGGGTAAGTGCAGAATTATTACGTCTTTTTGACGTGACAACGTCTTAAATTAGGTTGCGGCTGGGAGTCACTTATGAAAAAGTGTAACGCCCGGTAACGTTACGATGAGTCACCGAACGAGAGTGCTGCGCGCGCAGCTGCGCGCGCAGCGCTAGAGAATTAGGCGCATTGAATCGGCGCATGCTTGTCTCTGTCTTTGTCTTTCTCGAACGTTCTTGGCGTTGGAAAAACAAGAAAGCGTCATAATACAAGTTCACACGTGTGGTTAAAGTATCGTCAGCTGTGTCTGTAGTGAAAATGTGGAGTGCTTAGATTCGTCATTTACAACAACTACAACAATAAAGGTAAATAATTGTACACTGATATTTCATTATCGTAAACAATGATTGATTGATTAATTGTTAGATTGACACAAAAGTTGAGAAACTGAGTTTATAGGTTATGTCATACTATTGATAAATGTTGATAGTGTTAAGTAAATTATTAGTTTAAAATTAATTAATTAATTAATTATTATTTTACAAATTTTAAATAGTTTCAAATATATTTAGCAAAAATTTGAACCTTCGATCTGAATAAATGTTTTGATTTTCGAATTGATTCTTTAAAATTACAAATATTAAGAAAAAGTGGCAGATATAAGAAAACTTTATTTAAACTGTGTTGAGCAAGAATTTTAACATCTAATATAAGTAAATGTTTTAATACAGCCATAATGGCTGTATAATGCAAGAACTTCAGACTCGGGCGTATATTCGGGCGTATGTTACTCGGATGTTATATTATAAATACACAATAATTTCCTTCGCATTGAGTTTCAACATAGAGGAAGTCCGCACGCTCACATTTTACTGTGGTTACACGATGATCCACATGATAATGCCATTGTTAAAGTACTGCAAGTTACTTGCTTCGCCGCTAATACTAGCTTCGAGTTTATACTCGGTGCTGTATATATTCATCCAGGAGCTAGTATGCAGGATATTGGAATGTTACTATGGCAAGGACTCGGTCCGTACATTCACAACAGCCAGTACGTGCCACCGTTCGTGCAAGTTGATTCTAGTATACCGATTCTTCTGTGTGGTGATTTTAACAAAAACGTAAAGCCTGACAACTCGTTTCTTAATTTCATGAAAAATACGTATAATCTTGATTGCGTATCAAACGTTTCTAAGTCAACTACGTTAAAAGGAACAACTATCGACTTGACTTTCGCAAGACACATTACAGCAGAAACACTTCCTTTCATTTCATATTTCTCCTATCATCGTCCTATCCTCAACAAAATCACTCAAATAGGAATTAGTTAAGTTTAAGTTTACATGTACAATTTATAAAACTATTTTAGAGGCGTAATATTCTTTAAAAAAAAAAAAAAAAGAATATTACGCCTCTCAAATAGTTTTATAATTTGATAACAGATGGCGCTTTAGTACATCGTAACATTACATGTACAATGTTTTAGTAAACAAAATATATTTCTATAGTTAAAATTTGTGCAATTCTTATTTTCATTCAATTCCTTGTTCCTATTGTGCAATTTAATTATATTCATATCAATAAATATTCTACCGTTGTCACGTAAAATCTTCGCCCGTAAAACCGACTTTACAGGCAACCATTGTTTTTTTTTTTTTTAAACAAACCATCTTTAGATGGATATTCTGAAACTTATTCATTATCAACTTCTGTCACTGCTTCCGAGATTTGAGAGGCGACGAATGATGGTTGAATGGTCCACCTTGAAGTCTTCGCCCAACAATCTCGTTATCAAGCTTTCGTCCACTTCCACGGCTGATCTAAGTGTCTGGTCGACTAAATCTGATGGTCGTCCTCTTCCTTATCCATCTGCGAAGTTCGTTTTGATCGATATAAACTTGGATTTTGCCTTTTTCCTTCGCCAAAAAGTTCGTTGAGATCTCTATTATACAGTCCAATCTTTCTCGATGTGGTAAACCATGATGAAGAGAATTTGGATATGATGTTTGGTACGCAATTGATTATCTGAAAATCATTAAAAGACGTAAAAATAATGCACCGACCCAATAATTGAACTCTCTTTAGCAACAATGTAGTTAAGTGAATATATCCAGTAGTTTGTGCCAAAAGTGTGAAGTTTATATATAGTTGTACTGTTATATGATTTCTTTCTATGTGTATGCATCCGCGTGAAAATAGAACGACATGGATGCACAATTTGCAATGTTTGTAATTGAAATAGCAATATAAAAACTGTATAGAGAAAATGTGTGAATGATCAAATACATTTAAGATATCAAAATTGAAATCGAATGTGTTCGTCGTGCAGCAGGAATCGAATAAAGGCTTCAAATCTACAGTTAGAGGCAGCAGAAATCTGACATGAAGAAAGTTCGGCTTCTTGGCTGGAAGAAGACACAAGCTCTGCAATGGATGCAGGATCCATTAGGTTTGATATTGTACGACATTTTGCCCAGCCATGAAGTCTTGGAGAGATCGCTTTCTGCAAGACTGACCATGATGTTGTAGAAGATACCTTCATGGACAACAAAGCGATAGCAGTCGATTATTCGAGTTAGCAGCAAGTAGCATTGGTAGGATGCATGCCTGTCGATATACTTGCGGACGAAATGGGCGCAGCAGAGAGCCTCTTGGCTGGTGGGACAAACGGTTGTCCAACATCCACTCCCTTCTACCATCCACCAGAGCATGAAGAACCGGATCACAAGCCGAAAGTTGTTCATGGCCCTTGCTTCCTGAGATCTTGCCTGGCTTCAAGCCCTCACTGCTGCACTTGCTTACAACCCCGCCTCGCTACCCTCGCGATAAAACATCACAAATGTTGAAATATCTCTCTCGATGGTTTTATATATATATTCAGAGAAAATATCATAAAGATACTTCGGCCAGTAAATCTTTTTATTACCTCGACGTTTCGACAAAAATCTTTTGTCCTCGTCAGGAGCAAATAAAAATTAAAACATTTGGCAAGGCGTTAAAAATTGTTCTAAGGCTGCAAGGGCGTTCTTAAGCGATATTTCAAATTTTGTAAAACATTTAGATCGTTGAATTTGTGAAACTTCGTTTTTGTGAGAACGGTACTTTGCTCATATGAACTCAATCTTTCTGATAATTTTAAAATCTGTTCTTCAATAGAAAAAAGCAAAAGTTACCTTATATCTCTAAAAATATCACTTGATAATCAAATGAAGAAGTTTTCATCTGAAAGCATTCTTTTGTTTTAATTGTTACGGATACACCCCCCCCCCAAATTGATTATCTTCTCGAGTTGATTAATATCCTTAATTTTGAGATAGTATTTATTTGAATTCCATCATTTTTCCGTTCTAACCTTTATAAAACCTAGTTTACAACGAACCACGGAAATTTAAAGGGATTTTTAGCAACAATTGGAGCGGTTGAGGACTCTAGCTGTCACTGTGGCAAGGAAATCCAGGACTCGAGACACCTACGGCTGGAATGTCCGCTCTTTTTCAGCGCTAGAAAACAGACAGTTAACAATGTTGTCGATCTGTATGAATTTGTAAATACTAGAGATGATTATCACAGATTTAACCATTTTTGTAAATATATTCATGGTTATCTTTCTAACCTGGAAGGATCAGGTTTCTAATATATCTTATTGTTTTTTTTTTAATTAATTTAATTTTTGTATAATATGTTTATAACGGCTCCTGTTTAAAAATGCAAATCGACGCAATTATCTCTAGTCGGGATATCGCGTTTTGTGTGTTGAAATAAAATAAAAAGATAGTATTTATTAACTACAATATTGGTGAAAAATTACAAATATAGAAAGAAAAATGTGTAAATCTAAGGTACACTAACGTTATTTAGAGAAATATAGACAACGAATATAAGACATTATAATTAATATTTATTATATACTCGTACATACACATGAACAATATACAATGTGAAAGTTCTTTCAATTCATAGGTATTGAAAAGTCTTTAATGTCGCTGTCATCTTTTTTTTTTGAAGGAGACGGAGGAAACAACGAATATAAGACATTATAATTAATATTTATTATATACTCGTACATACACATGAACAATATACAATGTGAAAGTTCTTTCAATTCATAGGCAAAACATAGGAATTGAAAAGTCTTTATTGTCGCCTGTCTTTTTTTTTTTTGAAGGATACGGAGGAAATTTTGTTTGGTTATCTCGTGTATCTTCAATAAAGGTCACTGTAATATATTTCAGAGTTATTGTCTCAATCCCAATATACATGCTAAAAGGTACAACTTCCTTAAGTTTTGTAAATGAGTATAGGTCAATAGGCATTCTCAAATAAACAAGCAAAGCCAACCACTTACATGTTTCAGGCTATTGGCTTCTTGTCAGCGTAGTGCAGATTGTGAGATATGTGCGAATAAAAAGATCATAAACGTTTCTTTGTTTTTATTAATTATTTCTTCTCTTTAATTATATGTATTATGATACATTAGCGCGCCATCTGTTATCAAAATTCGAAACTATTATAGACGCGTATGATTCTTTTTAAAAATAAACACAGTACATACAAATTGTATTTAATATTGATTCAAGGGATTATTTTATCGAATAGGTGATCATTGATTTTTATAATATAAGTGTTCATTGTTGTTTTTAATAATGTAACCATTGTTGTTTATAATATAGGTGTTCATTGTTGTTTATAATAATGTTACCATTGTTGTTTATAATAATGTTACCATTGTTGTTTATAATATAGGTGATCATTGTGGTTTATAAGAATGTTACCATTGTTGTTTATAATATAGGTGTTCATTGTTGTTTAAAACATAGATATGTTCATTGTTGTTTATAAGAAAGGTGATCATTGTTGTTTATAAGAAATGTGATATATCATTGTTGTTTATAATATATATTAACTAAAAGGCACGCTGACAATGGATAACACCCCGAAAGGTGTACGTGGTTGGCTTTTATTTTATATTATAAAATATAACGCCTTCGTTGATGGCTCTTCTTGATTTATCAAGAAATTGGGTTGGCCAAATATCAGGGAACAGGTTAAATCAATGTTTAGTTGATTTCTGTTTCACTAGATGGCGCTCTGCCTTCTGTAAAGCGCATTTTTTCTTGGTCAGGATATGTCTTTTTTATTTTTAAAATTATATTTATTAAAAAACAATATCGATTAATTGATATATATATATATAAATATTTATAAAGAGAGACCCTGACGAAAATAGGCCTACAGCCTAGCGAAATATTGGATTTTGTAATAAATAAAATGTTTTATTTTATTCCAAAATATGCCTTTTAATTAATATATATATTATTAACAACAATGATATATCACATTTCTTATAAACAACAATGATCAACTTTCTTATAAACAACAAGGGTTACATTATTATAAACAACAATGAACACCTATATTATAAACAACAATGGTTACATTATTATAAACAACAATGAACACTTATATTATAAACAACAATGGTAACATTCTTATAAACCACAATGATCACCTATATTATAACAACAATGGTTACATTATTATAAACAACAATGAACACCTATATTATAAACAACAATGGTTACATTATTATAAACAACAATGAACACCTATATTATAAACAACAATGGCAACATTCTTATAAACCACAATGATCACCTATATTATAAACAACAATGGTTACATTATTATAAACAACAATGAACACCTATATTATAAACAACAATGGTTACATGATTATAAACAACAATGAACACCTATATTATAGACAACAATGAACACTTATATTATAAAAAAAACAATGATCACCTATTCGATAAAATAATCCCTTGAATTAAAATAAGAACATTAAGTCTCCAGGGAAAATTTTCTTTTTAAAATATTTTTTATTAAACAATCTCTCAAGCTATCGGGCAAGTAAGTCCTTCTCTACGGGAGAAAATATCTTACATCATTAAAACCCCAATAAAATAAGATTTAAAATTAAATAAAGTACTTTGGTTGTTTACATTTGTTTCAATACAGAATCAACACGGGCTTCTGTTGCGCGTGCTTTCGAGTTCGCTATTCCAAGGCGATATCTTCACTTGGGGGTTTATGGGGTGGGTTCAGGGAATATTATGTTATAAATATCCGGAATATCTATTCTTCTGTTAACGCTATTGTGCTTTCTGGATATTATGGATTTTATGATAAGTCTCTGTAGTCTATTGGGAATGTTGGAGTGATGGGTCTATGGTTCTGAAAGGGAGAAGGAATGGCCTGTTTCTCTTATATGTTGGTATACTAAAGATCTACTGTTTTGGTTGTCGATATTTCGTTTATGTTCTAATACTCTTATATTTAAATGTCTGCCAGTTTCGCTTACATATTTGGTTTTAAATTCGTTGCATTCTATGAAGTATATGGCATTCTTAATATTGGAAGGATAATCAATGGTATTGTTATTTGTTATCGGGTTTCTTAGTAACGAATTTAATTTAGGCGAGTTGCTGAAAAAGGTTTTGATTCCAAATTTCTTCAGATGGCGGGCTATAGAAACAGATACTGGTGAATAGTGAATACTGCTAATAGATTTATAGATTGGGGAATTCTGAATTTCAGAGGGGCTATAGAAATGTCTTAGAATAAATGATAAAGGATATTGATTAAGGTCTTTACGGTATTTATTTTATGGCTGAGAGGGCAGTAGAAGGAAAAACGGATATAGTCGAGGTTGAAGGATGGCTTATAATAAACAGTTGTTTGGAATTGATTTCGTATGCGAATAATTTCTATATCTAGGAAAGGCTTAAAAAAAAAAAAACAAAAAAAAAAACAATAGCCTGCCTTTCCTAGATATAAAAATTATTCGCATACAAAATCAATTCCAAACAACTGTTTATTATAAGCCATCCTTCAACCCCGACTATATCCGTTTTTCCTCTTACTGCCCTCTCAGTCATAAAATCAATACCTTAAAGACCTTAACTAAACGTATACATAGCCATTGCTCACTTCCAACCTTTAAAATAGAAGAAACTCATTATATTATAAGAAATCTAAAGACTTGTCAATATCCTTTATCATTTATTCTAAGACATTTCTATAGCTCCTCTGAAATTCGGAATTTCCCAATCTATAAACCTATAACTGGCTGTTTGTAGAATGGGCTAATGTCTAGTTATATTATAAGGATGTTTTACAGTAGAATCTCCCTTTAGCCGACACCCCGCTAAAGGATACCTCTCCATAAAGGACAGTTTTAATTTACAAAATAACCATTTTTATGATTTAGCAACTCTCCGGTAAGAGGACATCTCTCCACAAAGGACAGTTTTCATTTGCAAAATAACCATTTTTATGATTTAGAAACTCTCCGATAAGAGGACATCTCTCCCTAAAGGACACTTTGACTCCGCAATTAGGTGTCCTTTACAGAGAAGTTCTACTGTATTGCCAATCATGATACAGCAATATTACCAACACATTTCTGACCATAAAATAAGCAAGGTAATTCGATATTTGGATATTTTCAAATTCCGGGTTCGAATTCCTTTCATATATGACCATCATTTTTCTATCGCAAAATATGTTAATTTCTTGTTGGTTTAATTTGAATTAGTTTTGTATAGTCCATATTTTAAACTGCTTTTCATCTATACACCTATATATATATATATATGTGAAAAAACGAAAGAAAAAAATAAAAGATAAAAAGATCAGGTGTTGAAATGAATATTAAAAATGGCATATCCTGACCAGGAGCACTTGTGCTTTACAGAAGGCAGAGCGCCATCTGGTGGAACAGAAATCAACTAAACATTGATTTAGCCTGTTCCCTGATATTTGGCCAACCCAATTTCTTGATAAATCAAGAAAAGCCATCCACGAACGCGTTTCGCGCTTTTGGCGCTCGTCAGCGTGGAGTAGGCTCCACTGGAGTAGATATTTCAGTTCAGCCTACTCCACGCTGACGAGCGCCAAAAGCGCGAAACGCGTTCGTGGATGGCTTTTCTTGATTTATCAAGAAATTGGGTTGGCCAAATATCAGGGAACAGGCTAAATCAATGTTTAGTTGATTTCTGTTCCACCAGATGGCGCTCTGCCTTCTGTAAAGCACAAGTGCTCCTGGTCAGGATATGCCATTTTTAATATTCATTTCAACACCTGATCTTTTTATATTTTATTTTTTTCTTTCGTTTTTTCATGTGCTAAGCGTATTTACGCAAGTTTGGCCTTAAATACCCATTTCTTGGTTTTTCAGGAAGCTATTGGGACCAAAAAATATTTTTTGGTCGCAGTGGTTCAGCCTACTCCACGCTGACGAGCGCCAAAAGCGCGAAACGCGTTCGTGGATGGCTTTTCTTGATTTATCAAGAAATTGGGTTGGCCAAATATTAGGGAACAGGCTAAATCAATGTTTAGTTGATTTCTGTTCCACCAGATGGCGCTCTGCCTTCTGTAAAGCACAAGTGCTCCTGGTCAGGATATGCCATTTTTAATATATATATATGTATTTATATTAGTATTTTCAATTGAAAAGTTTTATAGTAGCCTTTGAACTTTCCTTTTATATATATGAACTGGCTTCGCCCGTGTGTTCTGCTAGAGTGAATGCTTCGCTTTATGAATTTTGTTTCTACCTACCAAAAACGATGGTCTGGCTTCACCCGTATCCTAACCGAGTAGATATTTCCTGAAAGAATTTTGTATCTGCCCATCAAACACGATGCATCAATATTATCATCGTAATTTTCTGACCAAAAATAGGTAAATTAGCCCAGTACTTGTTGGATTTTTATTTTACTTTGTTGAAAACGTGACACAGACCTCTTCCAGGCTTAGCTAAATATACTGTTGAAGACCAGCCAGATTGTTTAAGTATTGAGAAAACGTATAAAATGAATAAATAAATAAACATACATATTTTCAATTAAAAAGGTATATATTGGATCAAAATATCATTTATTTTAAATAAGTGATATTTTGATCCAATATATGCCTTTTTAATTAAAGATTCATTTATGGATTGCTCTATTTTCAAAAACATGCATATGTTGACACTTATATAATAGAAAGATTGAATATCCTGCTAAATTTGTTTTCTCAATATTTATATTAAATAGCTACAAGAAAATAAGACCTAATCCAAATAAATTACTAGTATAACGATTCGGTAACACCGCTATTACGTCACAGACTATTAATTTATTTGGATTAGGTCTTATTTTCTTGTAGCTATAATCTATAATCTAAATTGTGCTTTAACATACATTAAATCGACTCTAAAATATAGTGAAACATATAATCTCACACTTACTTTATTTTAGCTTTGCTAAGATAAAACTTTAATAAGCCTCTATAGCCCCTCTGAAATTCTGAATTCCCCAATCTATAAATCTATTAGCAGTATTCACTATTCACCAGTATCTGTTTCTATAGCCCGCCATCTGAAGAAATTTGGAATCAAAACCTTTTTAAGCAACTCGCCTAAATTAAATTCGTTACTAAGAAACCCGATAACAAAGAACAATACCATTGATTATCCTTCCAATATTAAGAATGTCATATACTCTATAGAATGCAACGAATTCTTATAATACTATTATAAGAAATCATTATTGCTAATCATAATGCAGCAATATTAGCATCACATTTTCTGACTCCAAAATAAACAAGGTAGTCTGATATTTCAATATATACTGGGCTAATTTTCATATCTATCCATAATGTTCCTATCTAGATTAGTTTTGATCTTGAGTCCAATCATGTCTTATACATGTTAAATTGGTAGAAGATAAGACGATCTCGACGTTCAGGGTGACTTTCCTGATAAAATGTTGTAGGGAAGGATTAATATATGAGTTTCATCATTTGTAATTACTATAATATATAGTAATACAATAACCAATTTTACGTTAAGATCTACAATAGGATCCCCTGCTCCCCAATAGAATGCTCCTGCTCTCATAAAAATCCATTCCTACATAAAAGTGCTAGAATCTGTCCGGATTGGTTTGTTTCTGTATAGACTACTTGTGCCAAAAGTCCTTTTTTATATCGCCTCCAGAATCGCTAGTGCCTATTACTAGTGCCAATACAGAAACGGCCCTACGTGCACAATTCTCCCATAGAGTTCTAGAACGGCATCACTCAAGACTGCTTTGACGTTGAGTCAAAGCAAGTAGTAAGCATGCCTTCGAATGCCTAGAGTAGGGGTCCTTTTCCAGTAGATTCCAGGAACTACTACACTCCTTTTCCACCTTCTACCATATTCTGATACTCACTCTCCAGTCATTCTGTGAATACACCGACTGACCTTCTCTGGCTTCAGTGTCCGGAAGAATCTTATTTCAAAGTCTTCCTAGGACCATTGATGCCACTACTATTGACACCTCAATCAATTTTTTCTGTAATCCTACAAAAAGATAATCCATATTTTTAAAGGACTCTTTTCCACAAATATTTTCACAAATAAGGTTAAATACCTATAATCCCATCGTTATCGCCGTTGTTTTTTAAAAGGTTTTAAAACAACTAACATCGACAAGAAAGCCGTTTACATGGATTTATTTAAACACGACCATGTATATTCCTATCGAATTTGTGCTATTATACTATTGTATCTATTTGTTTAAATTTTACTCAATTTTTTTAGCCTAAAATATTTCCTACCAGCTTATTTTGCATAAAAATTGCTTTATGCGGAAATTTCTAGAATATCGGAAAAAAAAAACTGCAGAGACGAACTTTCAAGAACTTGCAAAATAGATAATTTATTGTACTCATTATTGTGCTTATAGGTGTTTGCTGTAGGTCTTCAATAAAATTCTGCAACTCGCACATTTCCGCATTTATTGTAAGCACCACTACAGATGTCGATGAAAATAACCTTTTAGATCAGCTTTTCAAAACAAATTTCTACAGTCCCAACTGCGATGGAAAACTATAGATGGGGATTAAACTTAAAAGAGAACTTTCATGCATGTACTTTTGGGTGTATATATTCTCTTTTTTTCTAGTGATATAATGATACGTAATCACATCCCAAAACTCTCCCTCCCCCGCAAACTTCCCAGTTGTGACATTCCACACCGGGCAAGTCTCCAGCTTCTAGGAAGGGGCGTTGCGGTGTCAGCGACCTTGGTATCCTAAATTGGAGCGATTGTTCACTTCCTCTCCACACGGCGGGGGTTTTACCCAAGACGACTCAAATCAGCAGAAAATTTATCTTAATCCTTTGTGCTTAAACTTCTCGGAGAATCAGATCAATTGATTGTATTCAGCCAATTTCAGCCTTTGAATGAGCCAAATTTCTATTCTATTCTGATTGTATTCAAACAGGTTGTTGACCTTTTTTTTTTTTCGGAAAAATAAACTTAGGGGTGAATCAATTATTCGTTAAATTCTGATTCTCTCAACAGTAAGATAGCTTGCATTGATGTACGATTATCGCCAAGATTGTATAAACTTTGATAAGATATCTCTTGAAACAATGTATGTAAAATCTCCAATGAACGACCAACGAGCGACCACCTTTGTATACTATGTAAAAAATAGTTTTAAAAACTTATAATAAAATACATTAAAATGCCCTCAGAGAGAGAGGAAATGATAATGGCAACTTTATTAACTTCAGGTCAACAGCTAAATAAAATTTCGAAAGAGAGAGATTAAAACATTTTTATTGATATCTAGTCGATTATACATTTTAAACAAATAAATGAAAAATAATGGGAATTTTTACAATGATTTATGAGTAAGGGAGGCTCCACCATCTTGATAGGGTCCTTCTCCAGACCAGGAGGAGGTGTTCTTGGACCCGCCGTAATTCCAGGGCCAGGAAGTGCCTATATATACGCGCCTTTGCAGACGCGAGGATGGCCAGTGCGTCGTCCTCCAGGCCATGCCCGAAATTCAGGCCTGCAGGTCAGGGGGATCCTGGATGATGGTGAAGGCCTCTACGATGACTGGCCTGATCCGCCTACAAGGCCAGTAGCGGTGGGCCAGTGACAGGTCTCCGGACCCACAGGCGATGCAGGACTTCCGGGCTGAGGCAGGATGTGCTGAATGGGGAAGGGCATGCAGGACCAGTCGTACCGCTACGTCGGCGCTGTGCACGGAGAAAACACACCGAAGAAGCGATGACCAGGCGATGGTGACGGGCAGGTCAACGTGAGGCTGCCATCTGCTCAGGAGATGGAAGATGGGTAGAGCAGCCAGGCGTGGGCGCTCTAACATGCGGCGGGCGGTGCGGGCGGTCAGTCGCTGGAAGGCAGTAGCCGTTCCGCGAAGCACGATAGCCTTCCTGACGCCGTTGACCCGGTAGGATCCGCGGCAGTGTCCGTCCATGAGTCGGCTGGTAAACCGCGACAGAGCAGCTTCGTCCGCGAGGGCAGCGCGCGTGGCGGGAAGAAGGGGGGACCCATGGCCGATAAGGTCTCCAACCCGCGCTTCTACCCACTGCGAGGCGGCGAGGAGATCGGGGGGACGGAGAAACCAGCAGCCTCCGATGATGGTAAGGTTAGAAGCTGATTCTGCGGCAGCACCTTGTGGTTCAGGGCCAGGATCTCCGAGAAGGCCTCCCAGACTCCGAGCAGCCGTTGACGTCGAGCTGGAAGCCAGGTCCCGGGTGGAAGATGAGTCAGCCAGGCGCCAAGAGTAGGCGCTTAGGCCACCGCGCAACGCAGTCCGTACCCCCTTGAGGAACGCCAACTGCATCTGCGTGTCGAGGTCAAGAAGGCCAAAGCCACCTAGAGAGACGGGTCTAAATATGATGCCAGCCGGCAACCAAGCGATGCGATCGGGACCCCATACAAGCCGCACCAGACGGGCTTGCAACTTGGAAATGGAGGAGTCGGTCGGAATGTATGCGTGGAGGTGATGCAAAAAGGAGGAGAGCACCAAGCAGTTGGCGGCTCTGGCCCGACCGACGAGGGAGCTTATCTTCGGAAGGCCGCGCCAAATAGATC
>CP092877.1:32695207-32739962 GCA_030710605.1 Cordylochernes scorpioides
GATCTTAACGTAAAATTGGTTATTGAGATTATTATAGTAATTACAAATGATGAAACTCATATATTAATCCTTCCCTACAACATTTTATCAGGAAGTCACCCTGAACGTCGAGATCGTCTTATGTTTTACCAATTTAACATGTATAAGACATGATTGGACTCAAGATCAAAACTAATCTAGATAGGAACATTATGGATAGATATGAAAATTAGCCCAGTATATATTCAAATATCAGACTACCTTGTTTATTTTGGAGTCAGAAAATGTGATGCTAATATTGCTGCATCATGATTAGCTATAATGATTTCTTATAATAGTATTAGAATATTGGCCTATTCCACGAACAGATCTAGCATGACAGCCAGTTCTGAGGCTTATTAAAGTTTTAACTTAGCAAAGCTAAAATAAAGTAAGTGTGAGATTATATGTTTCACTATATTTCAGACTCGATTTAATGTATGTTAAAGCACAATTTAGATTATAGATTATAGCTACAAGAAAATAAGACCTAATCCAAATAAATTAATAGTCTGTGACGTAATAGCGTTGTTACCGAATCGTTACACTAGTAATTTATTTGGATTAGGTCTTATTTTTTTCTTGTAGCTATTTAATATAAATATTGAGAAAACAAATTTATCAGGATATTCAATCTTTCTATATATAAGTGTCAACATATGTATGTTTTTGAAAATAGAGCAATCCATAAATGAATCTTTAATTAAAAAGGCATATATTGGATCAAAATATCACTTATTTAAAATAAATGATATTTTGATCCAATATATACCTTTTTAATTAAAAATATGTATGTTTATTTATTCATTCATTTTATACGTTTTCTCAATACTTAAACAATCTGGCTGGTCTTCAACAGTATATTTAGCTAAGCCTGGAAGAGGTCTGTGTCACGTTTTCAACAAAGTAAAATAAAAATCCAACAAGTACTGGGCTAATTTACCTATTTTTAGTCAGAAAATTACGATGATAATATTGATGCATCGTGTTTGATGGGCAGATACAAAATTCTTTCAGGAAATATTTACTCGGTTAGGATACGGGTGAAGCCAGACCATCGTTTTTGGTAGGTAGAAACAAAATTCATAAAGCGAAGCATTCACTCTAGCAGAACACACGGGCGAAGCCAGTTCATATATATAAAAGGAAAGTTCAAAGGCCACTATAAAACTTTTCAATTGAAAATACTAATATAAATATATATCTATCTATATACTAATATATATATATATCTCAAAATATAAATTTAACACACAAGTAGGTGTATAGATGAATAGCAGTTTAAAATATGGACTATACAAAACTAATTCAAATTAAGCCAACAAGAAATTAACATATTTTGCGATAGAAAATGATGGTCATATATGAAAGGAATTCGAACCCTGAATTTGAAAATATCCAAATATCGAATTACCTTGCTTATTTTATGGTCAGAAATGTGTTGGTAATATTGCTGTATCATGATTGGCAATACAGTAGAACTTCTCTGTAAAGGACACCTAATTGCAGAGCCAAAGTGTCCTTTAGGGAAAGATGTCCTCTTATCGGAGAGTTTCTAAATCATAAAAATGGTTATTTTGCAAATGAAAACTGTCCTTTGTAGAGAGGTGTCCTCTTACCGAAGAGTTGCTAAATCATAAAAATGGTTATTTTGTAAATGAAAACTGTCCTTTATGGAGAGGTATCCTTTAGCGGGGTGTCGGCTAAAGGGAGATTCTACTGTAAAACATCCTTATAATATAACTAGACATTAGCCCATTCTACAAACAGCCAGTTATAGATTTATAGATTGGGAAATTCCGAATTTCAGAGGGGCTAAAAAAATGTCTTAGAATAAATGATAAAGGATATTGACAAGTCTTTAGATTTCTTATAATATTATGAGTTTCTTCTATTTTAAAGGTTGGAAGTGAGCAATGGCTATGTGTACGTTTAGTTAATGTCTTTACGGCATTGATTTTATGACTGAGAGGGCAGTAAGAGGAAAAATGGATATAGTCGGGGTTGAAGGATGGCTTATAATAAACAGTTGTTTGGAATTGATTTTGTTTGCGAATAATTTTATATCTAGGAAAGGCAGGCTATTGTTTTTTTTTTTTTGAAGCCTTTCCTAGATATAAAAATTATTCGCATACAAAATCAATTTCAAACAACTGTTTATTATAAGCCATCCTTCAACCTCGACTATATCCGTTTTTCCTTCTACTGCCCACTCAGCCATAAAATAAATACCGTAAAGACCTTAACTAAACGTATGCATAGCCATTGCTCACTTCCAACCTTTAAAATAGAAGAAACTCATAATATTATAAGAAGTCTAAAGACTTGTCAATATCCTTTATCATTTATTCTAAGACATTTCTATAGCCCCTCTGAAATTCAGAATTCCCCAATCTATAAATCTATTAGCAGTATTCACTATTCACCAGTATCTGTTTCTACAGCCCGCCATCTGAAGAAATTTGGAATCCAAACCTTTTTAAGCACAACTCGCCTAAATTAAATTCGTTACTAAGAAACCCGATAACAAAGAACAATACCATTGATTATCCTTCCAATATTAAGAATGTCATATACTCCATAGAATGCAACGAAATCAAAACCAAATATGTCGGCGAAACTGGCAGACATTTAAATATAAGAGTACTAGACGAATGGCCCGGGCAACGCCCGGGTTTTACCCGAGTGCGTATATATTTTAAAAACGTTTCAATTCAAATACTATTCGTTACAATTATATATTGGCGCCATGGATGTCACTCTTGTGAAACGTCCCGTTCCAAACTGTGTGTTTTTTTAAATGTTTTAATTAAAATACTATTCGTTACAATTATAAATTGGCGCCGTGGATGTCTCTCTTGTGAAACATCTCGCCCCAAACTGTGTGTGTCTTGAAAATATAAAAATAAAAATGTGAATTTTCATAAAGATTTCATCATGTCGATTTTTTTTTTTTTTTGCATTTATATATTAACTTTATGAACGGGAAAATATGCCCAGGGTAGCCTAGTGGTCATGGCATCTGCCCGGTAAGCGGAAGGTCGTGGGTTCGATTCCCATCCCTTGACACTTTTTTTATTTTATCCATTCTGACCAAAATCTATCCGTGAACTTCACACAGTGAACTTCACACAGACAGAATAAGGCAATTATATAAGTAGATAATAATAATTATCATTAGATAATGATAATGATCATAATAATGATGATGCGCGCGTTGATGACCAAAATCTATCCGTGAACTTCACACAGTGAACTTCACACAGACAGAATAAGACAATTATATAAGTAGATCAGAACATAAACGTAATATCGACATCCAAAACAGTAGATTTTAGTATACCAACATATAAGAGAAACAGGCTATTCCTTCTCCCTTTCAGAACCAAAGACCCATTACTCCAACATTCACAATAGACTACAGAGACTTATCATAGAATCCATAATATCCAGAAAGAACAATAGCGTTAACAGAAGAATAGATATTCCGGATATTTATAACATAATATTCCCTGAACCCACCCCATAAACCCCCAAGTGAAGATATCGCCTTGGAATAGCGAACTCGAAAGCACGCGCAACAGAAGCCCGCGTTGATTCTGTATTGAAACAAATGTAAACAACAAAAGCACTTTATTTAATATTAAATCTTATTTTATTGGCGTTTTAATGATGTAAGATATTTTCTCCCGTAGAAGGACTTACTTGCCCGATAGCTTGAGAGATTTTAAATAAAAAATATTTTAAAAAGAAACTTTTCCCTGGAGGCTTTTTAATGTTTTTATTTTAATATTGATTCAAGGGTTTATTTTATCGAATAGGTGGTGATCATTGTTTTTTATAATATAAGTGTTCATTGTTGCTTATAATAATGTAACCATTGTTGTTTATAATATAGGTGTTCATTGTTGTTTATAATAATGTAACCATTGTTGTTTATAATATAGGTGTTCATTGTTGTTTATAATAATGTAACCATTGTTGTTTATAATATAGGTGTTCATTGTTGTTTAAAACATAGATGTTCATTGTTGTTTATAAGAAAGGTGATCATTGTTGTTTATAATAATGTAATCATTGTTTTTTATAATATAGGTGTTCATTGTTGTTTATAATAATGTAATCATTGTTTTTTATAATATAGGTGTTCATTGTTGTTTATAATAATGTAATCATTGTTGTTTATAATATAGGTGATCATTGTGGTTTATAAGAATGTTACCATTGTTGTTTATAATATAGGTGATCATTGTTGTTTAAAACATAGATGTTCATTGTTGTTTATAAGAAAGGTGATCATTGTTGTTTATAAGAAATGTGATATATCATTGTTGTTTATAATATATATATTAATTAAAAGGCATATTTTGGAATAAAATAAAACATTTTATTTATTACAAAATCCAATATTTCGCTAGGCTGTAGGCCTATCTTCGTCAGGGTCTCTCTTTATAAATATTTATATATATATATCAATTAATCGATATTGTTTTTTAATAAATATAATTTTAAAAATAAAAAGACATATCCTGACCAGGAAAAAATGCGCTTTACAGAAGGCAGAGCGCCATCTTGTGAAACAGAAATCAACTAAACATTGATTTAGCCTGTTCCCTGATATTTGGCCAACCCAATTTCTTGATAAATCAAGAAGATCCATCAACGAAGGCGTTATATTTTATAATATAAAAGAAAAGCCAACCATGTACACCTTTCGGGGTGTTATCCATTGTCAGCGTGATACAGGTTTTATGTTAAATATCCACTAAGAGGTCTCCCCACAACGTTTTTTTTAATTATTATTATGATTATTACATAAATATAATTATCAGACGCGTATACTTTTTTTAAATAAACAATTTCTACTGTCCTTTGTATGTACTGTGTTTATTTTTAAAAAGAATCATACGCGTCTATAATAGTTTCGAATTTTGATAACAGATGGCGCGCTAATGTATCATAATACATATAATTAAAGAGAAGAAATAATTAATAAAAACAAAGAAACGTTTATGATCTTTTTATTCGCACATATCGCACAATCTGCACTACGCTGACAAGAAGCCAACAGCCTGAAACATGTAAGTGGTTGGCTTTGCTTGTTTATTTGAGAATGCCTATTGACCTTTACTCATTAACAAAACTTAAGGAAGTTGTACCTTTTAGCATGTATTTTCGGATTGAGACAATAACTCTGAAATATATTACAGTGACCTTTATTGAAGATACACGAGATAACCAAACAAAATTTCCTCCGTCTCCTTCAAAAAAAAAAAATAAAAAGATGACAGGCGACAATAAAAGACTTTTCAATTCTTATGTTTTGCCTATGAATTAAAAGAACTTTCACATTGTATATTGTTCATGTGTATGTACGAGTATATAATAAATATTAATTATAATGTCTTATATTCGTTGTTTCCTCCGTCTCCTTCAAAAAAAAAAAAAGATGACAGCGACATTAAAGACTTTTCAATTATTATGTTTTGCCTATGAATTAAAAGAACTTTCACATTGTATATTGTTCATGTGTATGTATATAATAAATATTAATTATAATGTCTTATATTCGTTGTCTATATTTCTCTAAATAACGTTAGTGTACCTTAGATTCACACATTTCTCTTTCTATATTTGTAATTTTTCACCAATATTGTAGTTAATAAATACTATCTTTTTATTTTATTTCAACACACAAAACGCGATATCCCGACTAGAGATAATTGCGTCGATTTACATTTTTAAACAGGAGCCGTTATAAACATATTATACAAAAATTAAATTAATTAAAAAAAAAAAAGATATATTAGAAACCTGATCCTTCCTGGTTAGAAAGATTACCATGAATATATTTACAAAAATGGTTAAATCTGTGATAATCATCTCTAGTATTTACAAATTCATACAGATCTACAACATTGTTAACTGTCTGTTTTCTAGCGCTGAAAAAGAGCGGACATTCCAGCCGTAGGTGTCTCGAGTCCTGGATTTCCTTGCCACAGTGACAGCTAGAGTCCTCAACCGCTCCAATTGTTGCTAAAAATCCCTTTAAATTTCCGTGGTTCGTTGTAAACTAGGTTTTATAAAAGTTAGAACGGAAAAATGATGGAATTCAAATAAATACTATCTCAAAATTAAGGATATTAATCAACTCGAGAAGATAATCAATTTGGGGGGGGGGGGGTGTATCCGTAACAATTAAAACAAAAGAATGCTTTCAGATGAAAACTTCTTCATTTGATTATCAAGTGATATTTTTAGAGATATAAGGTAACTTTTGCTTTTTTCTATTGAAGAACAGATTTTAAAATTATCAGAAAGATTGAGTTCATATGAGCAAAGTACCGTTCTCACAAAAACGAAGTTTCACAAATTCAACGATCTAAATGTTTTACAAAATTTGAAATATCGCTTAAGAACGCCCTTGCAGCCTTAGAACAATTTTTAACGCCTTGCCAAATGTTTTAATTTTTATTTGCTCCTGACGAGGACAAAAGATTTTTGTCGAAACGTCGAGGTAATAAAAAGATTTACTGGCCGAAGTATATATATTTATGATATTTTCTCTGAATATATATATAAAACCATCGAGAGAGATATTTCAACATTTGTGATGTTTTATCGCGAGGGTAGCGAGGCGGGGTTGTAAGCAAGTGCAGCAGTGAGGGCTTGAAGCCAGGCAAGATCTCAGGAAGCAAGGGCCATGAACAACTTTCGGCTTGTGACCCGGTTCTTCATGCTCTGGTGGATGGTAGAAGGGAGTGGATGTTGGACAACCGTTTGTCCCACCAGCCAAGAGGCTCTCTGCTGCGCCCATTTCGTCCGCAAGTATATCGACAGGCATGCATCCTACCAATGCTACTTGCTGCTAACTCGAATAATCGACTGCTATCGCTTTGTTGTTCATAGAGGTATCTTCTACAACATCATGATCAGTCTTGCAGAAAGCGATCTCTCCAAGACTTCATGGCTGGGCAAAATGTCGTACAATATCAAACCTAATGGATCCTGCATCCATTGCAGAGCTTGTGTCTTCTTCGAGCCAAGAAGCCGAACTTTCTTCATGTCAGATTTCTGCTGCCTCTAACTGTAGATTTGAAGCCTTTATTCGATTCCTGCTGCACGACGAACACATTCGATTTCAATTTTGATATCTTAAATGTATTTGATCATTCACACATTTTCTCTATACAGTTTTTATATTGCTATTTCAATTACAAACATTGTAAATTGTGCATCCATGTCGTTCTATTTTCACGCGGATGCTTACACATAGAAAGAAATCATATAACAGTACAACTATATATAAACTTCACACTTTTGGCACAAACTACTGGATATATTCACTTAACTACATTGTTGCTAAAGAGAGTTCAATCATTGGGTCGGTGCATTATTTTTACGTCTTTTAATGATTTTCAGATAATCAATTGCGTACCAAACATCATATCCAAATTCTCTTCATCATGGTTCACCACATCGAGAAAGATTGGACTGTATAATAGAGATCTCAACGAACTTTTTGGCGAAGGAAAAAAGCAAAATCCAAGTTTATATCGATCAAGACAAACTTCGCAGATGGATAAGGAAGAGGTCGACCATCAGATTTAGTCGACCAGACATTTAGATCAGCCGTGGAAGTGGACGAAAGCTTGACAATGAGATTGTTGGGCGAAGACTTCAAGGTGGACCATTCAACCATCATTCGTCGCCTCTCAAATCTCGGAAGCAGTGACAGAAGTTGATAATGAATAAGTTTCAGAATATCCATTTAAAGATGGTTTGTTTTTTAAAAAGACGTAATAATTCTGCACTTACCCAATAAATTATTTCTCTATCAACCATCTGACGTTACTATCCAAATGAGGTTGGAATTTGTTGCTAGCTAGGGTTCATCATAGTATATGTCACAGTAGAAGACCTTATTGAAGACATCTACCAGATCCCAATATCACAAGACAGAGATGGCTGGCGTCGCATCGTGTTTGAGATGTAATAGGTACAGTACAACGTTCGATCGCGAATAAAATTATTGTAATAAAACAGATTCCAAAATTCGTTTTTCAATTAAGCAATACTTTTGAAGATGAAAATTTTTTTTGAAGTTACAGACACTCTCTCTCTCTCTTCGGCCAGAATTATTTATATTTTTCTGACGAGGATAAAAGATTTTTGTCGAAACTTCGAAAAAAAAAACTCTTCTGACCATATAGTTATTTCAAGAATAAATGAATGCCGGCCACACTGGCAACCTCTATCTTCAAAATTAAAATGGTGTTCATCTTTGGGGGGAGACCATTCTCTCTATTTTTCTTCCATAAAACAAAACCACGCGTATTTCAATTAAAAAATAGTAATTATTCCTTATCTTTATTTGGGATTGTAAAGGACGAGTGGGTTAAAACCTTCGACCCCTGATAGCCATGAACCGGGATCGAATCCCGCTTTGTACACATTTTATGTGAAGAACCTGTTTCATATTTCTCATGTAAATAACATAAGCTAGGTTTCTCTTTTTGAGCGGTACCTAATAAAGTTTTTTTTTTTTTTTTGGAACAGGCAGGGTTGGGAGTGTCTATAAAATAAATTATTGAAAATTCGCGCTGAAGAGTTTTACTTCTCATATACATACGGCGCGCTTATCCCTTAAATCTATCTTAGATTGTGTTGGATTTGGTGACTGATCTTAGCGGTCGCGATTTGAAACGGTAGTCGCTGTCGGACTGCAATCTCGTGTTGTGAAGCTAGCGCAGGGCTAGGCTTGCTCCAGGTGCTGGCATTAACAGTTGATTCAATAAACAGATGAATACATATTCTCAAAACTACGGTCAAAGTAGCAACGTTTACCTCCCCTGATATAATCAAGTACTGTAAGTTGCCACTAAATATACAGATTGAGTTATAAATGTCGGGTCTAAGAGATCGTGATAGGGAAAGTCGGTGGACGAATGGTCAAAACCCTCGATTCCCGACAGCCATGTACTGGGATCGAATCCCGCTTTTGACACGTTGTTTCAATATGTGAATAACCTTCATATATTATACATTGTTGTAAATACCATAAGCTAGGTTGTTCTTTTTGAGCGGCACCTAGTAAAGTTATTTTGGAAAATGGCATTTTGGAACATATAACAAAAGTAAAAAATATATAATCAATCATTGAATCGAATGAATATATCGTTAATTAGGGGTTTTCTTCAGAAGTATTAAAGTCGGGAGTTTAATGAAAACATTCACTGGCTAAAACTATGTTGGAATTCTTCATGACTGAATCTGTAGCCTCTCAGTCGAAGTGGCGTCAGCTAGAAGCTGAAGTGGCGTCAGCTAGAAGCTGAACGATACCATAGAATTATGGCCCCTATGGTGCTTATTTAGTCAACCCATTGTCGTTTAACTACTAGACCCACACCATAAGTATGTACTTCCCGGTTATACGTGTTTTTGATGGATTAGGCAATCTTCTAAAATAGGCGGTTCAAAAAGTATAACAATGGACATAATGGTGGGACTATTTCAGCTAATCATACGTTCGCCTGTTCCAGAAAACCCAACAGATCACCAATTGTCAATAATTGAAATTTTAATAAAGGCACAGAAATACCTACATTAATATATGAGAGCTTTTAGAAGACGTTAGAATTATTTAAACTTTATCGTAAAGATAGAGGCTGCCTGGCCGGCATTGATATTTCTTGAAAATAAAGATACTTCGGCCAGTAAATCTTTATATTACCTCGAATTTCCGACAAAAATTAGTTTGCTTCTGACGAGGAAAAAAGATTTTTGTCGAAACGTCGAGGTAATAAAAAGATTTACTTGCCGAAGTATCTTTATTTTCAATAAATATTTAAACACTTTGTAAATAGAGATAGTTTTTTTTTCCTAAAAAGCTTGTTTAAAGTCTAAAACAGGCAATCTTAGCGTTGAGAAATCCTTTCGTTTCCCATTTTTCTTTTAGATTTTTGAAAAACAGTTGATATTTCAAGTCTTTCAATTTCACTCTTCAATGGGACAAAGTTATATTTACAAGAGTTCGTTTTTTACTTATCCCAAGTACACGTCGTGATACTGGCCATAATCAACATGGTGGATAGTTAGTGATTGTCTTTTACTGTAAGTGCATCAAATATTTGCACATGCAGAAAGCAGTTCGATATTCGCACTTACGTCATAGTCCCGTTAGGGATACTTTCACTCTCTTGATCGGGTGCCATTGAAGCAGAAAAAAAAAAAGATCTCAATGTGGGATTCGATCCCTAGTTTTGAATGTTGAAAATCGATTATGTAAGCTGTTCCACCACCAACAAGAGTTTGTGTAAATAGCATATCAATTTCTCATTCGAATAACTACTTCAAATATAACTTTGGCCTATTAATACTCTCAAAATCTTGCCAGGTATTTCATAAAAGAAAATCTATCTATTTCTTCTCAACCTATAGGTTGGTGGGCAGTATTCCTCTCCTTTCAGAGCATCCATTTTGGCTAGTATTTTATGGTATCGTAAGGTCTCCTTCCGAAATTGGTCATCAATTCCAATCTCAACCTTTTTGGTATTCTCTCCATACATCCCACCATTAATACCTTTATTCCCTCTGAGTGTCGCACAAGATGTTTAAACATATCTCAATAATGCCATATCCTTTCTCGAACATTTTAGAACATATTTATTGCTGTCAGTCTATGGTATGATCATTCGGCATCCATCTGTAGCTTCAGAATTTCTGTCTTTCCAAGAATCCAGCTCGCGGAGGCCTAGATACACACATTCCAAATGAATATTTTGATAAAGTGATTTTTAGTTTTAAGACACATGGTTTTTGATGTAAAAATACTTTCTCTCCTTCTAGAATGCCATTTTCCCTAGGGCTAATCTTTCCTTTAGGCCTCCTTGACGCTCCCAACTCTGATATGGTTAGGATACCTAGACACGTAAACTGATGTAAATTTCAGCCTTATCTTTGCCGTATCTCGTGCATTTCAGTATTTTGGTCATTACCTTTATTAATCTTCATATAGCATTTTCCTTCTATATATAGATACGTAATTTAGTTTACAGTAAATGTCATCAAAGTTTTATTTTATGCAATATATTAAAAAATGCGTGAATCTCTCTCTAGAAATATGAAAGATGAAAAAAAAAAAACATAAATCGGCGGCTGGTGGTATAAAACGTCCATTCCCGACAGCCATGAATCGGGATCGAATCCCGCATTGGACCCTTTTTTTCTATATGTGAAGAACCTGTACATATTATTCATTGTAACTAACAAAATCTAGGTTTTTCTTTTTGAACGGTACCTAATAAAGTTATTTTGGAATATACACAGATAACATAAGCTAGGTTTTTCTTTTGAACGGTACCTAATAAAGTTATTTTGGAATATACACAGATAACATAAGCTAGGTTTTTCTTTTTGAACGGTACCTAATAAAGTTATTTTGGAATATACACAGATAACATAAGCTAGGTTGCTCTTTTTGAACGGTACCTAATAAAGTTATTTTGGAATATACACAGATAACATAAGCTAGGTTGCTCTTTTTGAGCAGTACCTAATAAAGTTATTTCGGAATATACACAGATAACATAAGCTAGGTTGCTCTTTTTGAGCAGTACCTAATAAAGTTATTTTGGAATATACACAGATAACATAAGCTAGGTTGCTCTTTTTGAGTGGTACCTAATAAAGTTATTTTGGAATATACACAGATAACATAAGCTAGGTTGCTCTTTTTGAGCAGTACCTAATAAAATTATTTTGGAACAGGATATGAAAGATGATTTGTTAACATTTTCAAGATCCTCCTATATCCCTTTTAAATTTAATTATTCAAAAATGAGATCAACACTATTGAAACGGTTCATAGCTCCTTCCCTTTCAAAGTATTCCGAACTTTCTCAATTTGAAATTTTATATAATTTTCAATTTATAACAGAGAATTTTGAAATTTTTAGCAATAATCGGAGCTGTAGAAGTGATGTTACTGTGGATGTGAATCACAACATACATCGACTGATAGAAGGAAGGAATGCCCAATATTTCAAGATTTTATAAAACATGAAGTTCCATTAACATTGTAAAATTGTGAACTTTTATTGCAAATCTTTGAATGTATGCAATTTTTAACAAGTTTCACACAAAAAAGTGTATTTTTTTATTTATTTTCAATTTGTGAATTTGATCGAGGTCTAACAATTTGTCTCAAACATCCCTAGCGAGGATATCGAATTTACTATGAATTCAAAAAATACAAGCCAAATACAAGTGTATAGGTTTCAAATGTATTGAGAAAAACTGATGGAAATATTAGGGATTAACAAGACATATTCTCAATGTTCCTCATCTGGGTAGAGAACAAGTATTAAACTTAAGAGTGAACTAGATTATAACTCCAAGTATAGAAAAGTTCTTCAAATTAAAGATACTTCGGCCGTAAATCTTTTTTTATTGTCTCGTCCTTTCGACAAAAATCTTTTGTCCTCGTCAGGAGCGAACAAAAATTAAAACATTTGGCAAAGCAAAGAACTATGAATTCCCGGCCAGGCAGCCTCTATCTTTACGAGTATAGAAAAGGTTATGAATAAATATATATGGTAATTTAAACCAACAACCCCATATTGTATAATACTTATAACAAGATTTTCATGTTGCATAATAGAAACACATCTGTAAATGATTATACGCATGATTGACATGTGTCATTGCATCATCATATGTATTGTACTTTGTACAAACTGAAGATAAATAAATAAAACTCTGTAATAGATAAGAGTTGAGCTGAAGAAAGAGATAGAAGTCAAAAACGTCTAAAATCGAGATAGATGGAAGTCCCACAACAACATCTAAAGATAGATAGGAAACTGTCAGGGCGGTGCCAGTGTACAATTTCGCCAGCCGATCCACGCTCTTGTTGCATCTGCTGAAATTTAATACTTCCTCTCTCGGCAAAGATATATAAGACCTCCGCCCTAGCAGAAAATATAGTCACTTCACCATCAGCGGGAGCCCTCGTCGGTTGTGTCCCAGGTCCACCTCATCGACCATGTAGAACAGTAAGAACTCTTCTATCTACATCTTTCGCTCCTAGCTCAACTCCTATCTGTTCACGGAACTTTCCTAGTGCAATTGTGTCTTCGTTTTTTGTGTGGACATTCCCCAGCTTTCCACTCTGCCTCGACCACGACTGCCTGTACTCTGTGAGAACTGTTAAAGGTATCCCAAGGTGCAGAGAGGTACTGGAAAACTCTCCACGCCCTGACTGTCCCTCTCGGTTACTACAGGTTTGCCCCTTTCGGTTACCATACCACAGCGAGAGACTTTCGGTTACCATATATATATATATATTCATAGAAGAGAGATACATAGTATTAATCCAATCGTGAAGATAGCGCCATAAAATAGATCTTCTTAAATAGTGTATATCATCTCCAAATGAGAAAGTTGAAATGTCAGCAAAAGTGCTATTTATTGTCCGTCCTCAACGAGAAGAAAGTAAGACTTATGTGAGTTGGTGTGGTACGATCTATAGTTAAATTTATTTTAAATTGCACTTATGGACAAAACTTAAGGAAATTGTACCTTTTAGCATGTATATAGAGATTCATACACAATAACTCTGAAAGATATTTGATTCGCAATGACTTTTATTGAAGACACTCGAGATAGCCAAGTTTGAACAAAATTGCCTCTGTCTCCTTCAAACTTCCTTAAGTTTTATCAATGAGTTTAAGTTTGTTTTATTTTTGTATCATATTATTGAGATATTTTGAATATGTTATAATTTGACTCAATATGAATTTAGATCCATCGATGAGCCTTTGGATCGATAGCTTGTCTTGTTCTGTGGTTTAATAGAAAAAAACGCATCTCTAATCAACAGTCTCATATTTAAAATCTATTTCAACGCGTTTACTTATAAGAAATGATAGTAGTAACTCACCCTTAGCTTCATTGTAAGCTAGTTGAAACACACACAGGGGATCAATCCAACTTGCTCACAATGCTCGAGAAAACCACAAACTATAGACCCATCACCTCTTCTTCATCTGCACCACTTTTCTGAGGCATAGGATGCAGAAAGCCTTTCTACTTGGCCCGACCTTCCTTAATCCTACATTTATTGCCAGCCTACCAGACTTGACCCCAGTATGGAACTTTCTGGTCAACTGGTTCTGCTTAGAAGCCAACTCAGTACTAGTGAGCTGGACAGCCCGGGTAATTGGCATTCTGAGCTCCAGATACCTGAGTTATCTATATATTTCTCTAGTCACTCATTGGAAGTTGGAATAGATTAGGTCGAGTATATTGTTATTATAGAAGAATAGTCAATTTCATCAGATGATGGGTCATTCATAAGATGTTTTTATTGTATTTACCAGAAAATATTACGAAATAATAGTCTCATACTCAAACTGATGTTTGAAGTTTTACAGAATAAAGACAAAGGAATAAGTGAGAGCATGTAGTATCATGTATAATTACCATATTACAAACTATGGAATACTCTTCCACTCAGTTAGTCTTGTAGGGCCGGATGAGTACGTCGGCACCACGTGCTACGGGACAAAAGAAGAATGTGGGTCAAGGTGTGTGAATCAGGGGTGTAGGTGGACCACCCGCCCATACACCGGGAAAGGAAGCAAGAGCAAACTTCAGCAGTCAGTACCGCCTTGGTGCGTCAAACATGGGCTAGCGACAATTAAAGGATGCGTCAACATCGAGTCTTCGTCATGGAAACAAAAAGGTTATCTTATGCGTCAGTGTAAATAAAAGTTAGTTCTATAAGTCAACACCATTTATGTACATTCATTGACAAAACTTAAGTAAGTGGAAAGTCCTTAATGTCGCCGTCGTCTGTTTAATGAAGGAGATAGAGGCAATTTTGTTCACACTTGGTTATCTTGTGTGAAACTATAGATTAATCGAGTAATTATTGATTCAAAAAGATCGCTGAATCGAATGAATACTGTATATAAAAAGAGATTAATATTGAAACTACTTTTATTCTATAATTTATATATGATTTTTTATATAATTTACAAAGGTGATTATTCATCAGATGGGTCGATCACGAGAGGTTTTACTGTATTTCAGAAAATATTACAATCTCTTGTTTTATTCTGTGAACTTTAAAACATTATTTTGAATGTGTCAAACCAATATTTTGTAAGTGGCAGTATGTAGTCATATAAATAACATTACACGCTTTGGGGTACTCTTTTTCTCAATATTTCTCTTATAGATCGCCTGGGTTTACTGTAGCATAAAACATGAGCTACAAAAGAATGTACCAAACTTACCAAAATAGCATGTATAATGGTATTTATAATGTATGAAAAACTTCGGGAATACGCATAAATTAGATTCGCTGAATGCTTTACAATATTACCACGTGGAAAATTAGGGAAGACAAACTTTACGATGTGACAACAATTTATTTCAGGCAAGAACAAACTATGAGTGATAAACAAAAGATAAGCAAAAGAGGGAAGTGTACAGAGTATAACAAAATAAAAACATAAAAAATAATACTCTGCTAATAAAAAAATAAATACTTTGTTACAATATTTAGAATATTTTACTTCTATATACTGACACAAGCTAATAAGACCAAATCCAAATAAATGAATAGTGTGTGACGTAGTACTGAATATACTTTTGTCTGAAGATGGTAACAATGCTGTTACCGAAACATCACACACTGGATTTGGTCTTATTACCTTGTGTTTATAATCTATAATCCAAATTGTGCCATATCATTTCTATATACTGAGAGATTATGAGAGATTCACCTGAGATGATACAAATTCTAGCAAATTCTAGAAAAATCCAAAAATTCTAAACGACAGCTTCTCTAAATAGCGTTGGGTGGATCTTCACCAATAAGAACTTCACGGAAACTATTTTAGTCTTAATGAGAGAACTCCGCCTTTCTTTCTGGAACGGTCTTCCTTGTAGACATAGAGACGTAATTGAGTGCATAACGGCTAGTGGGAGCTGCTATTGGGCGGTTGTAGATACAGCCTCTTTCCAAGTCGATATGACTTCTGATGGTAGAACTACAACATGGAACAGATGTTTCTCGCTAAGCTGATGTCTTCTAGATGGCAGTTGATGTTGATTTCTACTGAAGACAATCTATAGAAGATGGAAATCAACTGGAAGCTACCATGCTATCCTCAGTCACCGTGTATGATGGACGTTGTTGTAACGCTGCCTTATAGAGAAGAAAAAAATAATTCTTAGATTGTAGAGAAAAGTCCTATGAAGAATTGTATATACTAGACCTATTACGCTCAGAGTAAAACATAAAGAAAAATAATATAACTTGTCTAATATAATCTCAATTATTTTGGAAAAATTCCATCAGCCATATTAGGGAAATATTATGATTTATTCTGAAAATAGAGCAATCCATACTTAAATCATTAGATAGTAAAAAGGCATATATTGGGTTGAATAAAATATTTATTTGCCAATATTTCGGCTGGCGGAACGCCAACCTTTATCGAGGCATTACATTTTTTATGTAAATTTGTTACATGTAATTTTGTTACAAAAATGTAATGCCTCGATAAAGGTTGGCGTTCATCCAGCCGAAATATTGGCAATTAATATTTTATTCAATCCAATATATGCCTTTTTACTATCTAATTATGATTTATGTGTGTTTTGTTAAATTCTATAATATTTAATACCAATAATCGTTCTAAATTATAAAAGTATTAATGCGAATTAGAATATTAAGACACAGACGCGATGTGTTTCTTTAGTTCTTTCTTATTCTTTCTTATCTCCACACTAGGTGAAGTAGAATGCGTCTGCCTTTGTCATTAAGACTGGGAGCACTACTCAGTGACAGGCCGACTTAGCTCCAAAATAAATGGCCGCCTCTGACATGAGGAACAGACGCCATGTGCAGCTGCTCCTAACATGGAGTACAAACGCTGCTCATCCTGTATACCTGGATTAGAGCCCTTACAGGGTACTATCAGCCGGGCCAGCTGAGCCCAGGTTTTTTAGTGAGCTTGTTACTGCTCCCACTCCTCCTTTTTCATCCGGGCTTGGGACCGGCAAGGGCGGAGTTTCTTAGTTAAGAATGGTTAGCTTTCATTGATCAGTGGATCTTGGACGAACCAATAACTATATTTTCTAAAAACACTAATATGGCAAGTTATCTTTATACAGAGAGAATATATGTTGCATATTAATTATCAGGAATTATTTAAATTAACTATTGATTTTTTAATCGTGATCGCGTTAGAATAAAAATAAATTCGTTATATATAGGTAACTTGCAAAGTCAGTGTTTTTAGAATACCGTTATTAGTCAGAGTTGAAGATATCTATTGATCTAAAGAGATAGCCATTTCAAAATAAAGAAACGTATCGCGTCTAAAGTCTGTCATACTCTTTTAATACGCATTTATACTTTTATATCTGTGTGATTTTGAATAATAAATATTTAAAATGAAAAGAGATAGATTTTAGTATGATCTTGAGATTTTTGGAACGCAAACTACAAGGTAGGATCAAAAGGTTCCCACAGTGAAGCTATAACTTTATTCATACAAAAAGAAATAGTTTTAATAGTGCCACGTGGAAAATTAGGGACGACAAACTTCATGAAGAGACAACAATTTATTTCAGGCAGGAACAAACTATGAGTCATAAACAAAAGATAAGCAAAAGAGGGAAGTGTACAGAGTATAGCCAAATATAAACATAAAAAATAATACTCTGCTAATAAAATAATAAATACTTTGTTACACAATAGTTTTCAGAATAAGACTCTCTTTGCATCAATTTACTTTTGCCCTATGTTCTTCTAACTTTAGAAATATTTGGAAAATGTGTCTCTCTGTATGCCTCGCAAAACCTTCAACGATTTTACTTTAATGGCTTGTATCGTGTCAAAACTTTGACCTTTAAGTGTCATATTTAACTTTTTATATAAAGAATAAAAGTCAATGGGTGGTCTCTCTATCTAAATCAGGAGAATAGAGAGGGTCTGGAACACACGGGTGTTATTTTTGTCAAAAGGGCGAGCACCGAATGAGCCATATGTGGACGTGAGTTATCATGATGAAACCACCCATCTTTTTTCTGTCATCTTTCTGGGCGTTTCTTTCGTAGAGCCTTCCGTAACCTTTTCAAAGTAGCAAGATAAGATTCTTGGTCAATTTTCGTCCAGTTGGTATAAATTTATTATATATGAGTTCTAAGCTGTCGAAGAAAGTGATGAGCAGAACCTTCATTTTGATTTTTACATCCTGGCCATTTGGGGGTCTCGGCTCGTCATCTGCTAACCATTGACTCGATTCGCGTTTTGTTTTAGGATCGTATCCGTAGACCTATGTTTCGTATCTTTTATCACCTTATTTTTGCCATAGTTGATCCTGTACGGCCATTTGAAGCAAGTTTTTGCAGATCTCTTTACATGTCTCTTTCTGCTCCAGAGTTAATATCCGAAGGGAAAAACTTCTAAGATCGTCTTTTTATACCCAAATCATCATGGATAATGGAATGTCATATCCCAAATGACAATCCGGTTTCTTCGGACACTTCTGATTGTTATTCTACGATTTTAAAATCCGATTTTATTCTCCGATTAAAAAAGGCTTTTTTTCGAGATTTTCGAGAACACTCACCGTTTTTTTGGACGTCCACGCTTTGTGTCGTCTTTCACGCAAGTTCGGCCATCTTTAAACCTTTTGAATCTCTCAAATGCTGTTCTTCTTTTAAAAGAGTCTTTTACAAATGGAGGATTTTCAGATTCGGGAGCAGAACTTCAAACAAACACGTTATTTTATTTCAACATTCATTTAATTTAACCGGCTATTACTACTATGTCTTCAAAAATATATTTTTTAAAGAATTCGAGGCCCACGCATAAATATTTACATGCATCTGGTGTTGAATTCTTTCCTTTTTTATAGTCATATTATTATTTTTTTTACTCTACGTATTTTTATTAGGCCAGTGCGGAAACCTTTTGATCATATCTTGTATATATATTTATATGCATGATGCAGTTATTATTAATGAATAGTGAATTACAATAATTATAATTGACTCTGGTTCATGAAATGCCACCACTTTTACTTACTGTAAATAGACCTTTGATTCATATATTTCTGTCTAGAAGTTGGCATCTATGGATACACACCCTGGGCTACCATGTGTTCCTACTATTGCTGATTCGGAGAAACGCCCCTAAGAGGGTAAATTCACAGCACTGTTTCCGCACACATTCTGGAGGCCGGAAACATGGCGCGAATCCTTGATATGAGAGTTCTCATTTTATTTGGCTAGTTTCCTTTATTTTATCATATTTTTACATTTTTTTTTCATTCCAAAGCTTTGTGTTACAAATTTTTCATTTATTCATTAGAGGGTGCAAAGGGAATGCGAGGATTATGCCAGTGGATTTTTTTTTTTTTTTGTGTATAGAGACACTTAAAGTGTTCTCTGTGTGCTTTGTCCGTGTCTGGTAATCTCCTCGTATACCTGTGTAACCCCGGTCCGATCCCCACTACGCTGGAAGTACCGCGGTTTTTTTTTTATTTTATTCTTTTTTTTTTTTTGTTACCCATTAGTCTATACACATGTTCATGTGTTTTTTCAATCTATCTTTTATCTTTGTGTAAGCTAAAAAAAAATCTACTGGCAGACCGTCTCATTCCCTTTGCACCCTCTTATTTACAAACATGGCCACATTCGTCCAATGAGAAGGCGTGGAGATCGGTTCACTTAACAAACAAACAACAGTCTTCCCATCAAACACTGAGAAGCTTAAAACTGCTTATGTTCGTTAAAATAATTCGACAGGAGCGCATCCTCTTCACGGACGAGAAGCTGCTCACCCTCGAGCAGGCTCATAACCGCAAAAACGACAGGAGCTGGTCCGCTGAGGCTACCGACACGTCGAACACCTCCAAAATCGGCAGTCGGTTATGGTATGGCCTGGATTTGCGCCAGTGGCAAGACCCCTCGTTTTCGTTGATCAGGGGGTCAAAATCAATCAAGAAGTGAATCGCCGCGACATTATCGAGGCCGTCGTACTCCCGTGGGCTCAACAACACTTGGACGATGCGGATTGGACGTTCCAGCAAGACTGCGCGCCGGCTCACAAGGCGAAATTGACTCAGGGCTGATGCAGGGCCCATTTTCCGGACTCACATCGGCGGAATGGCCGCCCTAATCACCCGATCTCAACCCGATGGATTACAGCGTATGATCCATTTTGCAGGCCAGGACCTTTGCTACACGCCACAAAAGTTTGAAGTTGCTGAAGCGACCACTGCGCCGAGAATGGGACCAATTGTCGCCGGAGGACTTGCTGCCCATAACCGAAAATTTCAAATCACGTTTGGACCTGTGTATCGGCGCCAAGGAATGCCACTTTGAAACCGACTGAATAATTGTTATTTAGTATCCAAATTATTGTTATGTATTGTTAATTTGTTCAAATATTTTTGTTTGATAAAATTATGACAAAATATTTAACTCCGTTATTTTAGGACACCATGTTATTAATGATATTTCATTTTTTTATCTTAGGAAGAGCCGTCCCACACAAAAGACTATTGTACAGTGTTAAAGTTGCCTGTACTTTGACCAAATACATATAGAGTGAATGGCTTTATCTGAAGATGGAGGATTTGTGTATAATTTGGAAGATGCATATTTCTCTTTAAAAATTAAAAAATGCTTCAAAAGCTAAATCGAAATGGGGGGGTACCCACCATAAAGAAAAAACTAAAGATGGAAGATTATATAAAAGGGCGTACCTGGATTGTAGAGAAAAAAAAAATTTTTTTTCTTAAAATATTTCGAGAGATTGCTCCCTCTTTATGCAATTTATTGCATAAAGAGGGCATCTCTCGAAATATTTTAAAAAAAAATTGTTTTTTTTTCTTTACAGATCCAGGTACGCCCTTTTATATAATCTTATTAATGGATCGCCTTTTGACTTAAAGATGGAAGGTTTGTTGCTTTTTGTTTGTAAAAATTGATGAATTCCGAGATTTTATCATTCTTTTGTGGTCCCTGTCAATAGAAATACTTTGAAATAAAAAGGACATAACTCGAAATCTTGGTTTTAACTAAAGAGACAGTCGCAAAATTTTGCCTAGATATTTTTGTGTCAATTTTCTTCTTTAAAATTTCTTCTTTTTTCTTCTTTTAAAATTGTTGAAATGCTAATTGATGTCATTTTCTATATGAATAACATTTTTAAAATTGTAATTAACAGATTTTGCATACTAATATATATTTTTTAGGGAAAGTAATATGGGGTCTAAATTAAATGAACAAGGACAAAGAAAAAATAGATCTTTTAACAAACACATTATTAAAAATCATTAAAGTTGGAACACAATGAATTTAGTCAATAATTATCCAATCTAACCCTCTCTCTATGTTAATAATAATATTTAATATAAATTCTATTGATTCTATGATGCAGAATATAAAAATAAATTGAGGCCATTAGGGGTATAGTCACCTCTAACAGGTTATAAAACCATTACCTCAAGCTTTCATTATTATTAACATGTTTTGAAAAGGTTCCGAATTAATAAAATAATCTTCAAAATAGTATATTTAGTTCAAGGAATGGTTCTAGTAGGGGAGCTGATGGAATCCTGTACATCTCTATAAGGTTTCTAAGACATTTTCTTTAGAATTCAGGCTGGCGATATATCTCTAATATCCCCACTCTTGAGGAAATAATTTATAAAAGATACTTAATCCCTAAAAATGGATTGCGGCCAATGACACACCGAAAATATCTCAAATGGGGCCATGAATTTTGTTCTTGTATATTTAGTAATGAATGTGCCTTCATTTCTTTTATTTATTTATTTCAACACACAAAACGCGATATCCCGGCTAGAGATAAATTGCGTCGATTTACTTTTTTTTTTTAAGAAACAGGTACAAACATATTATACAAGAAGAATAATTAAATAAAAAAAGAGAGAAACAATAATATATATTAGAAACCTGAACCTTTCAGGTTAGAAAGATTCTCATAAATATATTTTAAAATATAGTTAAATCTATGATAATTATCTCTGGTATTTACAAATTTATATAGATCTACAACATTGTTCACCGTCTGTTGTCTAGCGCTAAAGAAGAGTGGGAATTCCAGCAGTAGGTGTCTCGAGTCCTGGAATTTGTTGCCACAATGACAGCTAGAGTCCTCAACCGCTCCAATTTTTGATTTAAAAAATCCCTTAAAATTTCCATGGTTCGTTGTAAACTGGGCATTATAAAAATTCGAACAGAAAAATGTTGGAATTTCAAACGGGAAAAAACTTTGGAATGTTTCATTAGTTTTTATAAATAATTCATCCATTTTTGCACTTAAAAATGAACTAATTATACTCGGAGAATGTGGTCCAAAAGCATTTTGATCCTCATCGAAAGATGAGCCAAATCATATTTAATTATTTTAGATTCAATATAATCAGTGAGAAGGGGGATGTTCGCAAGACTATGGGCACAGTTGGAAGATGTAGGCTCCAATCGCCCAAAGAAGTATTTGATATTGAATAGAGTTTAGTTTTTCTTTGCATCGACTATTTATAAATTTGTACCATATTTCTGAACCATACGTAAGAAACTGGCCTGATAATTGTTTTATACAAAATTATTATTATTTTTTTTTTAGCATTTATTACCCACATTTTTCCACTAAATGAAATCAGAAATTTTTTCATTCTTACGATCCTGCTCAAAATGTCGTTGATATGTGGGGTAAAATTAATATTCTTTTTTATTCTATGATTTGAGAATTTTATGCCTAATATCTTAACTTGATCTACTGGGTTTAAAATAATATTCGGTATTTCAATTGGAACTTTAGTTTTATTATGTAAGTAAAGTAAATTCGTTTTCTCTGGGCTTATTAATAATTTATTCCTATTGGACCATTGAATCACATAGCATAGAATATATTCGCTTAATATTTTGAGATCCTCGACAGACTTGCTCCAACAAATGATAGAAACGGTCGTCTGCGTAGCAAGTTACTTCTGCATTCGGATGTTTGAAGCTCTTCAGCAAGTCGTTTACCAAAATATTCCATAATATGGGGATAGAGAACCGCCTTGAGGGCATCCTTTTGCCAAATTTTTCTAACCTTTGTATCTTCATATGAGAAATTTGCCCTTCTTCACTGCTTAAATAAAAAAAATTGTATAATTCTTATTAATTTGGAGGGAATGTTATCTAAATCGAGTCTTCTAATAATTGCTGGCCACCATGCGTTGTCGAATGCGCCTGCTATATCCACTGTAATCAAAGAAGTCAGTTCTCCTTGCCTGTGTTCCAATATGGTTTCCATTATATCTTCCATTGCACTGTTCGTTGATTTATGTTTGAGTAAATCCGTGTTGCCTTGCACTCATTAGATTGTTCTCTTCATAATATTTATTGATTTGGTTTTTAATTGTGTTTTTTCAAAAATTTGAGAAATTTTTGGCGTCTATGATATTGGTCTATAGGTTTTGCTTGGTTCATAGTTTATTTTATCAGATTTTTATATGATCTTTACAGTAGAATCTTTCCATATATCCGGATAATAACCTAAATTCAATCATTTGTTGAATATTTGTTGCAAATTAGGGATTAAAAGTGTACCTGCATGTTTGATCATATTATCTATATTAATAAAATGCAAATTTAATAAGTGGTGTTCGCTAAAAACTTTCGTTACAATGCATCAATTTCGACCAAATTTTCAACATTTATGTAAAACGAGATGGAGCAGGTTTTGCTTAACATCAAAATATTTTTTCCTAACATTAACATGCGTAAATTCGGTGTTATCGATTAAATACAAAAAAATCAACAGTTAATTTTATTTATATATATAATACAAAAAAAAATTCAACAGAGTTAATTTTTTTTACATACTAGCTAATAATCTCAATCTAAAAAAATATTCAAAACAAGCAATTTTAAAGATAACACCATATGTAAAACAGTCGGCCAAGAAAACAACAACGATATACATCTTTTTCACATATTCACACACAATCTTGATTAATAATTAAAACTAATCTTTAACATTGTTTATTATACTTCATAATATATAATATTCGTTAGGCAAACTTTCACTCGGATAAAACCCGGCGAAGCCGGGTACACATCCGCTAGTTACTGATAAAAATCTGGACCTGGTGCTTTCTTGATATTTATTTTTGATATAAATTTTCAACACTCTTTTTTCATAAAAAATGTTGTTTAGGTTTTTATATTCAGGTTTATAGTTTCTAATAATAACATGTTCTTCTTATCTGAATGTACATCATCATCTGGAAATAAATCATTCAAGAGACTTTTCATTTTTTCTTTCTTCAAAGTATCTGGTATATTATCGATCATTGAAGTCCTATATTGTTGATGGATGATCTCAGAGATTTACAAATTTTATAGGCGTTTCCAAATGGGTTGTTTGATTCATTTTATTCAATGATTATTCTCCAACTTTTTTTCTTAGCTCTTTCGATAGCGTTAATGCACTTGTTTCTTGCAAATTTAAAAGTTTTTTATTGATAACACTATGCCGATAGTATAAGTTTATAATATAATGAAAATCATTTTCATTTTTTCAAGGTACCCATTCCACCAGTTTATATTAGATATATGCTTGAAAGAGTTTGATTTGATTTCCAGAGACGAGTAATCTGCCTCACTAATTATGTCCGTAAGTTTCATCACAATCTGTCAACATCCATAGTATTAGATGCCTGATTTATTTCGTTCAACAAGTTATGTACATTTTGAATTGATATCTCTTCAGTAAATTTTTCCCAGTTGGCATCTTTTTTCAATGAAATTCCATGTTGACTTTTGCCAATCCTCTGCACCTTAAAAATTATATCGAATGTCGAAGGTTATTGCTACATGATCGGAAATACTTGTAAAAGTTGATGTGCTCCAATTCTGCATCAGCTTTTTAGAATTTTTGTTTGATATTGTTAAATCTATTATACTGGCATTTCGAAATGTAGGCGTTTTAATAGTTATGGATAAACAAGTTGTATTCATCCACGATAGAGTGGAATTAGTAGCCATTAGAGTTAATTATTCGTCGTACCATACAGGGTGTCGAGAGTTAAAATCACCACAGAGGATTATTGGCTGCAGCCCGAAAGTCTCCAAAGTTCTTTAATAAATATTTGGTGAGTATTACCGAGATTGTTAGGGTGAATGTAGAAGTTTGAAATAATATTTGAATTCTCAGAATGTATAGAAATAGTAGTACAAAAAGAATCAGTGAATCTATCAATTGTCGTATATTTAATGCTACTGTGTGGAATGGTGGAGATTCATTATCCCGGACGCAGCCCAGACAGCTCAAGTGTCGACTGTAAACACGGCGGCCCTGCCTGCATCAAAGGAGCCGCGACATAAACATCAGAACACGGCTTGGTCTGCTACCGACCAATGGTCTGGGTGGCCATTTGCTCCAGGGGTGTCCTCTTCAGATGTATTAAATAAAGTTAGTTAGAAGGAGATTTTTACCCCCTCCTTTCTGCCATTCAGTGATCTTATTTAAATCCTTGCAACAGCCCACAAAGAATCATCAAGCGAATTCTTCTACCGAATCTCGCTCAGTTTTTGTGAACCGACTACCCTACATTTCTACACAAAGTGGCGTCCCCGGGTGGGCTTCTGACAAGGCAAGATCAAGTGGATTAACGGCGGAGTACAAGTTCAAGACTTAAGATAAGTACCTTTTGTTTTACCCTCTGTTTATAGTGTTTTTTGAAAAATGGAAATTTTAAAAAGACATAGAAATTTACTTAGAAAGCGACTAACTCGCAGCTTGAAGACGACAGAAGAGTTTCTGTCAGGTACTCCACCGATACCAGTAGAGAACATTGAATATAATAGAGAGATAATTGAAGAAACTCACAGTGAGCTTCTTGTGATCCAAGGCAAGATAAGAGACTTCATGCTAACTTCAGACGTTAGCGAAGAGGAACTAGAGCAAGACGATGAGGAAGCCTTGCAATATACCCAAGATATAAAAGGATATATAAAAAATGTCTCGCTCTTGTTGAACCCAGGAACACTGCATCCAGTCCCACGACCAGTGAAGTGAGCTTCGCTTCTAGCTCACACCATAGAACTGTAAACTAACCCAAGATAGAATTAAAGAAGTTTACAGGAGAAATAAAAGATTGGTTGGGATGGTGGGCACAGTTCAACAAGATACATGTCGATCCTACTTTAGAAGACAGCGACAAGTTTCAATATCTTGTACAGTCTATGTCGCCGGGAACCAGAGCTAGTAAACTGGTTGATAGTTACCCCCTGACTGCCGAGAATTACACCAAAGTTATAGAAACTTTGACAGAAAGATTTGGAAGGCCTGAACTGTTGCAACAAGTCTATGTCAGGGACCTTATACGCCTTATGATCGATTGCTCCTCCAAACAACAGTTGAAGGTGACTTCATTTTATGATGAGTTGGTGACTCATTTGAGAGCATGGAATCCTTAAAGATTGAGGCCAGACAGATGTCTGTATTTATATTCCAATGATTGAGGCATGTCTCTCAGAGGAACTCATGAAGGCTTGGCAAAGAAGCCCCCTCCATGATGTCAAGATTGATGCTAATGATTCGACTCAAACTAGAGTTGACCTAATTATGGAGTTTCTCCAAAAGAAAGCTGCAGCAGAACAAGACAGAGCCTTAGCTGATCCAAGTTTGGACTTAGATCTCTGAAACAAGATAGAAACGTGGGCAGACAATCACATCCTGCTAAGATACCTACGGCCTCTGGACTCTTTGCTGACGTGCCCAGAATTGCATCTTTTGTAATAAGATCATAAAAACACAGAATGTCTTGCTGCGCGCAGAATGAGCATTAAAGAAAGAAGAAAGCGTATTAAAAACGCTAAAATGTTGTTTCTCCTGCTCCAACCAGGTCATATCTCTCTAATTGTAGAAGGCGCATAACTGATGTAATCGATGTAAGAAGAAGCACCTTGATAATTTTATGCCTCTTAATGCTCCTGGACGAGAGTCAGCGGATGAAGACAAGGAAAAGGTGGAAGACTGTGACGTTCTTCTACAGTTGAAAACGGAGTTTCATTCCGGTCTTAGCGCTTCGTCTCTGATTTTGCTACAGACTCTGAAGATTAAGGTCGAAGGTGCGACTTCGGCGAAAGTAGTGCGTGCCCTCCTTGACACAGGTTTCCCAAACGATCCAAATTTTGTCTAAAACTGCCCAGGATCTCGGACTATCTCCCATTGGCAGGAATCACTTAAACATGTGGTGTTTGGAGGTCATACTAGTGAAAGTGTCCACCAAGAATACAGAGTCAATTTGGGTCATGCATCGGGAATTTTAAGATGGTTGCGAAGCTTCTTGACCAACAAAAAAATCTGTAGTAGCCTACCAAGATTGAGCCGCGGGCCATGGTTGAAAGAACTCAAAGCCCGCAGAATATGGGTTCCTGATATTGGAAAGGATGACATGGAAATTGAAATACTTCTAGGATGCGATGTATTGGGATCTATTTTCATGATGAAATCTTGTGTGTTGTCAAATGGCTTGACTGCGTCGCAGACGCGTTTCGGATGGACTTTAATGGGAGAATGTCAGCCAGGTAGTGACGTTTCACTCGCTCATCATGTTACAACGATGACAATTACGGAGAGCAGTGTAACCAATCTGTGGAATCTCGATGTTCTTGGCATTATGGATCCTATTGAGGTTAAACAGAGAGATCAGAGAGACGCACTGGCGCGTCGACATTTCTAAAAACAGTCCAACATTCTGTTTCTGGAAGATATGTTGTTTCCCTCCCGTGGACTGTAGAGAAAGCTAAAATGCGCGGATCAGGGAGGTTGCTATGAAGAGATTAGAACAGACGACTAAGAAATTAATCTCTTTAATCTTTATGAGGACTATGATGATATTTTCCGAGGCTGGTTGGATGATGGGATAATTGAGAAAGTCCCAGCTGAACAACACGACGCTGAGGCCTTCTACCTGCCTCATCGTCCTGTGTGAAACTCTCCAGTGGGACCGCCTATCAGGCCTGCTTTGATGCTTCTAGCAAGGTCTATAGATCCCCATCTTTAAATGACTGTCTTGAAAAGGGACCTAACCTCTAGAGATGATTCCCAACCTTATGCTAAGGTTTAGAAATGGCAAGTTTGGTGTCGTGGCAGACATTAAGAAAGCGTTTCTTCAGATTGAGGTAAAGAAAGGGACAGAGATTACCTGCGTTTTCTATGGTATTCCCAAAATAGAGAAAAGACAGAAGTATTTAGACATAGACGTGTCGTTTTCGGCGTTAACTGTAGTCCTTTCATTTTGGGGCAGTAATAGAATACCACCTGTCTAATGTTCGACTGAACATAAACAGTTAGCTCAAAGGTTGCAGAAATCCTTTTATGTGGACAATTTAGTCACAAGCGTGAACTCTTTTGAAGAGTTACAAGATCTCAAATTGACCGCAACGTCCATCATGGATAAAGCTAGGTTGGAGCTAAGCCGTTGGGAGCATAGTCTGGACGTGGCCTCCGATACTTACCCCTTTGAAAGAGCAGAGATATCTAAAGTGCTTGGTAATGTTGGGATAAAAGGGAAGATTGTTTGTCATGTGAAATTCCCGTAGCCATACCCCCCAAGATAACCAAAAGGAGTATCCTGTCCTGCTTAGCTCAGATATCTGACCCTATGGATTTCTGAGTCCAATATTGATATAAGCCTAAAATTCTATTGCAAAAAGCTTGGACTCTAAAGTTGGCATGGGACGATGAATTGGACCGTCACTACAAGGATGAACTAAGCCTATGGTTCGACGACCTTCAGCTGCACAAAGGCATGGCAATTCCTAGGAATTTCAATCCATTGATGGTACCGCAGAAGGACTGGCAGATACACACGTTTGTTGATGCTAGTAGTGAAGCTTATGCTGCTGTGGTCTTCCTTCGGACTCGGGTTGGTGACAAAGTTGAAGTGCATATGATGGCGGCTAAGTCTCGAGTCGCTCCTCTCAAGAGACCTACGATACCAAGACTTGAACTTTTAGCCTGTGTTGTAGGAGCACGATTAAACAAGATGATCTTTGAAGCTCTAGAGTTAAAAGATATCAAAAATGTATCTGGTCTGATGCCACAACAGCCCTCGCTTGGATAAAGCGCGATGATTAGTGGGGTACCTTTGTCGGGAATCGCGTGAAGGAGATATGCAGACTTAGTGTTCCTGGAAATTGGAGATATGTTCCTAACGAGTGCAATCCAGCTGATTTACGGGGGGGGGGGGAGGGGTGGGGGGCCTCAGGGGACCCTCCAGAGGATGCAGCCTCTCCCGACTGATACAGTCTAGATGGTGGGAGGGCCCTTCCTGGTTAAAGCTCTCCGAAGAATTTTGGCCTTCCAGGTATAAAGACCTGAATGAAGAAGAAATCTGTGCGGAAAGAAAGAAAATTGCTGTTGTGACAACAGTTAGGAGTACCGATCATTGGTACATGAAATATTTCTCCTCGTTCATAAAAAATGTGCGGATGATGGCGTGGATTAGAAGGTTCATCAACAACCTCCGATCTTCAACGAAAGTAAAGGGCGAACTTTCTGTGAAGGAGATCGATGAAGCGGAGCTGGCGCTTTTAAAATTAGTTCAGCCGAGTGTTTCCCTAGCCACTCTATACCTGGTCTGAAGGTATGTGAAGTAGAAGGAATCCTGCGTGTGAAAACAAAATTGATTTACAGCAGCGACGAATATGGCTTCCGTTTGCCAGTACTATTACATGGGACTCATCCGTTGATTGAACAAATGATATGTGATTCACACGTTGAGAATTGCCACGCTGGTGTACATTTTTGATGAACAAACTTCGGGAAAAATATTGGATAGTAAAAGCGAGACAGACCATTAAGAAAATAGTGAGAAGATGTGTCACATGTCGCCGCTTCTCCGCTAAACCCGTTGTGGTGGAAGACGCTCCATTACCTGCCACTCGAGTACATAACGCCAAGGTATTCGAGGTGGTAGGGATTGATCTGGCGGGCCCTCTCTATCTGAAAGATCAGACCAAGACCTGGGTTGTTCTCTTCACCTGTGCTGTGTACCGCTGTGTACATTTGGAACTGGTAATATCTCTCAGCACAGAAGATTTCCTAATGGCCCTGGAGAGATTCATCAAGAGACGAGGACGTCCATCCACCATCTTCAGCGACAACGGAACAAATTTTGTAGGAGCCAATAACTTCTTTAAAAAGATTGATTGGGAACGCGTTTCTAACGACGGGAAAGTGAAACGTATTGAATGGAAATTCATCCCGCCCACTGCTGCCTGGTGGGGTGGATGGTGGGAGAGATTGATTCGTTCCCTCAAAGACATACTAAAAGAATGCTTGGAACATCAACATTAACATATCAACAATTGATGACCCTGCTGTGTCATGCAGAGGCAGTGATGAATGGAAGGCCCATGACTTATGTCAGCGACGATCCGAATGATCTTGTGACTATATCACCTTCCATGTTTCTACAAGAACAGACAGATGTCGAGTTTCCCGAGTGCCAGAATATGGGATCTAATCCAACGACACAGAAACTGCGCTATTTGAGCAAGCTGAGGGAGGAGTTGAAATCACGATTCAGGAAAGAATATTTGTCCCTCCTGGTCCAGAGAAACAGACGCATTTACAATCCAAAACTCCAGGCTGGGATGTTGTCCTAGTTGGTATGGACAACAAAAACTTCTGGCCATTAGCAGTGATCGAGGAGATATTATTTGGAAGAGATGGAGTGAATAGATTAGTGAAGGTGAAAACCGCAGTAGGAACCTTCCTAAGACCTATTCAGAAAATATATCCCTTGGAAATATCATCAACAGCAGCTTCTTCGCGTTTGCTGAACGATAAAGAGAAAACTGCAAAAATACAGACTAGATCGGGAAGAACCATTTGTAAACCCAACCGATTGGACGATTATTTGTGTTTTTCTGTGTGCCTAGATAAAAAACAGGTGGGAGTGTGTGTGGAATGGTGGAGATCCATTATCCCGGACGCAGCCCAGACAGCTCAAGTGTCGACTGTAAACACGGCGGCCCCTGCCTGCATCAAAGGAGCCGCCGACATAAACATCAGAACACGGCTTGGTCTGCTACCGACCAGTCGCGTGTTTTCCTCTGTCCTCTTCAGATGTATTAAATAAAGTTAGTTAGAAGGAGATTTTACCCCTCCTTTCTGCCATTCAGTGATCTTATTTAAATCCTTGCAACAGCCCACAAAGAATCATCACAGCGAATTCTTCTACCGAATCTCGCTTCAATGTTTTGTGAACTATTACCCTACATTCCTTCACAGCTACTGTTAAGAATAATCGTTGCTGTGTAGACTGTTTTATCAGTTTTCGAGTAAACATTTGTGATTCATATTAAATATCACATCATTCCCTAAGATATGAGGCTCTTGAATAAATAATAGATCAGGAGGGTTGGACACAACAGAGGCTCGAAGTTCATCTAATGCTATAGCACTTTTCCTTATATTTTGTTGAATACATTTTATTCCTTGTTTAGTTGCCTTCATTGTTTCTTTCATCCTCCTTCATCCCGTTTCCTCCTTTTTCAGTTTTGATGGAGTATATATTCATTTAGATTCGTTTATTTAGAATTATTGATGCCGACTTTATCTTGTTTGCTTAGCTGTTAAAATTGAATGCTCATCTCCGCCAAAAATAATAACATCGTATTACTGTTTGAGTCAAAAGGCGATCCATTAATTAAGATTATATAAAAGGGCGTACCTTGATCTCTAAAGAAAAAAAAATTTTTTCTTAAAATATTTCGAGAGATTGCTCCCTCTTTATCACTGTGCAATAAATTGACAAAGAGGGAGCAATCTCTCGAAATATTTTAAGAAAAAAAATTGTTTTTTTTCTTCACAGATCCAGGTACGCCCTTTTATATGATTGTTTTCTGTATAAGGCTCCTGAATAAATGCTATATCTGGTGGGTCAAACATATGGAGAGGTGTACGCCTTTTCTAAATGAAGCCAGCCAGAGCATGAGATTGCCTCCTCTAAAACCGCGTCTTTCTATAATCTTAGTGGAATGGAAGTAGATATCAGGTTATCTACGATAAATATTCATCAAGAATCAGTGTCTAGACTGAATCTTGATTCATCTTTGAAGAGAAACATGGAACCTGTGATCCTGTTCTAGCAAATGACGTTCCAGAACCAAATAATGTGCGATTTTCTGTGAAAAGGGATGAAGAGAATCCATACCATTGGCAGGTCTTGCATGAAGAACACCCTCCCGAAACCTTTGATAATGAGTTTGTGTTACGCATACTTTGACTTTATCATCATCGGTGCTGACGTCACACACTACGCTTCAGACTTTTCTGTTTTGATTTTTCGCTCGCTTGTTTTTACAACATTTGTATTGGGAACAGTCGTTCCTTAAAATAATATATATATTAGTTTATATCAAATGGGATGTCCTTGTAACTACAAAATAAGTGAGTACAAAACTGTAAAACTGAGTACACTGACACATATTGGAATCTTTAAATAGAAACATCGTATTTTTGCTAAGCCTATCAATTTAGTAGCAGAGCGTGGTTTGGGCGCGCGAATTGGACTAACCCGCCAATTGATCCATTTTACTCAAAAAGAAATTAAATAATTGGACTAACCGCCAATTTAGAAAGAAAAATTGAATGAAAATGGATACATATAACTTAGCAAAATCGAACAGTTAACAGAAAACAACTATACACGTCGTCCATGAAAATGGAAGCAATTCTAGATTCAAAAGATCTCTTCGAGGACGTAATTGTTAATGACGAGCCAGACTTTACAAAAAATAAACTAGAATATGATAGTTGGGAGAAAAAGAATCGGGAAGCATACAGCCTAATAATATTGTCACTTTCGGATGACTTAACAATCATCTTTTGAGGCGATAAAAGGGCCAAAAGAATTTGGTACGACATAAAGAAAAGGTCTGAAGGATCTCTAGAAAATAAAAGGATAGGACCTAATGTTGGATCTAACCAAACTAAAATTGAACCCAAATGAAAACGTAAACATGTATATTGTAAGAGCACAGAAACTGGCACAAGAGATCACCCAGCTAGGAAAGAGAACTTCTACGATACATTGTTGAAGGACTCACACCTAACTTTGACACGATCACAGCAGCACTGTCAATAAACAGAGAAATCTCCTTACCAGACTTGAAACAAACTCTACTGGATTTCGAGAAGAGAAGACAGGACAGAAGCAAAAATCATGAAGATGCTTTCAGATCATCAGGCAACCAATTCAAAGAAAAGTCATGCTTCATTTGCAAAAGAAAAGGACATTTCAAGAAAGACTGTTAGTTCAACCCTAACAACAAAGGAAATCAAAAGAATACAACAAACAAAAATAACATGGCCAGTACAAGGAACTACCATAAAGGACCAAAACAAAACAAAGACACGGCCAGATCAGCAATCCAAGAACGAACGGAGGAACCATCCCAACGAAGAGACTCCACTTCAGAATACGCACAACATGTAAGCACAAGGTAGGAACGCCCGACAACTCAGGACGTGTGGATAATTGATTCTGCGTGCACAAGCCACATGACTTCTCATGGTGAATGGATCGAGCATAAGACGGAGGAGAGAAGAAGCATACAAGTGGCGGAAGAAGGGAGACACATCGAATCTGCCTCATCAGGATCAATCCAAGCTACTGTACAAGGTAAGGATAAACTTAACAACGTTGTAACCCTACATAATGTCCTCTATGTACCACACCTGAAAGGAAATCTAATGTCCATTCCAAGTGTGGTAAGAAGAGGAAACTCTGTTCTTTTGAATTCTGAAGGAGCATACATATACTCTTCTGATGACATGCTAATAGGAACAGGCAACTTTGATGGTAACATGTACACATTGAACCTATCACGTTTATCTGAAACAACTCATGTTCCAAATGAACATTGCTTGATTTCAAAGGACAATTCTAGGACTGCATGGCACAGAAGGTTAGGACATCCTAGTGACAACAAATTAGACCTTATTTTGAAGAACAATCTTTTAAAAGGCTTGTACTCTATAAATGGTACCCTTGATCAATGTGATGCTTGCTCCTTGGGAAAAAATGACCAAAGTACCCTATGTTCACACAGATAGCAATCAGGAAAGCTACCCCTTTGAAGCCATTTATGTCGATCTCTGTGGTCCAATGAGAATAAACTCCTTGGGCGGAAGTAAATATTCCTTGAGCATCGTAGATGGATTTTCTAGGAGAATATTTGTAGAATTTCTCAAAGATAAACTCTCAGCAGCAGAAGTTTTGAAGAAATTTATTGTAAAGAGAGAAAACGAGCTAAACTCAAAACTAAAACGACTTAGAACAGATAACGGAACAGAATTTATTAATAAAAACCTTGAAACCTTCATAGAATCAAAGGAATTAAACATGAACTAACTACACCGTACACCCCAAGAAGCAATGGGAGAGTTGAAAGAGCTAACAGGACACTATTAGACAAAGGCCGAACACTTCTGGCAGACTCCCAATTACCCCTACACTTCTGGGCAGAAGCTGTGAATACAGCTTCATATCTGTACAATCTAACTCCCACAACCAATGACCCAGACACTACCCCTATGGAAAAATGGAAAGGTAAAAAGCCATCCGTCTCTCACATCATGAGATTTGGTTGTGAATATTCTATAAACTCGAGAATCATCAAAGACACAAACTAGAACTAAATCTAAGAGAGGAATATTTGTGGGCTATTCAAGATGCAGAAGAGCTTATCGAGTATTTTATATCACAGCGAGAGTCATTCTTGAAACCGCAAACATTCACTTCAGAGAGAACAATAATGTCATCTCAGAAGAAAAACAAAGTGATAATAATGCGGACACTGACACATATTTCTTCATTCAGGATGATGAACAACTGGACAATCATGTTCTATCAGATGTTGATATTGAAGAGCCAGCACCAGATACCATGATCAACAGACAGACAGAGTCAAGTGGATCAGACAGACCACAAAAAACTCGAACAATACCTAAAAGATTCGATGACTACGTTCTGGCTACTACGAATGAAACCATTCCGAAAGACTATGATGAAGCCATCACATGCGAAGACAAGAAACATTGGGAGAACGCAATGCTTGAGGAAATACAGAACATGTACTCGCATCAAGTATGGGAGCTGGTACCTAGACCTGTAAACGCTAAAGTTGTCAAAAGTAAATGGGTGTTCAAAATATCTAAAGACCAAGAAAACAAAAACAAAACTTACAAAGCTAGACTTGTTGCAATGGGATACAACCAAATCCCAGGAAGAGATTACAACGAAAGTTTCAGCCCTGTAATTAAAATTTCCACCCTCAGGACTATTTGGTCAATGGCAGCAACAAAAGATTCAGTCATCAAACTATTTGATGTGAAAGCAGCCTATCTAAATGGAAACATTGAAAATACAATATTCATGGAACAACCTGCTGGATTTGTTCAAGACAGAAACGAAGTTTGCAAACTCAGCAAAAGTATTTATGGTCTACCTCAATCCGAAAGATCGTGGTACGAGAAATTCAGTCAAGTACTTCATGACTATGGACTGAAAAACTTAAATCTGATCCTTGCCTATTTAAATGGAAGAATGAAGACAAAAACTTCTATGTAGGGATATATGTTGATCACTTTATCACTGTCTAAGATTCTGAAGATACCTCAAACAGATTCATCAACAAATTGAGACATCACCTGGAAATAAAGGATGTAACATGTAAAGGCATGTTTTTGGGAATCAAGATCATACAAGACAAGGAGGGAATTTCGCTACAGCAAAGCCACTATGTACAACAAATATTGCAGAAATATGGAATGGAAAATTGTAAGGAAGTTCCAACACCAGGTTCCAAAGAAATCAATTTGGACAATCATATTGAAGATGACAATTGCGATCAGCACACTTACCAAGAAGCCCTTGGAATGCTAATGTTTCTAGCTGTAAACACCAGACCCGACATCGCTTACATCACTAGCAAACTTTCACAGTACTCCAGACAACCAAAACAGATGCACTGGACAGTAATCAAAAGAGTGATGATATACCTACGAGAAACAATTGACCTAGGAGTGAAATTTGAAGAGGGAAGATGTTATATATTTTAATAATTGTTAGAAATAGATTCGACAACGTTGTGTTGTATATATAAGATGTAATCGAATAAACTTTTTTCCATTGTTTACCGCCTTCGATGTCACACCTCAAGTATGTACTTTTATTTTTATTGTGTGTTATATTATGTAATCTCATTCCAAGATAATTAAAACATTTAAAATCAACCCATACCTTATCATTTCAAATACAAGGCCCACTTTTATACACAACAGAATTTTGGCGACGAGGGTTACAAACGGCAACGTAAACAACGTATTCTAGCAAAAATATTTAAATCAAACTTTATCAACTATCAAATATTCATAATATAATACAATATATATATATATAATTTTATTAGCAATTTAACTTCATATCATCAATTCTAATTCTATTAAATTCATAACTACCCCAAAATATATCTATTTTTAAAACAAACAATTATTCGCATATCAATATTTATTTATTTTAATTTTAATCGAGGTAAAAATCAAAATATTGTTAAACAAAATGGATCCACAACAGTTTCAGGCCCTCATTGAAGCCATGAATAGAAATCAACAACAGCTAATCAATACTTTGTTATCAAAAACAACTCAACCTAGGATGGAACTGATATAAAAGAAAATCAACCCACCCCTGTAAACATTTCTCATGCTCCACCCTTTGAAAATTTTGATCCAAATAAGGAAATATTTAAATATTAAAGAGAAAGAGAAGTGCTCAAATGTTATTGAATTCGATAGGTGCTTCAAATTATAACATCTTAGCAGCCTTGGTAGCCCCAACAACTCCGGGAGAACTTGATTACGAAGAACTCATCGAAGAATTGGAAAAACATTTAGCGCCAAGAAGAAGCACCCTTGTCTCTCAACATTATTTTCTATCAACATATCAACAAGATAAGGATTCAATTGCAGACTTTGTAGCATCATTAAGACGTGACATAGCTGACTGTGAATTCAAGGCACAATGCGAATGTGGAAAAGATGTTTCAGCATCAGAAATTTTCCTGAGAGCACAGTTTATCCGAGGTATAAAAGACATCTGGATAAAGGAACAAATCCTACAATCGGAAATCTACGCATTTAATGATATTTTAACGAAGGCTATTGCTCTAGAAGCATCGAAGACTGATTGCCACGAATTATCAAAGGCACGACCATCAACCACAACTATCAATGTGACAGATGAAGTCCATAAAGTTTCTCGACACAATTATCGATCAAGAAGGACAATTATAAGACTCCAAGTCAAAACCGACCCAGATCGAATCAAACCCGTGAGAATCAACATGCTCGATCGAAATCACGAGGCCGTATCGGTTTATGAGAAACTTGGCATCAACAATGTTTGCCTCCGCTGTGGTCGAAACAACCACCTATCGAAAAATTGCAGAACAGACCCATCAAAATTGACTTGTACATCATGCCATAAAACAGGTCATGTGTCAAAAATATGCATCAAAACTCTCCTCAATAATAAGTCAAATAACACTCAGACAAATCATATCGATAATTATGAAGACTTCGGAATAAGCAGAATTGTTGACATTTATGATCAACCCCTGCTGAACGCTTCACAAGATACAATAAAGTATTATGTTTCAATTAAATTGAAGGTTTCAATCAAAAGGTTCGAAGTAGACACTGGAGCGGGTTACACCTTAATGCCCGAGAATCAATTTAAAAAGCTAAATACCAAAAATAAGGTTCAACCAACTAACATTGTTTTCCGATCATATACTGGAAACGTTTTCAATTCTCTTGGGAAAGTGAAGTCCAAGTAGAATTAAAGATCGTACATCAATTGAAGAATTATTTATCATTCCTAATAACTATGATCCTCTTCTAGGAAGAACCTGGATCAGGCATCTAAAAATAAATCTAGAAGAAATTGATCAAGAAAATCTAAATCAAATCAAGGAACTAAAAGTGTCATCCATAAATGATGATTATGATATCGAAAAAGAATTCCCTGAAATTTATACTCAAAAAGTTGGTTTGCGTGCCTGATTTTCTCATCACGCTTCAACTCCGTCAAGGAGCAAAACCAAGCTTTACACCTGAAAGGAATGTACCTTATGCCCTCCGGGAGAAGGTGGAAAAGGAATTGGACACACTGGAAGCAGAAGGTATAATATCAAAAGCAACTACCAGTGACTGGAATCACCACTTGTAGTCATTCCAAAAGGCGACGGAACAGTTCGGCTTTGTGTTGATTATAAGGTTGGTGTTAACGATCAGTTGGTAAATGCAAGTTACCCAATCAAAATTATTGAAGATGTTTTAAACAGCTCTAAAGGATTTCAAGTATTTTTGCCGCTTGGATCTCTACAAGGCCTATCTACATCTGAGGACGGATGAAGAAAGTAGCATCATCAAGACCATATCGACACACAGAGGAACTTACCAAATGAACAGGTTGAGTTTCGGGATCAAAACTGCTCCTGCAGAATTCAATCGCGTTATCGATCAAATTCCTCAAGGCTTAAACAAGACTATATCATATTTTGATGATATTCTAGTACATGGCAAATCAAAACAAGAATGCAAGGAAAATCTTTTTGCTTGCTTAGAAAGATTACGCGCGTGTGACTTACACCTCAAACAAAAATAAATGTATTTATTTTCAAACTAAAATCGAATATCTTGGACATGTAATAGAAAATAACAAAATATCAAAATCTCCTTCAAAGGTAAAGGCTATCATCGACATGCCACAACCAAAGAATATAGCCGACTTACGCAGATTTTTGGGGATGATAACATATTATTATAGATTTCTACCAGATGTTTCAACAATAACTTATCCACTTCGAAGGTTACTTAAGAAAGATAAAAATTTATTTTGGTCAGCCCAATGCCAAGCAGCATTTATCAAACTCAAGAATGAAGTTGCGAGTGACAGAGTTTTAATTCCTTTCGATACAAACTTGCCTGTTTACCCTAACAACAGATGCAAGCCCTGTTGGAATCGCTGCAGTATTGTCTCATGGTATCAATAAGGTAGAGCACCCAATTGCTTTTGCCTCACGTTCACTAACAGATGCAGAGCAAAACTACTTTCAACTAGATCGAGTAGCACTGGCAATTGTGTTCGGAGTAGACAATTTTTTTTATTATCTTTTCGGACATAAATTTACACTAATTACTGATAATAACCCTTGACCCGAATTTTTCATCCTAAATCGAAATTTCCAAAATTAACATCTGCACGTCTCTTACGTTACGCTTCATTTCTAGTAGGTTTCGACTACGTCGTGTCATTCAAGAAAGGAACTGAAAATGAAATTGCTGACTGTCTGTCACGAGCACCCACTGCCCAAGATTATGTTACCACCGACATGATTATCAACGAGGAGGCACATCGAATATGCTCCTCAACCGTGTTCGAAATTTCTACGGAAACCATACAGTGGAAGAAATTGTAAAAGAGATAGACCAAGACAAAGAACTGTCAAAGCTAAAACCAGATATCAAATCAAATTCCATTGAGAGTGATTACACACTAAATGGAGAAATCTTGTTCAAGAATGATAAAGTAGTAGTTCCAAAAAGTCTTCAACTGGAAGTCTTAAAAGACCTTCATTCAACACATCTTGGGATCGTGAAGATGAAACAACTTGGCCGACGTTACTGCACTTGGAAGAATATTGACAAGGATATCGAAAATCTTGTAAAATCATGCAAAGATTGCTTATCTACTCAAACAATCCTCCAAAAGCAACCTGTACATCATTGGGATCCTCCATCAACTAATTGGGAGCGCATTCACATCGACTACGCAGGACCTTACCAGGGATATTATTACTTAGTCCTAATTGATGCAAAATCTCGCTGGGCCGAGATCAAAGCCATCAGTGAACCTCCAACATCCCTCAGCACCATCAAACTTTTAAATGAATTTTTTTCAACCCATGGATACTCTTTTGTCATGGTTTCTGACAACGCATCAATATTTACCGGTGATACCTTCTCGAACTACTGTCTTGAAAAAGGGATCAGACAAAAATTCATAGCGCCCGGACACCCAGCAACAAATGGACTCGCTGAGAGGAATGTTCAAACCTTGAAAAACAAATTTAAATCTATGATAAACGAAAATGTTCCAATACACCAGAAGATTCAAAAGATACTCCTTCGTTATCGAGCAACTCCATTAGCAAGTGGGAGATCACCATCAGAAATGTATCTGAACAGGCAAATTCGCATAAAACTTGATGCTATGCGACCTTATCAGGAAGAAAGGTCCCAACAGCAAATTCAACCGCGTACACGATGTCTTCATGTAGGAGAAAGAGTTCAAGCAAGAGTTTTCATCAGCAACAAACCGTTTTTGGAAAAATGGAACTATTAAACAAAAGCTTGGAAATCTTCACTACATCATTGAATTAGATGAAGGAAAATCTCTAAAACGTCACATAAACCAACTTCAAAAAGTTGAAATTAAAAAGAAACAAGCCACTTTTGACGAATCTACAATACACCACCAAACGAAATCAAGCCAGTCATCACCAGACTTTGATCGTTCCAATACACTGTTTCACAGCCTGAACCGAATCAACAGGAGCATCATGACCCCCGACCAGACATCTGATCAGGAACCTACATCTATGCCTGATACACCCCTACGTAGATCACAACGCCCAAGACGACCCCCGAGACATCTTGAGGACTATGTCTACACAACCAGAAATATAAAAACAGGAAACTATCCCTAAGTGTCTTATCTAAAGTAGGGGAGACTGTTATATATTTTTAATAATGTTAGAAATAGATTCGACAACGTTGTGTTGCAAATATAAGATGTAATTGAATAAACTTTTTTCCATTGTTTACCGCCTTCGATGTCACACCTCAAGTATGTACTTTTATTTTTATTGTGTGTTATATTATGTAATCTCATTCCAAGATAATTAAAACATTTAAAATTAACCCATACCTTATCATTTCAAATACAAGGCCCACTTTTATACACAACAGAAGACTTGAATCCTGAAGTCCTACACCGATGCCAGCTGGTCGACCACCCATGATGGAAAATCCTAGGCGGATATGTATTGAAGCTCGGCGAAGCAACTATAGACTGGAAAAGTAGTAAACAACCACTCGTCGCCCTCTCCACAATGGAAGCGGAAATGATAGCTGCTTGTGAAAGCTGCTGTCAGATCAAGTGGATAATAAACCTGTTACGAGAGCTGGAAGAATGGAATTTCAATGAAAAACCAACTGCGATCTATACAAACAGTCAGTCATTGATCAACTGGATCTCCAGCCCTAAACAAAGCAGTCGCTGTAGACATATCAACAGAAAGTACCACTTCTTGAGTGACTGTTATGAATCCAGAGACATATTCCTTCTGTACAAGCCATCTCAGGACTTGAAGCGGATATCTTCACAAAGGACCTATCCCGAGACCAGATGAAGAAACATCTGGAGAACCTCAGCATCGTGGGAATAAAGACAAAGTAAGGAGGGAATTGTTACGCAGCATTTGACTTTATCATCATCGGTGCTGACGTCACACACTAAGCTTCAGACTTTCTGTTTTGATTTTTCGCTCGCTTGTTTTTACAACACTTGTATTGGAACAAGTCGTTCCTTAACTAAATACATATATTAGTTTATATCAAATGGGATGTCCTCGTAACTACAAAATGAGTGAGTACAAAACAACTTGGAATCTTTAAATAGAAATATCGTATATTTGCTAAGCCTATCAGTTTGTTTGAAGCGGTTATTCCAAAGGAACAAGAGAGCTCGTTGGAGCGCTGTGTAACTCCTAAAATGTTGTGAAAATACTTTGCGCGCATCACCACTTGATCAATAATAAAATTTATGTCTATACGTCAAAAATATATATAAATAAAAAGTTAATTAGAAAATAACTGCAATAAAAAAGATTATTTTTATAGATTGTTAAAAATAAATTTGTAGTTGGTTTCTAATTTACTTAAATTTTGCCTGTACTGTGTTGTTATCCAAGACGAGGCAAGATTAACTAAGCATTAGTTTATTTCCTATTATTTTCTATTATATACAAGTCAAAAGAGATCACTAGCAGAGTATTATTCCTTTTGGTTTCCAGAGCTCAACAATCTATAAGCCTAATACTCTGCACATCTCCTCCCTTAACTTTACAGGAACCTTCGAGGTATCTTGACTGCCCTTCCATATCTTGTATGCACGGCTGGCATTGAAGGGAGGCTCTTCTCTGGATCCTGGTCTTGGTTGTCCCTCTGCATCCTTCCATCTCTTGTAGATGAGGCCGTTGGTGTAGGGCAATCCTCCTCGGTCTCTTGCTCCTGGTCATCCTTGCATCTCCTTGAGAGCCAGGTTGATGTCGAAGTGGGGGTCTCCTCATTTCTCTGCTCCTGGCGCTTTCCAGGGCATCGTCCTATATGCTTGAAGAGTCAGATAGCAATCTTCTTCTTTCTTCTTGGACTTGGGCTTCTTAGATTTCTTCTTGGGAGGTTCTTCAGCTTCTACTTCCTCCTCCTCACTGTCCTCAGCTTGCTTCCTCTTCTGGGGAGTCTCTTCCTCCTCATTGTCAGAGGACTCCTCCTCATCTCCGGACTCTTGAGTTCCAGATTTGGGGCAGTCGTCCTTCTTATGGCCAAACTCCCCACAGGTGTAGCAAGCCTTCTTGACTTGCGCTGGTTCTCCTCCTGTCCTCCATCTTCAGCCGTGTTGTTGGTACACTCATATTTACGGTGGCCAACTTCTCCGCAGTTGTAGCAGGTGTTGTTGCTGCCTCCATCACGGCTCTGTCCACGGCCACGTCCACCACCACGGGCAGGTTTGGTACATTCAAACTTGCGGTGGCCTTCTTCCCCGCAGTTGTAGCAGCCTCTGTTATCTCCACTTCCGAGTCTACCACGCTGTCCGCCGCGGCCTCCTGATGATAATTACTGAATCATTCTCACAATGTTTAATTTTTCACTTGTCTCCCCAGAGAGAAGTGCTGCTTTAGTTTATCAACAATGTATATTTTCGAGTTTAAGTGCTGGCCTTTATTTTGAAGTTTTACGTGGATCATTCCAACTGTTTCCAAGGGTATTCCATTTGGACCTTGTAATATTTTATCAGATTTTTCCAGTTTTATTCTTTGGAAACTTTGATAATAATATTGTAGGGGAGCACGTTGACATCAGCTCCGGTGTCAAATTAATTTGTCTATTATTTACCTTAATTGGTACTATCCATTTCTTGGAATTATCTTCTACAGATCCCAAAAAAGCTATCTCTGATTTTATTTCATTTATGGCTTCTGATCTACATACTTTGGCATAATGGCCCTTTTTCTTGCATTTACTACAATACGAGTTCATAGCTGGACAATTTTTCCAATCATGATTATTTGAATTGCCACACCTGGTGCATCCATGTGATGACCCTCCCAACTGGTTTGACTTGAATTGTCTTATTTTTGGTTTGTGCCTTTTTGTTTCTTTTATGTGATTAGGCATTTTCTTTTTTGATCTACAGAATCTTGTTGGTAAAGGCTAGACTGCTGTTCTTTGACACTTTCTAATTGCTTTGCCATTAGTGTGGCTTTTACTAAGGTCAAGTCTGTATCAAGTTGCATTTTTTCAGATAATGCTCTATCCCTTACTCCAACAACTATCCTATCCCTAATCAACTCATCATGTAACATCCCAAAATTGCAGTGCTCAGTAGGCTATGGAGTGCTGTGATAAATTCATTCACCTTTTCCCCTTCCTGCTGACATCTTTGATTAAATCTTGCCCTTTCATAAATTATATTACGTCTTGGAATAAAGTGACTTTCAAAGCATTCAATAACTTTATCATAATTTTCTAGTTGGTCACTTGCTATTTTACATGACAACAAAATGTCATCTGCATTATCACCCATGCAGTACACGAGCATATAACTTGCTCATTTTCTGGGTTATTAATTAACCCGCTTGCCTGCCTAAAACGTTCAAATCTCCTAATCCATTTTGGCCAATCACCTGGATTTGAAAAATTAAAAGGTTCTGGGGCTACACAATTATAATTTTGGGACATTATAAAGACTTACTTATAATATAATATAACTTACCAAAAAGTTTGCTTGATGTCAAGTTTCAAATTTTCTTCGAACAACGACTTTCTTTATGAATTCAGTTTACCGCTTATAAGCTTGCTTGATGTCGAATTTCAAATTTTCTTCGAACAACGACCTTCTTTATGAATTCAGTTTACCGCTTCTAAGCTTGCTTGATGTCGAATTTCAAATTTTCTTCGACACAACGACCTTCTTTATGAATTCAGTTTACGCTTCTAAGCTTGCTTGATGTCGAATTTCAAATTTTCTTCGAACAACGACTTCTTTAAGAATTCAGTTTACGCTTCTAAGCTTGCTTGATGTCGAATTTCAAATTTTCTTCGAACAACGACCTTCTTTATGAATTCAGTTTACCGCTTCTAAGCTTGCTTGATGTCGAATTTTCAAATTTTCTTCGAACAACGACCTTCTTTATGAATTCAGTTTACCGCTGCCAATGAGTTGTTATGACGATGCAAGAATTTCAAAGCATTTTTATT
>CP092877.1:32740062-32778248 GCA_030710605.1 Cordylochernes scorpioides
TATATAGCGATAAATATACATAAACGTTCTTCTCCCCTGACTTATGATTTAATAAAATCAATGAAGCCTCTCTCTCTAGGGTTAAGTTTCTTGTACAATTCTATTTTTTTTAGATTTCAGGCTAACATTCCCTTCAACAGGAGCAACTAGGAGTATAAATTTTATCTCTATATACACACCGAAAAGTAAATATCTATTTTTATATATTTGAAAAAATAATAAAAAAGATCAGGTGTTGGTATTAAAATAAAAAAAGGCATATCCTGACCAGGAGTACATGAGCTTTTTATATGGCAGAGCGCCGTCTAGTGGAACAGACTAGTGGAACTGACTAGATGGCGCTCTGCCATCTAAAAAGCTCATGTGCTCGTGGTCAGGATATGCCTTTTTTGATTTTAATATATATATATGTGATAATAGGTTGGGATCCTTATCTGTGATTAGGGATCCTGTCGACTAGCTGTAATAATATGTTGAGATCCTTATCTGTGATTAGGGATCCTGTCGACTAGCTGTAATATTGCGTTGAGGTTTGGTAAGCCTGTTGTAGAACCTCGTCGACTCTCGCTATAAGTTGTGGCAACCGAGGGTCAAACCTGTAGTAACCGCGAGGGACAGTCAGGGGTGGAGAGTTTTCCAGTACCTCGCTGCACCTTGTAGGACCTTTAACAGTTCTCCCAAAGTACAGGCAGTCGTAGTCGAGGCAGAGTGGAGAAGCTGGGAATGTCCACACACACAAAAAACGAAGCGACACGTTGTAGAAGGGAAGTTCCTTGAATAGATAAAACGCGAGCCAAGAGCAAAGATGGAGATAGAAGATTCCTTACTGTTTTACATGGTCGATGAGTTGGTGACAACCGGCGACACGCTGATGGGGAACTGACTAGAACTGAAAATGGCTGTTGCTACGTGGGGTCCTATTTAAACAACTTTTTGGACCAGGAAGGGGACTAGGAAGTGGACCAGGAAGTATTGCCTTTCTGCACGTGTCCGCAACTCGACTCTGGCACCAGTCTGGGCTTCCATCTATCTTTAGAAGTTACTTTGTAAATCTCTCTCTGGCTCTTAACTCAGTTTTTAATCTATTATATATTTTTATTTATTTATCCTCAGTACATTACATTTGGTGATGCAAGGAGACATGTCAATTATGCATATAATTAGTTATAAATCTGCAATTAGTTCTATATACAACATGACAATCGTATTACATAATATAGGGTTATTGGTTTAAATTATCATATATATATATATATATTGTGTAAAAACTATATAACATAATTATAACAGTGATTCCAAATTTAAAACTAAAGGAGCAAACTGATAAGAATGATAACTCATATCAAGTAGATTTGATTAGATTAGCAAGCTAAATCTAAATTAATTATAATAATAAATAGTTGTTTAATTTTATAGTCCAGTTTTGTTTTAAAACAAAACTGGACTATAAAATTAAACAACTATTTATTATTATATATATATATATATATATATGTCATAATATATGCTCTTCCAGGAATAATAAAGAAAACCTACAGTCAACCCAGAGAGAGACAGCAGCTAAAGTCCGGTCATTTGAGACACCAGCGACATTCCAGGGGGCGACCACAGGGGCGTTACTTGGAACCTCAGGACTAATTAAGACAGTTGGTGATTGTGTGCGATACAAACGGCCGCCGGCTGTGGCCGGTCGCGGGCCTTTCCCGTTCTCTCCATCTCTCTCTGGTTGTCTGGGTTCTTCTTCCAAATTTGTGGTGTCCTTATTTCTCTTTCCCCACCTTATTATATTAGTATATTGTCACATTGAAAGTCGACAGGATCTTATCACATATATATATATATATATATATATGCTAATATTTATTTACAATTTGCATATTTTAGAATAAATATTAGAATGTATATAAATATATTCTTATTTTTCGGCGTGTATAGTTAGCTAGAAGTTATACTTCTAGTTGCTCCTGTTGAAGAGCATTTTACCTCGAAAGCTAGAGAAATGGTACAAGAAACTTATCCCTGGATGCTTTATTGATTGTATTAAATGAATATACATGTAACCCTCCTACAGCACGCCACCTTAAATGGTTTGTCCAAACAAGATGAAAAATTGCGAAAACCTTTGTTCATCACTGTACCTCTACAGCCCTAGATGGATTTTGTTTGACGCATTCAAAATCTAAAATTTCATGTATTTTTTTGGGGCTCTGGGTCTCTTTAACACGGTTTCAAATTACACGGCATTTTCTGGTAACCTATATACCGTGTTATAAGAGGGTATACTTGTTTAAAATATATAAATGCCAATGAAATAAACTACTACCGCTATAGTGATGCTATTTTCACAATATATATAATTAAATCAGTATATTTGAGTGTTAGGAACTTTATCCAGATATCATTAAAAATTCACTTGGTCAAAACCTGAGAGAAGAATTATGTATTCGGATAGTAAATAATGTAAAAACTGACAAAAAGATATATACAAGTTTTATTGAATTAATTGTAAAATAATAGTGACTTCGGCCAGATAAAGTTTTATTTTTTTTTTTTTGAAACGTCGAGAAAAAATAAAACTTTATCTGCTCGAATTTTATAAATATATAGGTCAGTTTTTACATTATTTACTATCCAAACACATGATTTATTTCGAGTGTTTGACCAAAGTGAATTTTTATTGATATCTGGAGAAAGCTCCTAAACCTCCAAAACACTAATTTAATTATGTACAGTAGAACCTCCCTTTAGCGGACACCCACGCTAGCGGACACCTTTCCACAAAGAACAGTTTTCATTTGAAAAATTACCATTTTTACTATTTAGAAACTCTCCGGTAAGAGAACACCTCTCCCTAAAGGACACTTTGCTCTGCAATTAGGAAGGATCTACTTTATATTCTAAAAATACTAAATGGTTAACTGATATTATTTCTAAAGTTTCATAAAAGATTTCTTGTACCATTCCCTTTCTGCACGAACAATGTCTTGGTTGAATGGGGTCATAGACGTTAGGTAAGGTAAGTCCGAACTTGTGCAATAGAAATTGCTGAAAGTTCCGATTGGACAAAGTGAATTAAGCTCAAATCTGATAAATTGACTTGACATGCCCATCAATCTTCAAACTACACACATTATTAATTATTCTTAAAAATGATGGATTCTAAATTTTATAAAAAAATGATTTAATTATATATATATATATATATATATATATATATATCTTCAATAAAACTCATCTTCAAAATTATTGTACTCTTAAAAGCGTTAAATCCGAAGATAATTTCAATAGAATATTCATCATTGTTAATAGAAATTGATAAAATAGAGAATTATTAAGGGGAAAATATGTATCAATAGAAAACATTACATTCAGAGAAAGATCAAGTAAAAATAATGAACTTCTCCAACTTACTAGTATTTGTATAATGAGTATGTATAAGTACTTCTAGAATCACTAAAAGAACCTTAGATATTCATATATGACTGAAGATTTCTTGATTCTCGAATATTCCATTTCAAATAAAAAGGTTCATTGCAAACCAAAGAATATTCTTGATATCCTCCCCAACATCGGTCAGAATATATTGTCTGAATATATGTCCGAAGACTTCTTTTGCTCTAGATGAAAATTTTCCGGGAAGAAATTGACCTAAAAAAGCATAGGACTCTTATCCTGTCAAATTAGACGTCAAAACTAGACGCCATCTATTGACCATCGCCGAAAACTAGTGGCCTCGGGTTGGTGACAAAACCACAACACCAGCTTTGGCAAACTAAAGAGCGTCCATTTAGAGACCATAGTTTCGGGCTAATGGCCCTCTTCAGCCTAGAAGCGGACTTTATTCCATGAGATCCAAGTGGGATCCAATTTAGATTTTTTTGCCTTATATTCTCCCATTTCAAAAGAGAATGATCAACAAGGATACTCTGGCAATTTTATCGCTACGAATATAGTCAGAATATATGTCTGAAGACTTCTTTTGCCTTATAATCTTCCATTTCAAACGAGAATGAACAACAACGGATACTTATAATATTGTCTGAATATGTCTGAAGAATTATTTTGCTTTATAATCTTCCATTTCAAAATGATCACCAAATGATACTCAGGCTATTTACATTTTCAGAATATTCGAAGAAGTGCTGCTGCTTAAAAGGTGAGTTATGTGAATATGAAATTCAAAAGAAAATGTTCCATCATTGTCCCTGGCTACAGAGGAAGCAAATTTTGGCAGTTTCATAGCCTATTAACGTAATACGTTATGTATTTCAAAGATTTACAAGCTTTTAAGTAAAGGATATGAAGCGTACGAGGATACTTTTCTTTTAAATTTTAATGAAGATTCAAGCTTTCGGGCGATTATTTATTCACGCGTTACAAGATCAATAGAGATACCATTTTTGTTTACAAACGTTACTTTTTGAAAATGTATTTCTATAATTACCTGTAGAAGGGCTGTTTTCGCCCGAAAGCTTGAATCTTCATTAAAATTTAAAAGAAAAGTATCCTCGTACGCTTCATATCCTTTACTTATACTTATCAGAGGATTCCAATTTTATATGATTTACAAGCTTTTCTTCGATTCCATTGAGAGCCCAAAACTGGAAACTAGGTGTCTCTAAAAGAGTGTGGTTGTTATGTCTTACCATCAATACTGTATATAGATGGTTAACTAATTTTTGATTGAAACTCAGAATTATTTGATTTTTCCCTTTAAATTGAGGACAAGTCTATATAAAACGATATATATTTCAATAAAATGAGCTTTGTTGTTTTAATTGGTAGAGTAAAATGATATATGCATCACCTATTAAAATTATTTGAACGTTGAGAGAGAGTCCATTCAAAGAATGAGTGTTGAGGTTAGCTAACTAGATATGGATGGCTGTGCTGGAGTAAACCTCCTTTTTGTGTCTGGATGCTATATTTATGGCGAACTAAATAACTTAGTCCCTATTTCTGCTCCGCGCTTATGGAATTGAAGACTTGAGGCGATGGCGTCGACCTTTCATATTAAATATTACTTTTCCTTATTACTAATAATTGTATATAGTTGCGGAACTATTGGTTTCCTGTGCTGCTCTTTTCCTGTTATTGCACCTTGTACGGAGAATCTGTATAAGACTAACGTCTTAATAAAGGCTTTGTGTGTGTGTGGTTAGCTAACTAGTCATATTTTTTTAGAAGTTATCTTTCTCCATATGAACCTAGATCAAATTATAAAATCAACAATTTAATAGACTGAAACATTAGGTCACTGCTTCTTTAAGAATATTCCAGTTAATAACAAGGAATGTATTAGGTTCGAATATTGATCGTTTTGGCTCATAACTCTCTGGAACTAAGGGTTGAGTATAGAATCCTGAAATGGTGTAAGTGGTGTGGTGCTGTGCGTGTTTGGATTGTGATGTGTGTGGTGTTTGTTTGGTTTTATGTGTGTCTGATGTGGTACCGTGTGTATTTGGTGTTGTGTAGTCCGTGTTTGTTGTGTATGGGCATGGTGTAATAACCAGCTACCGTAACTGGCAACCCTCGTAAGTAGGTGCGCGGCAATCGAGAATGGTAGCGGTGTCGACAAGGGCGTTTAGGTCCAGGAGTTCCGTGAAAGCCTTCACGGCTCCATACCCGATGTCGCACGAGGACTCCTCGGAAATGTTGAAGTTGCTGAGGGCCCACGCATCTTCTCTGATGGCTTCCTCTGCCATGACCTGCAGTTGGAGATGCCGTTCTTCAGGGGTGGAGTAATCGATGACGCAGGTCTCGAGACCCCGGATATTGATGCTGACGATGGAGATCTTTCCTGGCCACAGGACGCGATGCCAGAGGACTGTGAATACTGGTGTCATGAGGACGGCAAGGCCGTATCCCCTGGAAGTCGAAGATGACGCGTAGACGACGCTGTAATAGCCCAGAAGTAATCCCAAACGTTGTTCAGAGCCAGCACATTCGTCTCCTGGACGAACGTGATATCAACTGCGAACGTCAATGCCGTGCAGATTGAAGCACGTTGTGCGAAAGCTCATGACGTCCCTTTAACTGCTGCAGCCCTGGTGATGGTACCGCTTGTAGAGGTGGCAGATTTTGTCATTTACACGGGGGATGAGCTTCCTGATGAGGTTGATCAAGTCAGCCCGCTGCTCGGGTTTCAGGGAAGGGATCAGTTCCTTCAGAAGGTCCTTATTGCAGGTTGCCTATGCAATCTTTTCCTTCTCTAAACCATCTGTGTCAGTATCCTCAACAAGGTGCCCGGACTATGCTCAAAGACCGCTGTACTTAGAAATTTGTTTCCATTTCACAAAAAATCTAACCGTGGTTTCAACTTGCCGACCTAATATTTGCAGGATGGGCCAGAATTTATGATACATTTTAAAAGACTCTCTTCTGATATATAATTTCAAAATTTTCAAAACCAAATGAGACATTTTGGGGAATTCAGAATGGTAATACTTATACAATCGGAAAGAATAGATGAAAATAAAATAATCCAAAATTTTAAAATAAAAAACAACATGCAGACACAGAGATAGACATATTATAAAATACAATCAACATTTACATTTTTACCCATAAAAAAAAACAGATATTACTTGGAGGTCATAAAAAAACAAAGGTTGTGGATGACACTGTGAAGACCTCGAAGCCAAGTTAATTGACCTAACACTCGCTAGAATGAACACGCTCCATTAATACATTCAGTTAGAACGGTTATCCCACCAATAGAGGATTAAGATAAATGTGTGCGTGTGTGGAGCAATGTTATTTGTACTCGATCATTCACAAGAATCCTCAAACCGGCATTCAAACAGCAAACTACACACACGGACAAAACTTAAGGAAGTTGTACCTTTTAACAGGTATATCAGGATTCATGCAATAACTCTGAAAGATATTACAGTGACCTTTATTGAAGACACACGGGTTAACCAAGTTTGAACAAAATTGCCTCTGTCTCTTAAAAAAAAAAAACAGACGTCTGGCGACATCAAATACGAAACTTACTCAAGTTGTGTCCATGGGTGTATATCTCATTCTAGTTTTCTTTTAAGATTTCAAAGAAAAATTAGAAGACAGAAATAGAGTGCAATGATATCGTACAATAGAGCATTGACTAACTACCCTTTGGAAAACACTGGGTTAAAAAAAGGTTTCTTGTTTTTACTTGAAAATACAAAACATTTTGCACGGTGTTTTTTTCTCAATAGTATCTAGTAATTTTCTGCAAATAAGAATTTTTATAAAATGGTAATTGCTTCACATCCTCCACATTAATTTTCAAAAAGACCCCCTCAAAAGCACCAAATATCATAAATTTGGATTTCCTGATAGAGACTTGCATCCTGGCATCAAGATGCTAAGAATAAAAATGAAAAGATCTCGAGACAATATTAATTGCATTATGTTTTTCACACACAAGAATCCTAAAAAAAACGCCCAAAAAGAACACCAAACACATCTCTCTCATGAATTCAATTAAGTTTAATATTGAAAATTGAGAATTATTTAACGCTACCACTTTTATTTCTGTGATGAGAAGCTTGCGTAATATTTTCCTTTCTTCTGATCAAAGGTTGCCGATAGAGAGAGAGAGAGAGAGTTGCATTCTGCCATTAAGGATGAAAAGGAGACTCCCCCCAGAAAAGGGTGCATGGAGACCGAGCAGGATCCTCCCCGTTATTCTGGCCAATCAATCAGATGTTCCAGACACCAAACGGGTCTTCGTCAAGGCCGTTCTAACCTTGAAACTCCGACCTTGCCATGGCAACGGTATCTGACCCGTGGACGACGACCCCCAGAACCTGCTGCCATCTCAGAATTTTAACCTTTTAGCTGGGAAAACGACTGGGTCACGCGGCTAGAGCCCCAGCTGGTTGCATAACTTGTTTGCCAAGTCCACACTTTCTTCACGTGATTGGATCGCATGATTAGAATATCTGGAGTTTTCTGAGCGATGGACCTTTCCGATTGATTGAATCCATAGTATATGTAGTATTGAATAAAATGTGCACATGTATCAAGAAGCTATCAGTGCATGTTGCTGAAGATATTTCGACTGAAGTGTTATATAACACCGTTTGGCAAAGAACTTAGTTGAACCATTTTGCTATACCATGATAAACATTGACGTAACACGTTAATATAATATCGGGAAACTAAATAATTTTAAGTCAAAACTGTATCTGAATAATCGAAGCAAACACTGATTTGACATTTATTTATATCAAGGAACAGAGGTTAATTCAACGCTTAGTTGATTTATGTTCCACTAGATGGTGCTTTGCCATCTAAAAAAGCTCCTGTGAGCGGCCAGAATATGGCTATTTTATTTTTAACTAGCGGATGTGTACCCGGCTTCGCCCGGGTTTTATCCGAGTGAAAGTTTGGCTAACAAATATTATTGATAATAATTTTCCGGAACATAGAATATTATGATAATATTGTTAATAATATTCATTACATTATATATTTATATTTAATTAAAAAGGCATATATTGGATCAAAATATCAAAGCCAAAGTGATAATTTTTCAATATTAAAAACAAACATTTTCGAAATAGTAAAGGGCAAGGTAAAAATCTGTATCAAAAATGAGAAATTTCGAAAATTTGATCAATTAATGTCTTAGAAAGTTGCAAACACGTGCTTTTACAAACGTGATAGTATTGTTAAGCCTTATTTTATTTAGAATTTTTTTTTTTTTTGTTCATGTTGGTAGGATTTGTGTGTGTAAATTTTATTCCCATTTTTCTTCTTTATCAGATTGTGAATGGCTGAAAACAACCTTCAAGAAAATATCAACTTGAATCCTACATTAACTTGGAGGCAGAATGGTCACTCCAGCCAGTCAGATGAAGATATAGAGAGAAGTGAGAATATCTTTCTTATCCAATCATTTTATAAATATGCCGATAGAAAGGGAAGGGCAGGAAGAAATTCTTGGCCTAAAATCCAAGAAGAATACCGAAAAAAGCCGATTTGGACGCGCAATAAATCTTGGTACTCTAAGAATAAAGGTTTACAAGCTTATCAAGGACGAAAGATACATAGATATCGTCAATGAATACAGAGGGACATCCAACGGATCTGCACCTGTTGTAAGCCAAAGTCAGGAAGAAGACGAAAGAGAAAGTACCTCAAATGTTCCAGACAACGGCGAGCAAACCAGTGACAGTAGAACTTGCGATAGTCAAATCACCAATAACCAAATAGGCCAAGAGGAAGGTGAGAGAACAAACGAAAGGGAAGATAGGGATTCATCAGAACTAGTAAGCCAACCAGATAAGGAAAAAGAAACAAATGAAGAGGCAAACAGCGATAACCCAGTAAACATAGAATTGCGGCTGAGAGTAACAAGGGCAATGGAGAAAGCGACAGAAGAATGCCGAACAAACCAGTTAATGAGTGGACATCGACGTTCAAAATCCCATACGTAAAATATAAAAAGCATATTCTAGAGGAAATTAACAATTATATTGAGGAAAACCTAATGGGGAATCTGAACTTGGAAAAAATCAGCAAAATTATTTATGCAGCGCAAATGGCATATGAACAGTTAACCAAAAAGCCGTAAAGAGCGAGGGACTGGAAATATCCATTGAACAAATCAATCCAAGAGAAAGAAAATATGATGAAAATAATTGAAAAACGAATAGAATCTGGAAAAATGAACAGCAAAGAAAACCACATGGTAAAACAAGTAGCCAAGAAATATAGAAGCGACCCCAGGAAAATATCAGATTTAAAAATAGTTCAAGAAAAAATAAACCAAGAAATAAAAGTAATTCAGAAAAGAATAGAGGTATCAGAAAAAAGAAGTGAATTTAATAAGACAAATTATATGTTTGAACTGAATAGGGGAGCATTTTACAGAAAATTAAAGCTACAAAAAGCAAATGAAGGCCCCATTAATGAAGAAGATTTAACAAATTTCTGGTCCAAAACTTGGGCGAAGAATCAAGACCTCGATATTCCGGAATACCTCATCCAGAATATTGAGGAAAACAAACAAACCTATCGAGCAAATAGAAATAACAAAAGAAGAATTCGAGGAAACATTGAAAAATTTGCCAAATTGGAAAGCAGGCGGTATAGATAAAATTTATAATTTCTTTATTAAAAAATTGACCCCGCTACACGAAGATCTATATAAAGCCGTTGTTCAAGCTATAAGGAATCCAGAAACAATTCCAGATTGGATGTTTACTGCAAAAACCTTCTTGTTTCCTAAAGGAGGAGAGAACACCCCCAGCAACTACCGCCCCATAAGTTGCATGAGCAACCTGTACAAATTAATCACGCGGATATTATCTAGAAAGCTGAACAAATACATAGATAAGGAACGATATCTGTCTATCAATCAGATAGGAACGACGCAGCGAACTCAAGACGCCAAGGAACAGGTTTTATTAAACAAAGCTATATGCAAAGAACACGCAAATAAACTGAAAACCATGTGGATCGACATAGCGAAAGCTTTTGACAGCATCGACCACAAATACTTGCTTAAGATATTGGAAACATCAAGAGTTCCAAAAGAAATTCAACAATTCGCAAAAATTGCCCTAGACAAATGGCAAGCACAGTTGTACTATGGCAAGCAGTGCCTCAAAACAGTGAAAATAGAAAGAGGAATATTGCAGGGAGATGGGCTATCACCTCTATTCTTCGTCATGTGCCTCGAGCCGATAACAAGGGAGCTCAACAAAGAAGACAGTGCCCAAGTGGAGATGAGAGTGGGAGAGGAAAAAATTAAAATAAATCACCTATTGTTTATAGACGACATAAAAATATTTTCCTATAGCGACAAGGATCTTGAGCTCTTAGCGAACAAGACAACTCAGCTTTTGAATAATATAGGCTTTAAAATCAACCCGACAAAAACAGCGACAAACTCCACAGAAATTCAGGAATTTGGGACACTGGCAGAAAAAGAAACATATAAATATTTAGGTGTTCTAGAGGATAACACCAGCGCAGTCGTCCCAGAAAATAAAGAGAGAATAAAAAGAGAAATAGTATCCAGAATGGAATCTTTAGCGGAAACCAAGCTGAACGCTAAAAATCTCTTCGCTGCTTTCAACGAATTTTCGCTCTCGCTCATAAACTACTACGTTGGAATCGTGGAGTTTAGTGAACGAGAACTAGAAATGTTGGACCAAAAGGTGAGAACAACGCTGAGCAAATTCAAAATCCATCTTAAGCCAGCAAATAAAGAAAGATTATATCTTCAACGCGAAGAAATGGGAAGAGGATTGGTGAACTTGGTCCAAAAAAACGAAAGAATTCTGCTAAGCCTCTACAAGTATATATTTGGGGGGGAGACAACAAAAAGAAAGGAAGCCATTAAAGCGTGTGAACAGGGCGAAAACACAATGCTCACGCACATCCAACTAATTATAGAAAACAAGTACAAAATAGAAGCCCAAAACATCACAATGAAAACTCTGAAAGAAAAACAGATTGAAAATCTAAGAGAAATCATTGGCCAGAAAATAATCCACAGAACATTCTTTAAAAATGAAGACCAACCGCTATTGGACATGATAGAATCCTCACAGTGGCTCAAAACGGGAAACAACACACCACAAAATGAAGGATTCTACATGTTCATACAAGATAGAAACGTGTTCCCGAAGGATAAGAACCTGAAATGCCCTCACTGTGAAAAGGTACAGAGGACGGTGGACCACCTTGCTACAAACTGTGGAAGATTGCTTCCTTACGACTACACTGAGAGGCATAATGAAGTGGTGAGATGCGTCCACTTCAACTTGGCAAGAAAATATAATTTCACAGAGAACAAGAAGATAAAGCTCCACAAAATAACGACTAAGATTGAAAATTCATACGCCAAGATAATAACGGACCTGCCAATGATAAGCGATATCAATATCAGAGCTAACAAACCTGATATAATAGTATATGACAAAATAAAAAAAGACATAACAATCATAGAGATAGGCGTTACCTCCCAAGACAATATCCAAACTACGGAGCTGACAAAGAAAAGAAAATACCAGCTACTGGCGAGGGAAATGGCCCAAACTGAAAAAAGGCCCGTAAAAGTAGTGCCGATAGTCTTAACATGGGATGGAATAGTAACCAAATATAACAAACAATACAGGAAGGAAATAAACATAAGAAAAAGGGACTTGGCATATATTCAATCCCTGGTGCTAAAAAAGACGATGGAAATTATCTCAACAGAAAAGAAGAATGAACCTTACGATAAGTTACAGAGAAATAAAGAAATGGAAGCCATGGATATATTGTTGGAACGATGTAGGGAGCTGGCATGTGAAGACGAGGAAGGTGGAACACCGGACATGGAGCACAGGGATACGACGACCATAGAAGAGATCCAGGAGAACGACCTAGAGCAGATGACAGGAGACCTGACAGACAAGAATGGATCAAGGCCAGGGAACCATCTTATCGAGGAGCCACTAGTAGAGGCCATAGAAAGACTCCTGGAGAGCTGCAGGACATCAGGGGACCATAACGGCAAGGGCCACAGCACTGACCAGGAGTCATGATAGCAAAAGTAAATATCTTTGTTTACTTTTACTGTTGTTACTTATTGAAGTTGTATATAAAAATATGTGAATAGACTGACCATTCGCTACACTTTTTAGAGAAAAACTTGTAACCTCATGGGCCGGCCGGCCGGCCGGTTCTGTCACGGATGCGCGCGCATCATCATTATGATCATTATCATTATCTAATGATAATAATAATAATATTATTATCCATCCAGTATATATATAGTCACGACCGTCATGGGCCGGCCGGTTCTGTCACGGATGCGCGCGCACAGGGAGGTCACGTGCTCGCTGGCAGCCAACGGGCGCGCGCCGCCGGCATTACGTCATAGATTTTAAACACAAGGTAATAAGGCCAAATAAAAAAATAGTGTGTGATAAGGCACAATTTGGATTATCTACTTATATAATTGCCTTATTCTCTCGGATAGATTTTGGTCAGAATGGATAAAATAAAAAAAGTGTCAAGGGATGGGAATCAAACCCACGACCTTCCGCTTACCGGGCAGATGCCATGACCACTAGGCTACCCTGGACATATTTTTCCGTTCACATTTTTATTTTTATATTTTCAAGTCACACAGTTTGGGGCGGGACGTTTCACAAGAGAGACATCCACGGCGCCAATTTATAATTGTAACGAATAGTATTTTAATTAAAACCTTTTTAAAATATATACGCACTCGGGTAAAACCCGGGCGTTGCCCGGGCCATTCGTCTAGTCAACATATATAGTCACGACCGTCATGGGTTCTGTCACGGATGCGCGCGCACCATCATTATGATCATTATCATTATCTAATGATAATAATAATAATAATAATTATTATTATTATTATTTTTATTATATTATTATTATTATCCATCCATTATATATATAGTCACGACCGTCATGGGCCGGCCGGTTCTGTCACGGATGCGCGCGCACAGGGAGGTCACGTGCTCGCCGGCAGCCAACGGGCGCGCGCCGCCGGCATTACGTCATAGATTATAAACACAAGGTAATAAGGCCAAATAAAAAAATAGTGTGTGATAAGGCACAATTTGGATTATCTACTTATATAATTGCCTTATTCTGTCTGTGTGAAGTTCACTGTGTGAAGTTCACGGATAGATTTTGGTCAGAATGGATAAAATAAAAAAGTGTCAAGGGATGGGAATTGAACCCACGACCTTCCGCTTACCGGGCAGATGCCATGACCACTAGTCTACCTTGGACATATTTTTCCGTTCACATTTTTATTTTATATTTTCAAGACACACACAGTTTGGGGCGGGACGTTTCACAAGAGAGACATCCACGGCGCCAATTTATAATTGTAACGTATAGTATTTTTATTAAAACATTTTTAAAATATATACGCACTCGGGTAAAACCCGGGCGTTGCCCGGGCCATTCGTCTAGTCAACATATATAGTCGCGACCGTCATGGGCCGGCCGGCCGGTTCTGTCACGGATGCGCGCGCATCATCATTATGATCATTATCATTATCTAATGATAATAATAATAATAATTATTATTATTATTATTATTTTTATATTATTATTATTATCCATCCATTATATATATAGTCACGACCGTCATGGGCCGGCCGGTTCTGTCAAGGATGCGCGCGCACAGGGAGGTCACGTGCTCGCCGGCAGCCAACGGGCGCGCGCCGCCGGCATTACGTCATAGATTATAAACACAAGGTAATAAGGCCAAATAAAAAAATAGTGTGTGATAAGGCACAATTTGGATTATCTACTTATATAATTGCCTTATTCTCTCTGTGTGAAGTTCACTGTGTGAAGTTAACGGATAGATTTTGGTCAGAATGATTAAAATAAAAAAAGTGTCAAGGGATGGGAATTAAACCCACGACCTTCCGCTTACCGGGCAGATGCCATGACCACTAGGCTACCCTGGACATATTTTTCCGTTCACATTTTTATTTTTATATTTTCAAGACACAAACAGTTTGGGGCGGGACGTTTCACAAGAGAGACATCCACGGCGCCAATTTATAATTGTAACGAATAGTATTTTAACTAAAACATTTTAAAAATATATACCCACTCGGGTAAAACCCGGGCGTTGCCCGGGCCATTCGTCTAGTCAACATATATAGTCACGACCGTCTTTCCACCGTCATGTCACGGATGCGCGCGCATCATCATTATGATCATTATCATTATCTAATGATAATAATAATAATTATTATTATTATATTATTATTATCAACATATATAGTCACGACCGTCTTTCCTCAATCAATTCCTCATCGCTGTCACGGATGCGCGCGCATCATCATTATGATCATTATCATTATCTAATGATAATAATAATAATTATTATTATTATATTATTATTATTAATATATATAGTCACGACCGTCTTTCCTCAATTCCTCATCGCTGTCACGGATGCGCGCGCACAGGGAGGTCACGTGCTCGCCGGCAGCCAACGGGCCCGCGCCGCCGGCATTACGTCATAGATTATAAACACAAGGTAATAAGGCCAAATAAAAAAAATTGTGTGTGATAAGGCACAATTTGGATTATATACTTATATAATTGCCTTATTCTGTCTGTGTGAAGTTCACGGATAGATTTTGGTCAGAATGGATAAAATAAAAAAAGTGTCAAGGGATGGGAATCAAACCCATGACCTTCCGCTTACCGGGCAGATGCCATGACCACTAGGCTACCCTGGACATATTTTTCCGTTCACATTTTTATTTTTATATTTTCAAGACACACACAGTTTGAGGCGGGACGTTTCATAAGAGAGACATCCACGGCGCCAATTTATAATTGTAACGAATAGTATTTTAATTAAAACATTTTAAAAATATATACGCACTCGGGTAAAACCCGGGCATTGCCTGGCCATTCGTCTAGTATATATATAGTCACGACCGTCTTTCCTCATTCCTCATCGGCCGCCTCTGTCACGGATGCGCGCGGACAGGGAGGTCACGTGCTCGCCGGCAGCCAACGGGCGCGCGCCGCCGGCATTACGTCATAGATTATAAACACGAGGTTATAAGGCCAAATAAAAAAATAGTGTGTGATAAGGCACAATTTGGATTATTTACTTATATAATTGCCTTATTCTGTCTGTGTGAAGTTCACTGTGTGAAGTTCACGGATAGATTTTGGTCAGAATGGATAAAATAAAAAAAAAGATTTAAAACATTTTTAAAATATATACGCACTCGGGTAAAACCCGGGCGTTGCCCGGGCCATTCGTTAATATATAGTCACGACCGTCTTTCCTCAATTCCTCATCGCTGTCACGGATGCGCGCGCATCATCATTATGATCATTATCATTATCTAATGATAATAATAATAATAATTATTAGTATATTATTATTATTAATATATATAGTCACGACCGTCTTTCCTCAATTCCTCAATTCCTCATCGGCCGCTGTCACGGATGCGCGCGCATCATCATTATGATCATTATCTTCTATAGAAGTTTCTATCTTTATAATTATGTATATTTACAAAAAGTCAATTCGCTCGCGCCTCTAGCGGTGAAAATGAGGGGTAATACCAGCTGACCTAATGTACATGTAAAGTTTGGAGCGGGACGTTTCACAAGAGTGACATCCACGGCTCCAATTTATAATTGTAACAAATAGTATTTGAATAAAAACATTCAATCGGGTAAAACACGGGCGTTGCCCGGGTCATTCGGCTAGTTCAAAATAAAAACTACTTGATGGGTAAATAATTATATTTCCTATTTTCACGACTGCACCTTCAATTCTCTATCTTTTTCAACAACAAAACAAAATATTCATAACATATATACTGAATACTGCAGACAAGCCGTTTATGTTTTCACATAGATTATCTGTAATTGTATGGAGATAGGAGTTATTGATATATAAATATATATATATAATGTTATGTAAAAATTATTTTATTTTAAAATTATGATTTTCAGAACAAATTACTCTGTTTAAATCGACCGTCAGATGTCACGACTTTCCCTATATAAACCCGTTGTTATTGTTTCCCGTTAGCCGGCTCAAATCTTTCTGTAGATATGAAAATAAGACTTTTGTTTTCTTCATTCTTCACGCCTTGAGTAAGGTAAACTTTCTCAATTATGTATTTTATAGTCCTTAAGCACAATTGAAGCAAATTGTGATTCAATCTTTATTTTATTATTACATTTTCCATGACTGCATAACAATGTTAATGTATGCCAAAATCAAGCAACAGATAATAATATTATATCTCAATCTAATTCCAAAAGCATCAGAAATCTTTTTAGTAATATATATATGTTATATTAAGATATTATTTAAAATGTTATATAAAGGTATTATTTAAAATGTTATATAAAGGTATTATTTAAAATGTTATATTAAAATATTAGCTTATTTAAAAATATATTTCATAGATACAAATACTGCTAAATCGACCGCCAGAGGTCATGCTTCCCATATAAAATCTCATTGTTGTTCTTCCCCGGCTGGCCGACCCAAAACATTTGTACATTATGTAAATACGCTTTTGATTTTTTTTATTCTCACGCCTTAAGCCAGGCATTACTTTTATCAAAAATTATGTTATCTATATAGATAATACCGTAACAGAGTTTTCCATTGTAAAGTCTTGAGCTATCTCCTCCGAAGATTCTGAACTACACATAACAATCTATATACCAAAATTTTCGTTATTTTTTTCTTCGTGTCATAGGCCTGTTTTTATTTTCCTAATGTTAACAGTTATTTTTATTTTTTAATTTAATCTATTTTACAATCGTAGATTTTTTGCATTTATCATCAACGGTTCGTTTGTTTTGAAATCCGTATTTTGTTTACCTTTTACTAATTCTTATTTACTAATTTTTACTAATTTCTGCATTCATTTGATTATTTGTATTTGATTTGTAAGTACTTTGTTATAGTTTTTCATTTAAATAGAGCTCAATTTTTGTGTATGTTTCTTATTTGCATTATCTTTCCTAATGTCTTTGGCAACGTTTTTTTTTTCTCATAAATAGGCTGAGGTTATATTATTTTTCGAATTGTAGGTTGAATTATTACTTTTATTCTATATTTATTTTCTTTTATAAATGTTTGTTATAGTTTTTCATTTTAATTTAGCGCAATTTTTGTATCTGGTTATCTTTTTTGGATCAATTTTTGTGTATGTTTCTTATTTGCATTATCTTTCCTAATGTCTTTGGCAACGTTTTTTTTTTCTCATAAATAGGCTGAGGTTATATTATTTTTCGAATTTTAGATTTAATTATTACTTTTATTCTATAGTAATTTTCTTTTATAAGTGTTTGTTATAGTTTTTCATTTTAATTTAGCACAATTTTTGTATCTGGTTATCTTTTTTGGAATCTTTTCATCTCTCTTTGGCATCTTTTTTTTTCTCATTGATAAGACCTAATCCAAATAATTTAATAGTGTGTGACGTTTCAGCAACAGCATCGTACAAAAGAATAAATGAACTCAAGAATAAAATCTCATTTTTTCTTTTGTCTGATGATGGTGACATTTAGATTAGATCTTTTTTTTTTTTATTACTTTGTTATAGTTTTTCATTTGAATTTAGCTCCATTTTTGTGTCTTATTTAATAAATGAACTAAAGAATAAAATCTCATTTATTCTTTTGTCTGATTATTGTGTCTGATTTTCTTTTTTACAGTATCTTTCATAATGCCTGATTTGATTACTTGATATTTTATAGTTTTTCATTTAAATTTAGCTCCATTTTTGTGTCTGTTGTTTTTTTTCTTCTCATAAATAGGCTGATGACTTTATTTGATAGGCTTTGTGTACTCAATTGTTGCTTTTTGTGTCTGGTTTCTTTTTTGCTGTATTTTTTTGGAATCCTTTTTTTTTTCATCAATTGTTTCCTCACATGCTTGGCATTTTCTTTTTATGCCTGTCCTGGCTTTCAGTTTTATAGTTTTCCTCTGCTTGGTTCTTATTTTACCTTTTTTTTTTCAGCGTCTTCTGTCATGCCTCGAAAAGGCCGTGGAAGATTCACTCCCCTAACAGCTAGGGCGTGCTAATATGCCTCGCCGCAGACACAGAACCCCAATTACTATTTCTCTTGTACAACTATATTGCAGATAAGATAAGAGGACCTTATTAAAAAATAAATAAACAAACTGCAATTCGACACTATCGATAATTCGACCATTTTAAAAATGAAATTTTCAAGGTTGATTGTTGTTTAAATACAACTTTACCGGTAAAAAGGTATTACAGAGGCGAAGGCAGCCACTTTAAAATTAAACACAGGCTCTTGTAGGAAGAACCGAAATATTCAGAATGAATGGAAGTCTGAAATCTGAAGGACCAAAAGATATGGGTCATCTTTACATGTATGCTATCCAATGTTCGCACACTTTGTGTACTCAATTGTTGCTTTTTGGTCTGGTTTCTTTTTTGCTGTATTTTTTTGGAATCCTTTTTTTTTTCATCAATTGTTTCCTCACATGCTTGAAATAGGCTGAGGTTATATTATTTTTCGAATTGTAGATTGACATTTTTTCTTTTGTCTGATGATGGTGACATTTGGATTAGATCTTTTTTTTTTTTATTAATTTGTTATAGTTTTTCATTTGAATTTAGCTCCATTTTTGTGTCTTATTTAATAAATGAACTAAAGAATAAAATCTCATTTATTCTTTTGTCTGATTATTGTGTCTGATTTTCTTTTTTACAGTATCTTTCATAATGCCTGATTTGATTACTTGATATTTTATAGTTTTTCATTTAAATTTAGCTCCATTTTTGTGTCTGTTGTTTTTTTTCTTCTCATAAATAGGCTGATGGCTTTATTTGATAGGCTTTGTGTACTCAATTGTTGCTTTTTGTGTCTGGTTTCTTTTTTGCTGTATTTTTTTGGAATCCTTTTTTTTTCATCAATTGTTTCCTCACATGCTTGGCATTTTCTTTTTATGCCTGTCCTGGCTTTCAGTTTTATAGTTTTCCTCTGCTTGGTTCTTATTTTACCTTTTTTTTTTTCAGCGTCTTCTGTCATGCCTCGAAAAGGCCGTGGAAGATTCACTCCCCTAACAGCTAGGCGTGCTAATATGCCTCGCCGCAGACACAGAACCCCAATTACTATTTCTCTTGTACAACTATATTGCAGATAAGATAAGAGGACCTTATTAAAAAATAAATAAACAAACTGCAATTCGACACTATCGATAATTCGACCATTTTAAAACTGAAATTTTCAAGGTTGATTGTTGTTTAAATACAACTTTACCGGTAAAAAGGTATTACAGAGGCGAAGGCAGCCACTTTAAAATTAAACACAGGCTCTTGTAGGAAGAACCGAAATATTCAGAATGAATGGAAGTCTGAAATCTGAAGGACCAAAAGATATGGGTCATCTTTACATGTATGCTATCCAATGTTCGCACACTTGAAAAAGCCACTTAAAGTTGTCCGTGCGTAAACACAGGCTCTTGTAGCCAAGGTTTGTCCTTGAGCCGTGGAAGATTCACTCCCCTAACAGCTAGGGCGTGCTAATATGCCTCGCCGCAGACACAGAACCCCAATTACTATTTCTCTTGTACAACTATATTGCAGATAAGATAAGAGGACCTTATTAAAAAATAAAAAAACAAACTGCAATTCGACACTATCGATAATTCGACCATTTTAAAAATGAAATTTTCAAGGTTGATTGTTGTTTAAATACAACTTTACCGGTAAAAAGGTATTACAGAGGCGAAGGCAGCCACTTTAAAATTAAACACAGGCTCTTGTAGGAAGAACCGAAATATTCAGAATGAATGGAAGTCTGAAATCTGAAGGACCAAAAGATATGGGTCATCTTTACATGTATGCTATCCAATGTTCGCACACTTTGTGTACTCAATTGTTGCTTTTTGTGTCTGGTTTCTTTTTTGCTGTATTTTTTTGGAATCCTTTTTTTTTTCATCAATTGTTTCCTCACATGCTTGAAATAGGCTGAGGTTATATTATTTTTCGAATTGTAGATTGACATTTTTTCTTTTGTCTGATGATGGTGACATTTGGATTAGATCTTTTTTTTTTTTTATTAATTTGTTATAGTTTTTCATTTGAATTTAGCTCCATTTTTGTGTCTTATTTAATAAATGAACTAAAGAATAAAATCTCATTTATTCTTTTGTCTGATTATTGTGTCTGATTTTCTTTTTTACAGTATCTTTCATAATGCCTGATTTGATTACTTGATATTTTATAGTTTTTCATTTAAATTTAGCTCCATTTTTGTGTCTGTTGTTTTTTTTCTTCTCATAAATAGGCTGATGGCTTTATTTGATAGGCTTTGTGTACTCAATTGTTGCTTTTTGTGTCTGGTTTCTTTTTTGCTGTATTTTTTTGGAATCCTTTTTTTTTCATCAATTGTTTCCTCACATGCTTGGCATTTTCTTTTTATGCCTGTCCTGGCTTTCAGTTTTATAGTTTTCCTCTGCTTGGTTCTTATTTTACCTTTTTTTTTTTCAGCGTCTTCTGTCATGCCTCGAAAAGGCCGTGGAAGATTCACTCCCCTAACAGCTAGGCGTGCTAATATGCCTCGCCGCAGACACAGAACCCCAATTACTATTTCTCTTGTACAACTATATTGCAGATAAGATAAGAGGACCTTATTAAAAAATAAATAAACAAACTGCAATTCGACACTATCGATAATTCGACCATTTTAAAACTGAAATTTTCAAGGTTGATTGTTGTTTAAATACAACTTTACCGGTAAAAAGGTATTACAGAGGCGAAGGCAGCCACTTTAAAATTAAACACAGGCTCTTGTAGGAAGAACCGAAATATTCAGAATGAATGGAAGTCTGAAATCTGAAGGACCAAAAGATATGGGTCATCTTTACATGTATGCTATCCAATGTTCGCACACTTGAAAAAGCCACTTAAAGTTGTCCGTGCGTAAACACAGGCTCTTGTAGCCAAGGTTTGTCCTTGAGCCGTGGAAGATTCACTCCCCTAACAGCTAGGGCGTGCTAATATGCCTCGCCGCAGACACAGAACCCCAATTACTATTTCTCTTGTACAACTATATTGCAGATAAGATAAGAGGACCTTATTAAAAAATAAATAAACAAACTGCAATTCGACACTATCGATAATTCGACCATTTTAAAAATGAAATTTTCAAGGTTGATTGTTGTTTAAATACAACTTTACCGGTAAAAAGGTATTACAGAGGCGAAGGCAGCCACTTTAAAATTAAACACAGGCTCTTGTAGGAAGAACCGAAATATTCAGAATGAATGGAAGTCTGAAATCTGAAGGACCAAAAGATATGGGTCATCTTTACATGTATGCTATCCAATGTTCGCACACTTTGTGTACTCAATTGTTGCTTTTTGTGTCTGGTTTCTTTTTTGCTGTATTTTTTTGGAATCCTTTTTTTTTTCATCAATTGTTTCCTCACATGCTTGAAATAGGCTGAGGTTATATTATTTTTCGAATTGTAGATTGACATTTTTTCTTTTGTCTGATGATGGTGACATTTGGATTAGATCTTTTTTTTTTTTATTAATTTGTTATAGTTTTTCATTTGAATTTAGCTCCATTTTTGTGTCTTATTTAATAAATGAACTAAAGAATAAAATCTCATTTATTCTTTTGTCTGATTATTGTGTCTGATTTTCTTTTTTACAGTATCTTTCATAATGCCTGATTTGATTACTTGATATTTTATAGTTTTTCATTTAAATTTAGCTCCATTTTTGTGTCTGTTGTTTTTTTTCTTCTCATAAATAGGCTGATGGCTTTATTTGATAGGCTTTGTGTACTCAATTGTTGCTTTTTGTGTCTGGTTTCTTTTTTGCTGTATTTTTTTGGAATCCTTTTTTTTTTCATCAATTGTTTCCTCACATGCTTGGCATTTTCTTTTTATGCCTGTCCTGGCTTTCAGTTTTATAGTTTTCCTCTGCTTGGTTCTTATTTTACCTTTTTTTTTTCAGCGTCTTCTGTCATGCCTCGAAAAGGCCGTGGAAGATTCACTCCCCTAACAGCTAGGCGTGGTAATATGACTCGCCGCAGACACAGAGAGAGAACCCCAATTACTATTTCTCTTGTACAACTATATTGCAGATAAGATAAGAGGACCTTATTAAAAAATAAATAAACAAACTGCAATTCGACACTATCGATAATTCGACCATTTTAAAACTGAAATTTTCAAGGTTGATTGTTGTTTAAATACAACTTTACCGGTAAAAAGGTATTACAGAGGCGAAGGCAGCCACTTTAAAATTAAACACAGGCTCTTGTAGGAAGAACCGAAATATTCAGAATGAATGGAAGTCTGAAATCTGAAAGACCAAAAGATATGGGTCATCTTTACATGTATGCTATCCAATGTTCGCCACACTTGAAAAAGCCACTTAAAGTTGTCCGTGCGTAAACACAGGCTCTTGTAGCCAAGGTTTGTCCTTGAGCCTTATTTATAGTCATAGCAAAAGCCAACCTTAGTGAAAACTAATGCCTCTCTAGAATGAAGCGAAGGTTGGTATCCAAAGGGGCCAAAGATATTTCAGACACTATACAGTGTGTTCAACTTTGGGCACTGTCAGTATATGTGCTTCGAACAATACAACTATATTGCAGATAAGATAAGAGGACCTTATTATTTTACTGTAAGTGCACCACATGTCTACACACGTGAAAAGCAGTTCGACTTTGCACTTACTAATGCCAGAGCCCCGTTTGGTTACTTGCACTCGCTGGTGGGGTTGGAATTTTGCAAGAATCGGGGGCCATTGGAGCATTTTTTTTTTTCTTTAAACAGAAAAAAGTGTCCAATGCGGGAATCGAACCCGGGTCCTAGTGGTCGAAAACCAAACGGTTTAACCAGCCTTCCACCGACCCCCAGACAAAAGAATAAATGAACTAAAGAATAAAATCTCATTTTTTCTTTTGTCTGATGATGGTGACATTTGGATTAGGTCTTTTTTTTTTTTATTAATTTGTTAGTTTTTCATTTGAATTTAGCTCCATTATTGTGTCTTATTTAATAAATGAACTAAAGAATAAAATCTCATTTATTCTTTTGTCTGATTATTGTGTCTGATTTTCTTTTTAACAGTATCTTTCATAATGCCTGATTTGATTACTTGATCTTTTATAGTTTTTCATTTAAATTTAGCTCCATTTTTTGTGTCTGTTGTTTTTTTTTTTCTTCTCATAAATAGGCTGATGCTGTATTTGTGTACTCAATTGTTGCTTTTTGTGTCTGGTTTCTTTTTTGCTGTATTTTTTTTTTTTTTTTTTGGAATCCTTTTTTTTTTTTCATCAATTGTTTCCTCACATGCTTGGAATTTTCTTTTTATGCCTGTCCTGGCTTTCAGTTTTATAGTTTTCCTCTGCTTGGTTCTTATTTTACCTTTTTTTTTTTCAGCGTCTTCTGTCATGCCTCGAAAAGGCCGTGGAAGATTCACTCCCCTAACAGCTAGGCGTGGTAATATGACTCGCCGCAGACACAGAGAGAGAACCCCAATTACTATTTCTCTTTTTTACTTTTTTACCAATGCCTATAATTTTTCACCTGAAAGATTTTTTATTTTGTTTGTTATTCAATACGGTCCTCTTATCTTATCTGCAATATAGTTGTATTGTTCGAAGCACATATACTGACAGTGCCCAAGGTTGAACACACTGTATAGTGTCTGAAATATCTTTGGCCCCTTTGGATACCAACCTTCGCTTCATTCTAGAGAGGCATTAGTTTTCACTAAGGTTGGCTTTTGCTATGACTATAAATAAGGCTCAAGGACAAACCTTGGCTACAAGAGCCTGTGTTTACGCACGGACAACTTTAAGTGGCTTTTTCAAGTGTGCGAACATTGGATAGCATACATGTAAAGATGACCCATATCTTTTGGTCCTTCAAATTTCAGACTTCCATTCATTCTGAATATTTGGGATCTTCCTACAAGAGCCTGTGTTTAATTTTAAAGTGGCTGCCTTCGCCTCTGTAATACCTTTTTACTGGTAAAGTTGTATTTAAACAACAATCAACCTTGAAAATTTGATTTTTAAAATGGTCGAATTATCGAAAGTGTCGAATTATCGAAAGTGTCGAATTATCGATAGTGTCGAATTATCGATAGTGTCGAATTGCAGTTTATTTATTTTTTAATAAGGTACTCTTATCTTATCTGCAATATAGTTGTATTGTTCGCAGCACATATACTGACAGTGCCCAAAGTTGAACACACTGTATAGTGTCTGAAATATCTTTGGCCCCTTCAGGTACCAACCTTCGCTTCATTCTAGAGAGGCGTTAGTTTTCACTAAGGTTGGCTTTTGCTATGACTATAAATAAAGCTCAAGGACAAACCTTGGCTACAAGAGCCTGTGTTTACGCACGGACAACTTTAAGTGGCTTTTTCAAGTGTGCGAACATTGGATAGCATACATGTAAAGATGACCCATATCTTTTGGTCCTTCAGATTTCAGACTTCCATTCATTCTGAATATTTCGGTTCTTCCTACAAGAGCCTGTGTTTAATTTTAAAGTGGCTGCCTTCGCCTCTGTAATACCTTTTTACCGGTAAAGTTGTATTTAAACAACAATCAACCTTGAAAATTTGATTTTTAAAATGGTCGAATTATCGAAAGTGTCGAATTATCGATAGTGTCGAATTGCAGTTTGTTTATTTATTTTTTAATAAGGTCCTCTTTTCTTATCTGCAATATAGTTGTATTGTTCGAAATTTTATTTTCTAATTAATTTTTTTCTTTTTTTTCACTCTAATAATATTTATTTAAATCTGATAATATATATATTTTTATTTAATGCAATTTATTTAATAATTTATTCAATCCAATGTCTATAGTTTCTTCCCTGAAATTGCTTACCAAACATGAGTCAGTGTTTCCTCAGTGTTAACAGTTGGAGTGTTAGAATGCGGAGAAGCAAAATAACTCCCTACTGAATTTCTCAAAAGTCTTACTCCCAGAGGAATGCATCCACACCAGTTTAACTCTAGGTTGGTGCTATTGTTATGCTTCTGAGAAGTTTTAATCCTAAGCAGGGTCTTTGAAAATGTTACACGTGTGGTGATACTGTGCATGTGCTCTCATGTCCTTAAAGTAGTGTAGTTCTGTTGTTTGCACTTTCATTTTCTGATTTGTTAAAATTTTTCTACTATAGTTTCTCACCTGCGGGTCCTTTGGGTAAACCTGGGTCGTTGCCCGGGTCACTCGGCTATTTATATCTATATATATCTATACTTTTAAAGTCTCTGCAGGCCCTTTGGGTAAACCCTGGGCGTTGCCCGGGTCACTCGGCTAGTTCATATATATTACTCAGCTCAAATAAAGAAATCTATGATCTTCAATATTATTTTTATTTCAAGATTTTAGCCACGACTGCACCACCATAGCATAATCATCAAGATGATCCAAAACAACAACAATCTTATCTTTTTTATTTTTAAAAATATAATATATATATATTTATATATTGGGTTAGCCAAATATCACGGAGCAAGTTAAATAAACGTTTAGTTTATTTTTGATCCACTAGATGGCGCTCTGCCATCTAAAAAGCACATGTGCTCGTGGTCAGGAAAGGCCTTCTTTATTTTTAATATCAATACCTGACCCACTTATCTTTTATTTTTTTCTATTGTTTTTTTTTTCATATTTATATATATATAGCTGATTTCTGTTCCACTACATGACACTCTGCCATCTAAAAGTTCATGTGAACGTGGTCAGGATTTGCCTTTTTTTGATTTTAATATATAAATTATGTTTTTTGCTAATGCAAGAAATCACCGTGATGTAGATTGTCATTGAAATTTCGGTACGTCTTGAAGGCATTCTTCAGTAGTGGAAGGAATCACAGCACCACAGTATTTCGAACAACGTTTCAAAAACCGGTAGAAAAATCCTAAAAGGATTACTGCGTGATGTTGTTGACTTCTGTGAAGCCACAAACGAAACAAGGTTCCTTGGGAAACCTCGATCGTCACCATAAACCTTGAAAATGTGTCCAAAGCCCTGTTCCAGGGTCTAAAGAAGCCAACTCGGCAATTGTGCCGTCATGTTACACGTATCAGTTGAAAACCACTCACAACTGTATCAAAACAAGATATAGGTGGTGCATAAGGTTTACGGCTGGGATCGACGATGATAAAATATTCACATTTCTGTGATTAACTAATAAGCAAACGTGGTGAGCTTGTTTACCACCTTGTCACGTCTGACGGAGCTCATTTCCACCTCAGCAGTTTGATTATTAAACAAAACTATCTATTCTGAGTTTGATAAAACTTGAACTATTACATAGAACGCTATCGCACAGGTTACTGTGCGGTGAGTCATGCCTGTGTGATAGGTTCGTATTTTCTTTATAACGATCCTAATGAAACGGTTGCAGTCACATCTGAACATTACTGCACAATGTTACGAATAAGACAGCTTGGCCCAAGGGACATGTAGATGCAGAAAGATTGTGCAAATTCATATTGCTCTAATGTCATTACAACCCTTCGACAACAATTTCCGGAACGCCTCATTTCCAGATTTGAACAAATACATTGTGTCCATCCAGATCATCCGACAACTCCACCGGACTATTTCCCGTGGGGTTATCTAAAGAACAAAGTGTAAACAGCGAAACCAAATACCACACATCAGTCAACTGAAGGACAGCATTCGAAGGAAAATTGCAGCCATCCCTGCCGAAACCCAGCCACAAAAAATGGTGAACATGGCTGTTAGGGCTAAAGAATGCTCTCGTCAAGGCAATGCCCATCTAAAAAAGAAGTGATCTTCAAAACAGATTATAAGCCAAAACTTCCCTTCATTGTCAATGTGTTCCTCATATTTTTTTTATAATTTCCCTCTTTTCAAATGAGATTAATTTGGACTCATACTTCTAAGGAAGTTGGGTCAAATAGGTATCGTTCCTTATATCTTCAGTGCATTTGTTCTCCTCCAAGACTTAGAATCTCAGATATATACAAGGTATGTCCCATAAGTTCCCGGACTGGGTCGATAAAAAAATAAATAAATGAAAATTCTAAATAAATTTGACTGTTTATTATAGAAAAAATATCTGGCAACACGGTGGTACCAATATCGAGGCGGTACGTGCGCGCGCGACAAGGTCATTCTAATTTATTTAAAGGTCACACCTAGAGCTGCGGCGATTTTACGATGGAACAAAAATTGAAGCAGAGGATTTGCATAGAATTTTGTGTGAAACTTCAAATATCAGCAACCGAAACTTTTGAAATGCTTAAGAAAGCATTCTCCAATGACGCGCCAAAGAGAACAACTGTTTTTGAATGGCATTCTAGATTTAAAGCTGGCAGAATTTCCATTGAAGATGATCCTCGTCAAGGACGCCCAAAATTTTAAAGGACTGATGAAAATGTGCAAAAAATCACCAATTTGATAAAATAAAATCCTCGAACCACTTTGCTGGAGCTAGAGCAAGACACAGGCATCTCTAAAACAACGATTGGAAGGATCGTAACCGAATATTTGAAGCTCAAAAAGACTCCTGCGAAATTCATCCCAAGATCCTCACTAATAAGCAAAAACTATGTCGGCTTGCAACCTGTGAGAACATGTTGGAAATGACAAGAACGGATCCGGAATGGAAAGACAAGATATTCACAGGCGACGAGACATGGGTCTATGGCTATGACCCTGAAACCAAGCGACAATCTGACGAGTGGAGAGGTCAGGGTGAGCCTAGACCCAAAAAATCCAGGATATTGAAATCCCGAAACAAGGTGTTGCTGGTCGCTTTTTTGGATAATAAGGGCATTGTTCATCACGAGTATCTTCCTGCAGGCCAAACAGTTATTAAGGAAATGTATTTGGGCATTCTTCGCCATCTAAGGGAAGCGATTCGAAAAAAAAAGCCAGATAAATAGACTAATGGTGACTGGATCCTACACCATGACAATGCCCGCCCTCACACAGCGCACTTGATGACGAGTTTTTTTGGCGAAAAACGGAATACAAATCCTACCTCAACCACCCTATTCCCCAGACATCTCACCAAATGACTTTTTCCTGTTCCCCAAACTTAAAGCAGTTCTAAAAGGAAGACATTTTGACACCAGGGATGACATAATAGAAAATCGCTGTTGGCATTGAAGAGCATTCCAAAAGAGGCCTATCAAAACTGTTTCGACAGTTGTGAGAAACGATGGCGTTGGTGCGTTGAAGCAAGGGAGGATTACTTTGAAATGTTTTAATATTTTTTTGAAAAAAATATCTTACCTTTTTTTTTATGGACCCAGTCCGGGAACTTATATGGGACATACCTTGTACCTTACTCCAATCCTCTACCCTCTAGATAGGTATGTTTGGATGTTGTTTTAAAACTCCAATCTAAGTGTAGTTTATAATATATTTATCGATTAATCACGAAACAAGATGTCTTCAGCGCGAGTTAGGAAATTGATACTTGACAGCTGAGCTTTCACGCAAGGCTGTAAAGAAGGTGATTTGTAGCTGTCATTAGGCTCAATACTCTTCTGCAATCGAATAATTTTCCTTGACGATCTGGTGGAAGGTTCTCTTTGTTGATCCACCCCTTTGTTTAAAGATAGATCTGACTTTTACGAATTCTATCTTGCAATCCTCAAGGCTTTTGTTGAATTGAGACATCACTGTGATTGCAAGAATTTTAGAATAATTAAGAAGATATTCTCTTGAAATCTAATGTGCAAATAAAATTTTCATTCTTAAAATAGAATATGATCTTCTATGCTAATGCCCTTCTAAAGGAATTTAGACAAAATAAAGTTTATGCTAAAAATTGATATTTATCAAATAAGCACCCAAATATTGTAATAAAACTCCTAGGGAACCTGCAGTCGTTTCGGGAAAAGTGCAAATAAAAAAAGCTATAGAAGACGAATATAAAATATAAGCGCATATATATCCAGTCGATTTGTAGGTTATTGTTACTAAAATTCTAGTTACCTTTAAGTCATGCTACTGGTCAAAAAAAGAACTCTTCCATGCCATGAACGCTCAAACATTAGAATCACTCAGGAATTTTTCAATGGCCTTTTATAAATAGGATAAATAGTCAATTTATCAATAGGACTGATGTTTTGGGTTATTGTTGAGCGTGTGTGTTTGGTTTAGTTTTATTATTTTATATTGCATGAAGGTTTTTACAAATTAAAGTGAAAATATCAGGATTCTAGAGATAGTTTTTTTTTTTTTAAATCTTTAATTCGTATCTTAAGCTATTCGGGCTTGTGTGTATGTGTAAGCTAGGGATATGAATTAAAGCTTTTAAAAGAAACATATCTTATAAGCCAGATACAATTTTCACCTTTATATATTGATACAAGGTAGTATTTTATTGAATTGTTTTACTAATTAATTACTTGTTTTTTTTACACGCAGAAGAAATAGCGCCATTTGATGTATGCAACAACAACAACAACAACAACAAAAACCTTTATTAAGACACTATTGTCTTACAAGGGGATTCCCCTAAAAAGTTATATATGTACATGAGTGAGGAGGAAAAGCAATTTAGAGGGGGGGGGCAATCAGCCGTTGTCTGTGCAGTTGAGCACTTCTTCTCTCATTTTACCAATCGCCTTGTAATATTTAAAATATTTGTAAACAAATGTTTTATCCAGCAGGAGAGTAGTGAAGATTTTATATACATGTTGTTCATTCATTTGATGTATGCTTCCGTTGACAGTTACCACATTTGGGACGGGTTGTCTGATATTTTATACACGTTTATGTGAAGTGGGTTTAATCACATTTTACAAATCTTAATATTTGACATTCATATTAAGAATGACTAAAATGTTAACATTTGGGACATTATCTAGGATCTTGGGTCGCCTTATATTCAATTTTTCACATCATTTCACATAAGTGTGTGATCTTGAAGATTTCCTTGCTCTTGAATGTTTTTGGTAGAGTAACATTAACTAGGGAAGATGTAGTTCTTCCTTAGTGGTGGCCTTGCGAAGCTTTGATAATCATTAACAGCTCGAATCATTTGTTTTCCAGTGGATTTGTCGTGAATATCAACTTTCCGAAAAATTGCTTGAAATAAGCACGTTATCATGGTTTCAAGCTACCGACCTCATCATATCATTTTTGTGAAGTTTTGTATTTTTAGTAGAAAAGGCCAAGTAGAATATCTGACCCTACGCTAATGGGAGCCATGGCTAAAAAAGACGATAGAGTTATTCTTGATAAAAGATCAAACCAGAATTTTTCGGTTTTTGAATCCAGTTTTTTTTTTATCACCATCACATTTGAATTGCTGTAATTCCTTTAAAAATTCCAATTTTAAAAATATTGATAAATACAAATGAAAAATGTTTATTTCTAAAAATCTAAGCAATTTTGAAACAAAGATTTTGATCTTTATAATTCAACAAATTTGAAATATATAATTGATATATGCGTTTTAAATTCATGGGTTTAATTCTCTCCAATTTGTTATTAAGTAGGATAAGTCTTTCTTTACATCTTATTAGTTTTAGTAGTAGAATTGTTTTTGGATAAGCAGAAATCCAGTATTCTCCGAATAAATGGATTAGTTGTAAGCATGCCTATTTAAGAACCTTTATTTCATGTCTGTCCATAAATCTTATGATCGATTTTTAACATACTTACAGGAGATCTAGAAGGGGAACCTTGATAACAATCCAAGTTTTTTTTTTTTAATACAGCGAAAAGACCAAAACCCAGTTTGGTTGTGGTTCCTTTTTAAAAAGTAATAGAAGCTCGTTAGAAACAATTACATCCTTTCAAAATGATAATATACCATGTAAAATTTGAGTAATCGTACAAGAGATATTGTAAAACGAGATTTTGTATTACCCATAAGCACCCTTCTGTGTTTCTTATGTGTGAGGGGAAAATATCCAAAATCATTTCTAAAAAAGATTAGAATTAGTTAAAAGATTATAAAGCATTTCCATAAAACGCTCCTCTATTGAGGACCTTTTGGTGAACGACCATTTCCCTGGGCATTCAACCTTTCAAAATAACATGATTTGACAAATAAAGTAACTTTAAATATAGGACCCTAATCCAGGATAAAATTAAGGAAATATCCATGTTTTAGGTAGTATTTTAATAGAGGTTCTCTACTGAGTTATATATATTGAAACTCTCTCTTCTCTTCTCTCTTTACATGAAAATGTGTAATGGAGGTCTGAAATTTATAGATTAATAATTGTGATATATAAAATTCAATAAAGTTTTATATAATTCTTTAGTTATCTTTAGTTCAAATAATTAACCATTTGGATAGTCAAGTAAAAGAATTAATAATCAAATACAGTAGAACTTGTATAATTCGATCGTTTTTAATTCTAAAACGCCTTTAATTTCCTATATATAGAATTTTCGTTTTTAATTTGAATTTTTGGATAATTCGAAATTTTATTTGATCTCTTGGACTTCGAATTATCCAAGTTCGAATGTAGTACAAAATTCGTACTCATAATGTGAGTGTTGAAAATGTTCAACTTGGGGAAATGCAGTTTGGTATTTGGATCTTTACAATTTTTGTTTTTCTTCTTATGATTTAGGAAACGAGACTATGGAATCATACACTTCACAAATAAGCATGATTTTTCAGTTGTATATGGTTTCTCAAATAGCTATGTGCATATATTTTGAAATTTATGTACAATTCCTTAATAGAATTCAAAATGCTTTGGTTAGGAGTAATCCTTGTTCTTGACCAAATAATGGCTATGATGATGTAGAGATAAACAGAAACATCAGATGATATATAGAGAGAATACATATTGATATATCCCAATATATTATTTAGTTATTTAGAAGAATATTTTGACGCCAGAATCAACAATGGGGCAGTTGGGAGATTAAACTTTTTATAAGAAAAGGGTGAGGCGCATTTATTAGTCGTCCTCGTATATTGACCATTCTATAAAGGTCAATCCTTCGGTTCTTGTTGAACTCTCCAGATAAATGCAAAAATATTTATTCGAGAACATTTCAATAAAATAAAATCGGAAATTCTATGAGCTGAAGAACATCGGAGATTTCTGTGCAGCGAAGATCATCGGATTTAGCTATGCGGCGGAGGTCAACGAAAAAATATATGTGTGGGAAAGTTCATTTAGAATAATATGCACAGCGAGTTCATGAGGAATATTTGTTTGGTGGAGTTCTTCGGGATAATATGTACTCAGCGGAGATCATTGGGATTATATGTACACAGCGAAGATCATTGGAAATAGCTGTGCTCAGCGAAGTTCATCGGGAATATATCTGTGATCAGCGAAGATCATCCGGAATATCTATGCTCAGCGAAGATCATCGGGAATAACTGTGCTCAGAGAGGATCATCGGGAATATATCTGTGCTCAGCGAAGATCTTCCAGAATATATCTGTGATCAGCGAAAATCATCGGTTTATATCGGTGATCAGCGAAGTTCTTCCAGAATATATCTGTGATCAGCGAAGATCATCGGGAATAACAGTGCTCCGCGAAGATCATCGGAAATATATCAGTGCTCAGCGAAGTTAATCGGGAATATCTGTTCTCAGCAAAGATCATCGGGAATATCTGTGCTCAGCGAAGATCATCGGGAATATGTGTGCTCAGCGAAGTTCAACGGGAATATATCTGTGATCAGCGAAATTCATCGGGAATATCTGTGCACAGCGAACATCATCGGGAATATCTGTGCTCAGCGAAAATCATCGGGAATAACTATGCTCAGCGAACATCATCGGGAATAACTGTGCTCAGCGAGAATCATCGGGAATATATCTGTGATCAGCGAAGTTCTTCGGCAATATATCTGTGATCAGCGAAGTTTTCCGGGAATATCTAAGTCCAGAAAATATCAACGGGAATATCTGTGCTCAGCGTAGATCAACGGGAATATATGAGCCCAGCGAAGTTAATCGCGAATATCTGTGCTCAGCTAATATCATCGGGGATATATCTGTGCTCAGCGAAGTTAATCGGGAATATCTGTTCTCAGCAAAGGTCATCGAGAATATCTGTGATCAACGAAGTTCATCGGGAATATTTATGCTCAGAGAATATCTTCGGGAATATCTATGCTCAGCGAAGATCATCGAGAATACCTATGCGCAATGAAGATAATCGGGAATATATGTGCTCAGCGAATTTCATTGGGAATATCTATACTCAGCGAGGATCATCGCAATATCAGTTTTCAGAGAAGATCTCCGAGAATATCTGTGCTAAGCGAGGATTATTAGGGATATCTGAGTTCAATGAAGATCATCGGGATAATCTATGCTCAGCGAGGTTCATCAGGAATATCTGTATTCAGTGAATATCATCGGAAATATCTGTGCTCAATAAAGTTCATCGGGAATATCTGTGTTCAGCGAAGATCATCGGGAATATATGTTCTCAGCGAAATTCATTGTGAATAACTATGCTCAGCGAAGTTCATTGATAATATCTGTGCTCAGCGAAGATAATCGGGAATATCTGTGCTCAGCGAAGTTCATCGGGAATATCTGTGTTCAGTGAAGTTATTCAGGAATATCTGCACTCAGCGAAGATCATCGGGAATTTCTGTGCTCAAGGAAGTTCATAGAGAATATTTATGCTCAAGGAATATCATCGGGAATATCTGTGTTCAACGAAGTTCATCAGTAATATTTATGCTCAAAGAAGATCATCGGATATATCTGTGCTCAACTAAGATCATCGGGAATATCTGTGCTTAGCGAAGTTCGTCGGGAATATCTGCTCAATGATGATAATCGGGAATATCTGTACTCAATGAAGTTCATTGGTGTTAACTGTTTACCGCGAAGTTTATTGGAATAAACTGTGCTCAGCGAAAGTTATCGGAAATATCTGCTCAGCGAAGATCATCGGGAATATATCTGTGCTCAGCGAAGATCAACGGGAATATATGAGCTCAGCGAAGTTATTCGGGAATATCTGTGCTAAGCGAAGTTCAACGGGAATATATGAGCTCAGCGAAGATAATCGGGAATAACTGTTCTCAGCGATGATCATCGGGAATATCTGTGCTCAGCGAAGTTAATCGGGAATATCTGTGCTCAGCGAAGTTCATAGAGAATATTTATGCTCAAGGAATATCATCGGGAATATCTGTGTTCAACGAAGTTCATCAGTAATATTTATGCTCAAGGAATATCATCGGGAATATCTGTGTTCAACGAAGTTCATCAGTAATATTTATGCTCGAAGAAGATCATCGGGAATATCTGTGCTCCACTAAGATCATCGGGAATATCTGTGCTTAGCGAAGATCGTCGGGAATATCTGCTCAATGATGATACTCGGGAATATCTTTTCTCAATGAAGTAGATTGGTATTAACTGTTCTCAGCGAAATCAATTGGAAATAACTGTGCTCAGCGAAAGTTATCGGAAATATCTGTGCTCAGCGAAGATCATTGGGAATATATCTGTGCTCAGCGAATATCATCGGGAAAATATGTGCTCAGTGAAGATCATCGGGAATATCTGTGTTTAGCTAAGATCCTCTGGAATATCTGTGATCAGCGAAGTTCATCGGGAATATCTGTGCTAGGCGAAGACAATCGGGAATATCTGTGCTCCGAGAAGATCTTCTAGAATATCTGTGCTCAGCTATGATTATCAGGGATATTTGTGCTCAATGAAGATTATCGGGAATATCTGTGCTCAGCGAAGTTAATCGGGAATATCTGTTCTCAGCAAAGGTCATCGAGAATATCTGTGATCAACGAAGTTCATCGGGAATATTTATGCTCAGGGAATATCTTCGGGAATATCTATGCTCAGCGAAGAACATCGAGAATACCTATGCGGAATGAAGATAATCGGGAATATATGTGCTCAGCGAAGTTCATTGGGAATATCTATACTCAGCGAGGATCATCGCAATATCAGTTCTCAGAGAAAATCTCCGAGAATATCTGTGCTAAGCGAAGATTATTAGGGATATCTGTGCTCAGTGAATATCATCGGAAATATCTGTGCTCAATGAAGTTCATCGGGAATATCTGTGTTCAGCGAAGATCATCGGGAATATATGTTCTCAGCGAAATTCATTGGGAATATAATGCTCAGCGAAGTTCATCGGGAATATCTGTTTTCAGTGAAGTTATTCAGGAATATCTGCACTCAGCGAAGATCATCGGGAATTTCTGTGCTCAAAGAAGTTCATAGAGAATATTTATGCTCAAGGAATATCATCGGGAATTTCTGTGTTCAACGAAGTTCATCAGTAATATTTATGCTCAAAGAAGATCATCGGAAATATCTGTGCTCAACTAAGATCATCGGGAATATCTGTGCTTAGCGAAGATCGTCGGGAATATCTGCTCAATGATGATAATCGGGAATATCTGTACTCAATGAAGTTCATTGGTGTTAACTGTTTACCGCGAAGTTTATTGGAATAAACTGTGCTCAGCGAAAGTTATCGGAAATATCTGCTCAGCGAAGATTATCGGGAATATATCTGTGCTCAGCGAAGATCAACGGGAATATATGAGCTCAGCGAAGTTATTCGGGAATATCTGTGCTAAGCGAAGTTCAACGGGAATATATGAGCTCAGCGAAGATAATCGGGAATAACTGTTCTCAGCGATGATCACCGGGAATATCTGTGCTCAGCGAAGTTAATCGGGAATATCTGTGCTCAGCGAAGTTCATAGAGAATATTTATGCTCAAGGAATATCATCGGGAATATCTGTGTTCAACGAAGTTCATCAGTAATATTTATGCTCAAGGAATATCATCGGGAATATCTGTGTTCAACGAAGTTCATCAGTAATATTTATGCTCGAAGAAGATCATCGGGAATATCTGTGCTCCACTAAGATCATCGGGAATATCTGCTCAATGATGATAATCGGGAATATCTTTTCTCAATAAACTTCATTGGTATTAACTATTCTCAGCGAAGTCAATTGGAAATAACTGGGCTCAGCGAAAGTTATCGGAAATATCTGTGCTCAGCGAAGATCATTGGGAATATATCTGTGCTCAGCGAATATCATCGGGAAAATATGTGCTCAGCGAAGATCATCGGGAATATCTGTGTTCATCTAAGATCCTCTGGAATATCTGTGATCAGCGAAGTTCATCGGGAATAGCTGTGCTAGGCGAAGACAATCGGGAATATCTGTGCTCCGAGAAGATCTTCGAGAATATCTGTGCTCAGCTATGATTATCAGGGATATTTGTGCTCAATGAAGATTATCGGGAATATCTGTGCTCAGCGAATATCATCGGGAATATATGTGCTCAGCGAAGATCATCGGGAATATCTGTGCTCAGCTAAGATCCTCTGGAAAATCTGTGATTAGCGAAGTTCATCGGGAATATCTGTGCTCAGCGAAAATCAACGGGAATATATGAGCTCAGCGAAGTTATTCGGGAATATCTGTGCTAAGCGAAGATAATCCGGGATAACTGTTCTCAGCGATGATCATCGGGAATATCTGTGCTCAACAAGGTTCATCGGGAATATTTATGCTCAGGGAAGATCATCGAGAATATCTGTGCTCAGAGAAGATCATCGGGGATATCTGTGCTGAGCGAAAATCATCGGGAATATCTGTGCTTAGCGATGATCATCGGGAATATCTATGCTCAAAGAAGATAATCGGGAATATATTTGCTCAGCGAAGTTCATTGGGAATAAATGTGCTCCGCGAAATTCATCGGATATATCTGTGATCAGCGAAATTCTTCGGAAATATCTATGCTCAGCGAGGATCATCGGGAATATCTGTTCTCAGAGAATATCTCCGAGAATATCTTTGCTCAGCGAAGATTATCAGGGATATCTGTGCTCAACGAAGATCATCAGGAATATATGTGCTCAGCAAAGTTCATCAGAAATATCTGTGCTCAGAGAAGATCATCAGGAAAATCTATGCTCAATGAAGTTCATCGGGAATATCTGTGTTCAGCGAAGATCATCGGGAATATATATGCTCAGCGAAGATCATCGGGAATATATGTGCTCAGCTAAGAACATCGGGAATATCTGCGTTCAGCGAAGTTAATCGGGAATATCTGTGCTCAGCAAAGATCAACGGGAATATATGAGCTAAGCGGAGTTAATCCGGAATATCTCTGCTCAACGAAATTCATCGGCATTATATGAGCTCAGCGAAGTTAATCGGGAATATCTGTGCTCAGCGAAGATCAACGAGAATATATGAGCTCCGAAAAGTTATTTAGGAATATCTGCACTCAGCGAAGTTCATCGGGAATATCTGTGCTCAACGAAGTCTTAGAGAATATTTATGCTCAAGGAATATCATCGGGAATATCTGTGTTCAACGAAGTTCATCAGTAATATTTATGCTCAAAGAAGATCATCGGGAATATCTGTGCTCAACTAAGATCATCTGGAATATCTGTGCTTAGCGAAGTTCGTCGGGAATATCTGCTCAATGATGATAATCGGGAATATCTGTACTCAATGAAGTTCATTGGTATTAAATGTGTACAGCGAAGTTTATTGGAATAAACTGTGCTCAGCGAAAGTTATCGGAAATATCTGTGCTCAGCGAAGATCATCGGGAATATATCTGTGCTCAGCGAATATCATCGGGAATATATGTGCTCAGCGAATATCATCGAGATTATTTATGCTCAGGGTAGATCATCGAGAATATCTGTGCTCAGAGAA
>CP092877.1:32787615-32855818 GCA_030710605.1 Cordylochernes scorpioides
TACAATAGGATCCCCTGCTCCCCGATAGAATGCTCCTGCTCTCATAAAAATCCATTCTTACATAAAAGTGCTAGAATCTGTCCGGATTGGTTTGTTTCTGTATAGACTACTTGTGCCAAAAGTCCTTTTTTTATATCGCCTCCAGAATCGCTAGTGCCTATTACTAGTGCCAATACAGAAACGGCCCTACGTGCACAATTCTCCCATAGAGTTCTAGAACGGCATCACTCAAGACTGCTTTGACGTTGAGTCAAAGCAAGTAGTAAGCATGCCTTCGAATGCCTAGAGTAGGGGTCCTTTTCCAGTAGTCTCCAGGAACTACTACACTCAATTTCCACCTTCTACCATACTCTGATACTCACTCTCCAGTCATTCTGTGAACACACCGACTGACCTTCTCTGGCTTCAGTGTCCGGAAGAATCTTATTTTAAAGACTTCCTAGGACCATTGATGCCACTACTATTGACACCTCAATCAATTTTTTTCTGTAATCCTACAAAAAGATAATCCATATTTTTAAAGGACTCTCTTCCACAAATATTTTCACAAATAAGGTTAAATACCTATAATCCCATCGTTATCGCCGTTGTTTTTAAAAAAGTTTTAAAACAACTAACATCGACAAGAAAGCCGTTTACATGGGCTTATTTAAATACGACCATGTATATTCCTATCGAATTTGTGCTCTTATACTATTGTACCTATTTGTTTACTCAATTTTTTTAGCCTAATATTATTTCCTACCAGCTTATTTTGCATAAAAATTGCTTTATGCGGAAATTTCTAGAATATCGGAAAAAAAAAACTGTAGAGACGAACTTTCAAGAACTTGCAAAATAGATGATTTATTGTACTCATTATTGTGCTTATAGGTGTTTGCTGTTGGTCTTCAATAAAATTCTGCCACTCGCACATTTCCGCATTTATTGTAAGCACCACTATAGATGTCGATGAAAATAACCTTTTAGATCAGCTTTTCAAAACAAATTTCTACAGTCCCAAATGCGATGGAAAACTATAGATGGGGATTTAATTTAAAAGAGAACTTTCATGCATGTACGTTTGGGTGTATATATTCTCTTTTTTTTTTCTAATGATATAATGATACGTAATCACATCCCAAAACTCTCCCTCCCCCGCAAACTTCCCAGTTGTGACATTCCACACCGGGCAAGTCTCCAGCTTCTAGGAAGGGGCGTTGCGGTGTCAGCGACCTTGGTATCCTAAATTGGAGCGATTGTTCACTTCCTCTCCACACGGCGGGGGTTTTACCCAAGACGACTCAAATCAGCAGAAATTTATCTTAATCCTTTGTGCTTAAACTTCTCGGAGAATCAGATCAATTGATTGTATTCAGCCAATTTCAGCCTTTGATTGAGCCAAATTTCTATTCTATTCTGATTGTATTCAAACAGGTTGTTGACCTTTTTTTTTCGGAAAAATAAACTTAGGGGTGAATCAATTATTCGTTAAATTCTGATTCTCTCAACAGTAAGATAGCTTGCATTGGTGTACGATTATCGCCAAGATTGTATAAACTTTGATCTCTTGAAACAATGGATGTAAAATCTCCAATGAACGACCAACGAGCGACCACCTTTGTATACTATGTAAAAAATAGTTTTAAAAACTTATAATAAAATACATTAAAATGCCCTCAGAGAGAGAGGCAATGATAATGGACAACTTTATTAACTTCAGGTCAACAGCTAAATAAAATTTCGAAAGAGAGAGATTAAAACATTTTTATTGATATCTAGTCGATTATACATTTTAAACAAATAAATAAAAAATAATGGGAATTTTTACAATGATTTATGAGTGAGGGAGACTCCACCATCTTGATAGGGTCCTTCTCCAGACCAGGAGGAGGTCTTCTTGGACCCGCCGTAATTCCAGGGCCAGGAAGTGCCTATATATACGCGCCTTTGCAGACGCGAGGATGGCCAGTGCGTCGTCCTACAGGCCATGCCCGAAATTCAGGCCTGCAGGTCAGGGGGCTCCTGGATGATGGTGAAGGCCTCTACGATGACTGGTCTGATCCGCCTACAAGGCCAGTAGCGGTGGGCCAGTGACAGGTCTCCGGACCCACAGGCGATGCAGGACTTCCGGGCTGAGGCAGGATGTGCTGAATGGGGAAGGGCATGCAGGATCAGTCGTACCGCTACGTCGGCGTTGTGCCCGGAGAAAACACACCTACGAAGCGATGACCAGGCGATGGTGACGGGCAGGTCAACGTGAGGCTGCCATCGGCTCAGGAGATGGAAGATGGGTAGAGCAGCCAGGCGTGGGCGCTCTAACATGCGGCGGGCGGTGCGGGTGGTCAGTCGCTGGAAGGCAGTAGCCGTTCCGCGAAGCACGATAGCCTTCCTGACGCCGTTGACCCGGTAGGATCCGCGGCAGTTTTCGTCCATGAGTCGGCTGGTAAACCGCGACAGAGCAGCTTCGTCCGCGAGGGCAGCGCGCGTGGCGGGAAGAAGGGGGGACTCATGGCCGATAAGGTCTCCAACCCGCGCTTCCACCCACTGCGAGGCGGCGAGGAGATCGGGGGGACGGAGAAACCTGCAAGGTGTGTAAGGTTAGAAGCTGATTCTGCGGCAGCACCTTGTGGTTCAGGGCCAGGATCTCCGAGAAGGTCTCCCAGACTCCGAGCAGCCGTTGACGTCGAGCTGGAAGCCAGGTCCCGGGTGGAAGATGAGTCAGCCAGGCGCTTAGGCCACCGCGCAACGCAGTCCGCGCCCCCTTGAGGAACGCCAACTGCATCTGCGTGTCGAGGTCAAGAAGGCCAAAGCCACCTAGAGAGACGGGTCTAAATATGATGCCAGCCAGCAACCAAGCGATGCGATCGGGACCTGATGATCTGCGCTGAGCACAGATATTCCCGATGATCTTTGCTGAGCACATATATTTTCGATGAACTTCGCTGAGCAAATATATTCCCGATTAACTTCCCAGAACACAGATATTACCGATGATATTCCCTGAGCACATATATTCCCGATGATCTTCGCTGAAAACAGATATTCCCGATAATCTTCATTGAGCACAGATATCCCTGATAGTCTTCGCTGAGAACAGATATTCTCGGAGCACAGATATTCCCGATGATCTTCGCTGACCACAGATATTCCCAATGAACTTCGCTGAGCACAGATATTCCCGATGATCTTTGCTGAGCAAAGTTATTCCTGATGATCTTCGCTGAGCACAGATATATTCCCGATGATCTTCGCTGAGTACAGATATATTCCCGATGATCTTCGCTGAGCACAGATATTTCCGATGAACTTCGCTAAGCAGAATTATTCCTAATGAACTTCGCTGAAAACAGTTATTCCCAATGATCTCCAATGAGTACAGGTATTCCCGATTATATTTATTGAATATAGATATTCCTGATAATCCTCGCTAAGAACAGATATTTCCGATGATTTTCGCTCAGCACAGATATTCCCGATGAACTCCGCTGAGAATAGATATTCCCGAATATTTCTCCGAGCACAGATATTCCCGATTATCTTAATTGAGTAAAGATATTCTGATGATCCTCGCTAAGAACAGATATTTCCGATGATTTTCGCTGACCACAGATATTCCCGATGAATTCCGCTGAGAATAGATATTCCCGATGATCTTCGTTGAGCACAGATATTACCGAATATTTCGCTGAGCATAGATATATTCCCGATGATCTTCGGTGAGCAGTAATTCCCGATTTAATTTGCTGAGCACATATATTCCCGTTGTTCTTCGCTGAGAACAGATATTCCCGATTAACTTCGCTTAGCATATATTATCCCGTTGATCTTCGCTGAGCACAGATATTCCAGATAATCTTCATTGAGCACAGATATCCCTGATAATCTTTGCTGAGCACAGATATTCTCGTAGATCTTCCCGGAGCACAGATATTTCCGATGAACTTCGCTGGGTACAGATATTTCCGATGATATTCGCTGAGCTCAGATATTCCCGATGTACTTCGCTGAACACATATATTCCCGATGATCTTCGCTGATCACAGATATATTCTGATGATATTCATTGAGCAGATTTTCCCGATGATCTTGGATAAGCACAGATATTACCGCTGAACACAGATATTCCCGATGATCTTCTCTGAGTACATATATTCCCGATGATCTTCGCTGATCACAGATATTCCCGATGATCTTCGTTGACCACAGATATTCCCGATGATCTTCGCTGAGCGCAGATATTCCCTAATAACCTCAATGAAAACAGATATCCCCGATGAACTTCGCTGAGCACAGATATTCCCGATGAATTTCACTGAGAATATATATTCCCGATGATCTTCTCTGAGCACATATATTCCGGATGATCTTCGCTGTTAACAGATATTCCCGATGATCTTCGCTGAGCACAGATATTCTCGATGCTCTTCACTGAGAAAATATATTCCCGATGATCTTCTTTGAGCACATATATTCCCGATGATATTCACTGAGCACATATATTTCCGATAATTTTCAATGAGCAAAGATATCCCTAATAATCTTCGCTGAGCACAGATATTCTCAAAGATCTTCTCGGAGCACATATATTCTGATGATCTTCGCTGAACACAGATATTCCTGATGAACTTCGCTGAACACAGATTTTCCCGATTATATTCGCTAAGCACAGATATTTCCGATGACTTTCGCTTTGCACAGATATTTCCGATGAACTTCGCTAAGCAGAATTTTTCCTAATAGACTTCGCTAAGCAAAGTTATTCCTAATGAACTTCACTGAGTAAAGATATTCCCGATTATCTTCGCTGAGCACAGATATTCCATATAGTGTTCGCTGAGCACAGATATACCCGATGAATTTCGCTGATTACCGATCTTATCGATGATCTTCGTTGAGCACAGATATTCTCGATGATCTTCGCTAAGTACAGATATTTCCGATGATCTTCGCTGTGCACAGATATTCCCGATGATCTTCGCTGATCACATATATATTCTCGATGGAGATCGCTGAGCAGAGCTAAACACGATGAACTTCGCTGAATACCGAAATACTCGATGATCTTCGCTGAGCACATATAATCTCGTTGAAATTCTCTGGGTAGAAATATTCCCGATGATCTTCGCTTGGCTCAGATATTCCCGATCATCTTCGCTGAGCACAGATATTTCCGATGAACTTCACTGAGCAAATATATTCCCGATGAACCTCGCTGAGCAAATATATTCCCGATGAACTTCCCAGAGAACAGATATTCTAGATGATCTCCCTGAGCACATATATTCCCGGTGAAATTCTCTCAAAACCAATATACAGATATAGTACAGACCAATAGTACAGATATTTCCGAAGAATTTCGCTGAACACATATATTCCCGATGAACTTCGCTGAGCACATATATTCCCGATTATCTTCGCAGAGCACAGATATTTCCAATGAACTTCACTTAGCACAGATATTCCCAAAGATCTTCGATAAGCACAGATATTCTCCATGAATTTCGCTTAGCACATATAATCCCGATCAACTTCATTGAGCACAAATATTCCTGATTATCTTCGCTGAGCACAGATATTTCCGATGAACTTCACTAATTAGAATTATTCCCAATGAACTTCGCTGAGCACAGTTATTCCCAATGAACTTCACTGAGTAAAAATATTCCCGATTATCTTCGCTGAGCACAGTTATTCCCGGTGAACTTCTCTGAGCGGAGATATTTCCGATGAACTTCGCTGACAATATATATTCCCGATTAACTTCCCAGGGCACAGAAATTCCCGATGATCTTCCTTAAGCAGATATATTCCCGATGATATTCGCTGTGCACAGATATTACCGATGATCTTCATTGAGCATAGATATCCCTGATAATCTTCGCTGAGGACAGTTATTCATAATGAACTTCGCTGAGAACAGTTATACGTAAAGTACTTCACTGAGTACAGATATTTCCGATGAATTTCGCTGAACACATATATTCCCGATGAACTTCGCTGAGCACATATATTCCCGATGAACTTCGCTGAGCACAAATATTCCCGATAATCTTCATTGAGCAAAGATATCCCTGATAAACTTTGCTGAGTACAGATATTCTCGAAGATCTTTTCGGAGCACAGATTATCCTGATGATCCTCGCTGACCACAGACATTCCCGATGAACTTCGCTGAACACAAATATTCGTGATGAACTTCGCTGAGCTCAGATATTCCCGATGATCTTTCCTGAGCAAAGTTATTCACGATAATCTTCTCTGAGCACTGATATTCCCGATGATCTTTGATGAACAAAGTTATTCCCGATGATCTTCGCTGAGCACAGATATATTCCCGCTGAACTTTGCTGAGCACAGATATATTCCCGATTAACTTCGCTAAGCACAGATATTTCCGATGACTTTCGCTTAGCACAGAAATTCCCGATGAACTTCGCTAAGCAGAATTATTCCCAATGAACTTCACTGAGAACAGATATTCCCGATTATCTTCGCTGAGCACAGATATTCCCGATGCTCCTCGCTGAGCACATATATTCCCTTTGATCTTCGCTGAGCAAAGTTATTCCATATGAATTTTTCTGAGCACAGATATTCCCTATAGTGTTCCCTGAGCACAGATATACCCGATGAACTTCGCTGATTACCGATATTTGCGATGATCTTCGCTGAGAACAGATTTTCCCAATGATCTTCGCTAAAGCACAGATATTTTCAATAGTGTTCGTTGAGCACAGATATACCCGATGAACTTTGCTGATTGCCGATTTTCCCGATGATCTTCGCTGAACACAGATATTCCCCATGAACTTCGTTAAGTACAGATATTTACGATGATCTTCGCTGAGCACATATATATTCCCGATAGAGATCGCTGAGCACAGTTTTAAGGATGAACTTCGTTGAATACCGATATTCTCGATGATCTTTCGTTGAGCACATATAATCTCGATGAAATTCTCTGGGTAGAAATATGATCTTTGCTTGGCACAGATATTCCCGATTATCTACGCTGTGCACAGATATTCCTAGTGAACATCTCTGAGCACAGATATTCCCGATGTACTTCGCTGACAGCATATATTACCGATGAACTTTCCAGAGCACAGATATTCCCGATGATCTTTCCTAAGCAGATATATTCCCAATGAACTTCGCTGAGCATAGATATTCCTGGTGATCTTCATTAAGCACAGATATCCCTGATAGTTTTCGCTGAGGACAATTATTCCCAATGAACTTCGCTGAGAACAGTTATTCCTTAAGTATTTCACTGAGTACCGATATTCCCGATCTATTTCATTGAGCACAAATATTCCTGATGATCGTCGCTGAGCACAGATATTCCCGTTAAACTTCGCTGAGAACAGATATTCCCGATTAACTTAGCTGAGCTCATATATTCCCGTTGATCTTCAGTAAGACAGATATTCCCTGATAATCCTCATTGAGCACAGATATCCTTGATAATCTTCGCTGAGCACAGATATTTCCGATGATCTTCGCTTAGCAAAGATATTCCTGATGATCTTCATTGAGCACAGATATTCCCGATCATCTTCGCTGAGCACAGATATTTCCGATGTACTTCACTGAACAAATATATTCCCGATGAACATCGCTGAGCAAATATATTCCCGATGAACTTCCCAGAGCACAGATATTCTCGATGATATCTCCTGAGCACATATATTCCCGGTGAAATTCTCTGAACACCAATTTTCCCGATTATCTTCGCTGAGCACAGATATTCCCGTTGAATTTCGCTTAGCACAGAAATTCCCGATGATCATCGCTGAGCACATATATTCCCGATGATCTGCGCTGATCACAGATATATTCCCGATGATATTCATTGAGCATATATCCCCGATGATCTTAGCTAAGCACAGATATTACTGATTTACTTCGTTGAGCACAGATATTCCCGATGATATTCCCTGAGCAAAAGATGTTCTTAGCTGAGCACATATATTCCCGATGATCTTTGCTGAGCATATATATTCCCGATGATCTTCGCTGAACACAGATATTCCCGATGAACTTCATTGAGCATAGATATTCCTGATGAACTTCGCTGAGCACAGATATTTCTGATGAACTTTGCTGAGCACGTATATTCCTGATGATATTCGTTGAGCACAGATATCCCTGATAATCTTCGATGAGCAAAGATATTTTCGGACATCTTCACTGAAAACAGATATTCCCGATGATCCTCGCTGAGCATAGATATTTCCGATGACTTTCGCTGATTACAGATATATCCGATTAACTTCGCTGAGCACATTTATTCCCAATGAACTTCGCTGAGCAAATATATTCCCGATTATTTTCTTCGAGCATAGATATTCCCGATGATTTTCGCTGAGCACAGATATTTCCGATGATCTTCTCTGAGCACAGATATTCTCGATGATCTACCCTGAGCATAAATAATCCCGATGAACTTCGTTGAGCACAGATATTTCCGATGATCATCGCTGAAAACAGTTATTTCCGATTATCTTCGCAGAACTCATATATTCCCGTTGAACTTCGTTTAGCATAGATATTCCCGAATAACTTCGCTGAGCTCATATATTCCCGATGAACTACGCTAATCACAGATATTTCAGGGGATCTTAGCTGAGCACAGATATTCCCGATGATATTCGCTGAGCACATATATTCCCGATGATATTCGCTGAGCACAGATATATTCCCGATGATCTTCGCTGAGCACAGATATTTCCGATAACTTTCGCTGAGCACAGTTTATTCCAATAAACTTCGCTGTAAACATTTAATACCAATGAACTTCATTGAGTACAGATATTCCCGATTATCATCATTGAGCAGATATTCCCGACGAACTTCGCTAAGCACAGATATTCCAGATGATCTTAGTTGAGCACAGATATTCCCGATGATCTTCTTTAAGCATAAATATTACTGATGAACTTCGTTGAACACAGATATTCCCGATGATATTCCTTGAGCATAAATATTCTCTAAGACTTCGTTGAGCACAGATATTCCCGATGAACTTCGCTGAGCACAGATATTACCGATTAACTTCGCTGAGCTCATATAATGCCGATGAACTTCGTTGAGCAGAGATATTCCCGATTAACTCCGCTTAGTTCATATATTCCCGTTGATCTTTGCTGAGCACAGATATTCCCGATTAACTTCGCTGAACGCAGATATTCCCGATGTTCTTAGCTGAGCACATATATTCCCGATGATCTTCGCTGAGCATATATATTCCCGATGATCTTCGCTGAACACAGATATTCCCGATGAACTTCATTGAGCATAGATATTCCTGATGATCTTTTCTGAGCACAGATATTTCTGATGAACTTTGCTGAGCACATATATCCCTGATAATCTTCACTGAGCAAAGATATTCTCGGAGATCTTCTCTGAGAACAGATATTCCCGATGATCCTCGCTGAGCATAGATATTTCCGAAGAATTTCGCTGATCACAGATATATCCGATGAATTTCGCGGAGCACATTTATTCCCAATGAACTTCGCTGAGCAAATATATTCCCGATTATCTTCTTTGAGCATAGATATTCCCGATGATCATCGCTAAGCACAGATATTCCCGATGATTTTCGCTCAGCACAGATATCCCCGATGATCTTCTCTGAGCACAGATATTCTCGATGATCTTCCCTGAGCATAAATATTCCCGATGAACTTCGTTGAGCACAGATATTCCCGATGATCATCGCTGAGAACAGTTATCCCGGATTATCTTCGCTTAGCACAGATATTCCCGAATAACTTCGCTGAGCTCATATATTCCCGTTGATCTTCGCTGAGCACAGATATTCCCGATGAACTTCGCTAATCACAGATTTTCCAGAGGATCTTAGCTGAGCACAGATATTCCCGATGATCTTCGCTGAGCACATATATTCCCGATGATATTCGCTGAGCACAGATATTCCCGATAATCTTCATTGAGCACAAATATCCCTGATAATCATAGCTGAGCACAGATATTCTCGAAGATCTTCTCGGAGCCCAGATATTCCCGATTGTCTTCGCCTAGCACAGCTATTCCCGATGAACTTCGCTGATCACAGATATTCCAGAGGATCTTAGATGAACACAGATATTCCCGATGATCTTCGCTGAGCACATATTTTCCCGATGATATTCGCTGAGCACAAATATATTCCCAATGATCTTCGCTGAGCACAGATATTTCCGATAACTTTCGCTGAACCTAGTTATTTCCAATTGACTTCGCTGAGAACACTTAATACCAATGAACTTCATTGAGAAAATATATTCCCGATTATCATCATTGAGCAGATATTCCCGACGATCTTCGCTAAGCACAGATATCCCCGATGATCTTAGTGGAGCACAGATATTCCTGATGATCTTCTTTGAGCATAAATATTACTGATGAACTTCGTTGAACACAGATATTCCCGAAATATTCCTTGAGCATAAATATTACTGATGAACCTCGTTGAACACAGATATTCCCGATGATATTCCTTGAGCATAAATATTCTCTATGAACTTCGTTGAGCACAGATATTCCCGATGAACTTCGCTGAGTGCAGATATTCCCGATGAACTTTGCTGAGTGCAGATATTCCTGAATAACTTTGCGGAGCTCATATATATTCTTTGAGCACAGAAATTCCCGATGATCTTCGCTGAGTGCCGATATTCCTGAATAACTTCACTGAAAACAGATATTCCCGATGAACTTCGCTGAGCACAGATATTCTCGATTATCTTCGCTGAGCACAGATATTATCAATGAACTTCGCTGAGCATAGTTATTCCCAATGAATTTCGCTGAGAACATATATTCCCGATGATCTTCGCTGAACACAGATATTCCCGATGAACTTCATTGAGCACAGATATTTCCGATGATATTCACTGAGCACAGATATTCCTGATGAACCTCGCTGAGCATAGATTATCCCGATGATCTTCATTGAACTCAGATATCCCTAATAATCTTCGCTTAGCACAGATATTCTCGGAGATCTTCTCTGAGAACTGATATTGAGATAATCCTCGCTGAGTATAGATATTCCCAATGAACTTCGCTGAGCACATATATTCCCGATTATCTTCATTGCGCATAGGTATTCTCGATGATCTTCGCTGAGCATAGATATTCCCGAAGATATTCCCTGAGCATAAATATTCCCGATGAACTTCGTTGATCACAGATATTCTCGATGACCTTTGCTGAGAACAGATATTCCCGATTAACTTCGCTTGGCACAGATATTCCCGATAATCTTCATTGAGCACAAATATCCCTGATAATCATAGCTGAGCACAGATATTCTCGAAGATCTTTTCGGAGCACAGATATTCCCGATTGTCTTCGCCTAGCACTGATATTCCCGATGAACTTCGCTGATCACAGATATTTCAGAGGATCTTAGCTAAACACAGATATTCCCGATGATCTTCGCTGAGCACATATTTTCCCGATGATATTCGCTGAGCACAGATATATTCCCAATGATATTCGCTGAGCACAGATATATTCCCAATGATCTTCGCTGAGCACAGATATTTCCGATAACTTTCGCTGAGCACAGTTATTTCCAATTGACTTCGCTGAGAACAGTTAATACCAATGAACTTCATTGAGAAAAGATATTCCCGATTATCATCATTGAGCAGATATTCCCGACGATCTTCGCTAAGCACAGATATTCCCGATGATCTTAGTGGAGCACAGATATTCCCGATGATCTTCTTTGAGCATAAATATTACTGATGAACATCGTTGAACACAGATATTCCCGATGATATTCCTTGAGCATAAATATTCTCTATGAACTTCGTTGAGCACAGATATTCCCGATGAACTTCGCTGAGTGCAGATATTCCCGATGAACTTCGCTGAGTGCAGATATTCCTGAATAACTTTGCGGAGCTCATATATTCTCTTTGATCTTCGCTGAGCACAGATATTCACGATTAACTTCGCTGAGCTCATATATTGCCGGTGATCTTCGCTGAGCACAGATATTCCCGATTAACTTCGCTGAGCTCATATATTGCCGGTGATCTTCGCTGAGCACAGATATTCACGATTAACTTCGCTGAGCTCATATATTGCCGGTGATCTTCGCTGAGCACAGATATTCACGATTAACTTCGCTGAGCTCATATATTGCCGGTGATCTTCGCTGAGCACAGATATTCCCGATTAACTTCGCTGAGCACAGATATTCCCGATGATCATCGCTGAGAAAAGTTATTCCCGATTATCTTCGCTGAGCTCATATATTCCCGTTGAACTTCGCTTAGCACAGATATTCCCGAATAACTTCGCTGAGCTCATATATTCCCGTTGATCATCGCTGAGCACAGATATATTCCCGATGATCTTCGCTGAGCAGATATTTCCGATAACTTTCGCTGAGCACAGTTCATTCCAATGAACTTCGCGGTAAACAGTTAACACCAATGAACTTCATTTAGTACAGATATTCCCGATTATCATCATTGAGCAGATATTCCCGACGAACTTCGCTAAGCACAGATATTCCCGATGATCTTAGTTGAGCACAGATATTTCCGATGATCTTCTTTGAGCATAAATATTACTGATGAACTTCGTTGAACACAGATATTCCCGATGATATTCCTTGAGCATAAATATTCTCTATGAACTTCCTTGAGCACAGAAATTCCCGATGATCTTCGCTGAGTGCAGATATTCCTGAATAACTTCACTGAAAACAGATATTCCCGATGAACTTCGCTGAGCACAGATATTCCCGATTATCTTCGCTGATCACAGATATTATCAATGAACTTCGCTGAGCATAGTTATTCCCAATGAATTTCGCTGAGAACATATATTCCCGATGATCTTCGCTGAACACAGATATTCCCGATGAACTACATTGAGCACAGATATTTCCGATGATATTCACTGAATACAGATATTCCTGATGAACCTCGCTGAGCATAGATTATCCCGATGATCTTCATTGAACTCAGATATCCCTAATAATCCTCGCTTAGCACAGATATTCTCGGAGATCTTCTCTGAGAACTGATATTGCGATGATCCTCGCTGAGTATAGATATTCCCAATGAAATTCGCTGAGCACATATATTCCCGATTATCTTCATTGCGCATAGGTATTCTCGATGATCTTCGCTGAGCATAGATATTCCCGAAGATATTCCCTGAGCATAAATATTCCCGATGAACTTCGTTGATCACAGATATTCTCGATGACCTTTGCTGAGAACAGATATTCCCGATTAACTTCGCTGAGCACAGATATATCCCCGATGATATTAGCTGAGCACAGATATTCGCGATTAACTTCGCTGGGCTCATATATTCCCGTTGATCTACGCTGAGCACAGATATTCCCGTTGATATTTTCTGGACACAGATATTCCCGGAAAACTTCGCTGATCACAGATATATTGCCGAAGAACTTCGCTGATCACAGATATATTCCTGATGATTCTCGCTGAGCACAGTTATTCCCGATGATGTTCGCTGAGCACAGTTATTCCCGATGATGTTCACTGAGCACAGATATTCCCGATGATGTTCGCTGAGCACAGATATTCCCGATGAATTTCGCTGATCACTGATATATTCCCGTTGAACTTCGCTGAGCACACATATTCCCGATGATCTTCGCTGAGCACAGATATTCCCGATGATCTTTGCTGAGAACAGATATTCCCGATTAACTTCGCTGAGCACTGATATATTTCCGATGATCTTCGCGGAGCACTGTTATTCCCGATGATCTTCGCTGATCACAGATATATTCTGGAAGAACTTCGCTGATCACCGATATAAACCGATGATTTTCGCTGATCACAGATATATTCTGGAAGATCTTCGCTGAGCACAGATATATTCTCGATGATCCTCTCTGAGCACAGTTATTCCCGATGATCTTCGCTGAGCATAGATATTCCGGATGATCTTCGCTGATCACAGATATATTCCCGATGAACTTCGCTGAGCACAGCTATTTCCAATGATCTTCGCTGTGTACATATAATCCCAATGATCTCCGCTGAGTACATATTATCCCGAAGAACTCCACCAAACAAATATTCCTCATGAACTCGCTGTTCATATTATTCTAAATGAACTTTCCCACACATATATTTTTTCGTATACCTCCGCCGCATAGATAAATCCAATGATCTTCGCTTCACAGAAATCTCCGATGTTCTTCAGCTCATAGATATTTCGATTATATTTTTTTGAAATGTTCTCGAATAAATATTTTTACATTTATCTGAAGAGATCAACAAGAACCGAAGGATTGACCTTTATAGAATGGTGAATATACGAGGACGACTAATAAATACGCCTCACCCTTTTCTTATAAAAAGTTTAATCTCTCAAATGCTCCATTGTTGATTCTGGCGTCAAAATATTTTTCTAAATAACTAAATAATATATTGGGATATATCAATATGTATTCTCTCTATATATCATCTGATGTTTCTGTTTATCTCTACATCATCATAGCCATTATTTGGTCAAGAACAAGGATTACTCCTAACCAAAGCATTTTGAATTCTATTAAGGAATTGTACATAAATTTCAAAATATATGCACATAGCAATTTGAGAAACCATATACAACTGAAAAATCATGCTTATTTGTGAAGTGTATGATTCCATAGTCTGGTTTTCTAAATCATAAGAAAAAAAAAAACAAAAATTGTAAAGATCCAAATACCAAACTGCATTTCCCCAAGTTGAACATTTTCAACACTCACAGTATGAGTACGAATTTTGTATTACATTCGAACTTGGATAATTCGCAGTCCAAGAGACCAAATAAAATTTCGAATTATCCAAAAATTCAAATTAAAAACTAAAATTCTATATATAGGAAATTCTAGGGACCAAGATAAATATTTGAATTAAAGGCGTTTCAGAATTAAATACGTTCGAATTATACAAGGTCTACTGTATTTGATTAGTAATCCTTTTTCTTTACTATCCAAAAGGTTAATTATTTGAACTAAAGATAACTAAAGAATTATATAAAACTTTATATTGAATTTTTTATATCACAATTATTAATCTTTAAATTTCAGACCTCCATTACACATTTTCATGTAAAGAGAGAAGAGAAGAGAGAGTTTCAATATATATAACTCAAAGGGCACATCTTGGATTCAATAAATAATCATTTTATTTCCGATATTTCGATGGGCTAAACGACCATCTTTTTCTAGGATATCATCCCTTTTCGCGGCAAGCCGCGCGTTACACTTGAGGCACGGGCGTCTCACAATCTCCCGGGCGAAAATCATCCAAATGAAAAAGTAATGTATGCAAATAAATATCGTACAATACTAATTAAAATAAATGAATAGATAGAGTGAAAAGTAAATATCTATATATACAAAATAAATAACCGGCTATTGCATTCTGAATGAAGACATTTCACTGAAGTTCATATATACATAGAGGTTCCTATTCTAGGAACATCTAAATTGTGTGTACATGTCCGGTATATCGATCTTTCGGTTTATACTATTTCTGTCTTCCAAAGAACTCCAACTTTCCAAGAATAGCCTGCTGTGCTTTTCTTTTATATCTTGGTATATTATTGATGTTTGTTCAAAGTCTGGAATGTGGCTATTGATGAGAGCGTGATCTACTAATAAGGAGGTCGGGTTATGGTGTTTCAGGGCTGATTTGTGCTGGTTGATTCTTTCTATTAATGGTTTACCGGTTTCTCCTATGTAGACGGCTTGGCAAGACTTGCATGGTATTTTGTATATGACATTGGTTCTATTGTTTGGTTCAGTGATCTTTTTTGTATCAGGATGGCGGAGGATGTTGTTAAGATTCGAGGTAGATTGGAATCTTGTTGTGATATTGTAGTATTTTAGTTTTCTAGCTATTCTTTCACAGCCATAGCTGTATGGTAGGGAGCAAAAAAATGTTTTGGGATGAAGTCTGTCTATTGTTTGTGGATGATATTCTCGGTCTGTAGAAATGCTTTTTGATAAACGGTTTAGGGTAATTATTGCTAAGTAGTTCTTGAAATATCTTGGTTCTTTCTTTTTTTTTTTTTTGTGTCGTTATTGTTTGTTGAAAAGTGTGTGATTAGTCTTTTTGAAAGAGTTTTTACCACGGAAATTTTATGGTGGATGGGACCAAATGAATTGAAGTTCAGATAGCTTTCAGTATGGGTTGGTTTTCAGTATATTCGAGTTTCAATTCTATCTTGGTTTCTGGTTAGTTGTATGTCTAGAAACGGTAGGGAGTTATTTTCTTCTATTTTAAAGGTGAATTTTAGAAAGGGTTTGAGATTATTCAAAAAATTCAGAATGGTGGAAAGATCAACTTTTGTGATGCATAGTATATAATCGATATAGCGTTTCCAGATTATTACTTGTAGTTGTGCTGTGTCTGCAATTATTTTATCAATTTTGTCCATGTAGATGTTAGCTAATGCTGATGAAACAGGATTCCCCATTGGTAAACCTTTTTCTTGTTTGAAATATCTGTCTTTATATCCAAAATAATTAAGTGCTAGACAAAGCTAACGCGAGACAACGCGCGGCTTGCCGCGAAAAGGGATGAGATCCTAGAAAAAGATGGTCGTTTAGCCCATCGAAATATCGGAAATAAAAAGATTATTTATTGAATCCAAGATGTGCCCTTTATGAACAAATATAACAATATGGATTGCTCTATTTTCAGAATATATAACTCAGTAGAGAACCTCTATTAAAATACTACACCTAAAACATGGATATTTCCTTAATTTTATCCTGGATTAGGGTCGTTTATTTAAACTTAGTTAATTTTCAAATCATGTTATTTTGAAAGGTTGAATGCCCAGGGAAATGGTCGTTCACCAAAAAGTCCTCAATAGAGGAGCGTTTTATGGAAATGCTTTATAATCCTTTAACTAATTCTAATCTTTTTTAGAAATGATTTTGGATATTCTCACCTCACACATAAGAAACACAGAAGGGTGCTTATATAGGTAATACAAAATCTCATTTTACAATATTTTGTACGATTACTCAAATTTTACATGGTGTATTATCATTTTGAAAGGATGTAATTGTTTCTAACGAGCTTCTATTACTTTTTAAAAAGGAACCACAACCAAACTGGGTTTTGGTCTTTTCGCTGTATTAAAAAAAAACTTGCTTTGTTATTAAGGTTCCCCTTCTAGATCTCCTGTAAGTATGTTAAAAATCGATCATAAGATTTATGGACAGACATGGAATAAAGGTTCTTAAATAGGCATGCTTACAACAAATCCATTTATTCGGAGAAGACTGGATTTCTGCTCATCCAAAAACAATTCTACTACTAAAACTAATAAGATGTAAAGAAAGACTTATCCTACCTAATAACAAATTGGAGAGAATTAACCCATGAATTTAAAACGCATATTTCAATTATATATTTCAAATTTGTTGAATTATAAAGATCAAAATCTTTGTTTTAAAATTGCTTAGATTTTTAAAAATAAACATTTTTCATTTGTATTTATCAATACTTTTAAAATTGGAATTTTTAAAGGAATTACAGCAATTCAAATGTGATGGTGATAAAAAAAAAACTGGATTCAAAAACCGAAAAATTCTGATTTGATCTTTTATCAAGAATTAACTCTATCGTCTTTTTGAGCCATGGCTCCCATTAGCGTAGGGGCAGATATTCTATTTGGCCTTTTCTACTAAAAATACAAAACTTGACAAAAATGATATGATGAGGTCGGTAGCTTGAAACCATGATAACGTGATTATTTCAAGCAATTTTTCGGAAAGTTGATATTCACGACAAATCCACTGGAAAACAAATGATTCGAGCTGTTAATGATTATCAAAGCTTCGCAAGGCCACAACTAAGGAAGAACTAGATCTTCCCTAGTTCATGTTACTCTACCAAAAACATTCAAGAGCAAGGAAATCTTCAAGATCACACACTTATGTGAAAAATTGAATATAAGGCGACCAAAGATCCTAGATAATGTCCCAAATGTTAACATTTTAGTCATTCTTAATATGAATGTCAAATATTAATATTTGTAAAATGTGATTAAACCCACTTCACATAAACGTGTATAAAATATCAGACAACCCGTCCCAAATGTGGTAACTGTCAACGGAAGCATACATCAAATGGCGCTATTTCTTCTGCGTGTAAAAAAACCAAGTAATTAATTAGTAAAACAATTCAATAAAATACTACCTTGTATCAATATATAAAGGTGAAAATTGTATCTGGCTTATAGGATATGTTTCTTTCAAAAGCATTAATTCATATCCCTAGCTTATACACACACACACACAAGCCCGAATAGCTTAAGATACGAATTAAAGCTTTTAAAATAAACCTATCTCTAGAATCCTGATATTTTCACTTCCATTTGTAAAAACCTTCATGCAATATAAAATAATAAAACTAAACCAAACACACACGCTCAACAATAACCCGAAACATCATTCCTATTGATAAATTGGCTATTTATCCTATTTATAAAAGGTAATTGAAAAATTCCTGAGTGATTCTAATGTTTGAGCGTTCATGGCATGGAAGAGTTCTTTTTTTGACCAGTAGCATGACTTAAAGGTAACTAGAATTTGAGTAACAATAACCTACAAATCGACTGTATATATATGCGCTTATATTTTATATTCGTCTTCTATAGCTTTTTTTATTTGCACTTTTCCCGAAACGACTGAAGGTTCCCTAGGAGTTTTATTACAAAATTTGGGTGCTTATTTGATAAATATCAATTTTTAGCATAAACTTTATTTTGTCTAAATTCCTTTAGAAGGACATTAGCATAGAAGATCATATTCTATTTTAAGAATGGAAATTTTATTTGCACATTAGATTTCAAGAGAATATCTTCTTAATTATTCTAAAATTCTTGCAATCACAGTGATGTCTCAATTCAACAAAAGCCTTGAAGATTGCAAGATAGAATTCGTAAAAGTCAGATCTATCTTTAAACAAAGGGGTGGATCAACAAAGAGAACCTTCCACCAGATCGTCAAGGAAAATTATTCGATTGCAGAAGCGTATTGAGCCTAATGACAGCTACAAATCACCTTCTTTACAGCCTTGCGCGAAGCTCAGCTGTCAAGTATCAATTTCCTAACTCGCGCTGAAGACATCTTGTTTCGTGATTAATCGATAAATATATTATAAAATACACTTAGATTGGAGTTTTAAAACAACATCCGAACATACCTATCTAGAGGGTAGAGGATTGGAGAGAAGGTATATATCTGAGATTCTAAGTCTCGGAGGAGAACAAATGCACTGAAGATATAAGGAACGATACCTATTTGACCCAACTTCCTTAGAAGTATGAGTCCAAATTAATCTCATTTGAAAAGAGGGAAATTATAAAAAAAATATGAGGAACACATTGACAATGAAGGGAAGTTTTGGCTTATAATCTGTTTTGAAGATCACTTCTTTTTTAGATGGGCATTGCCTTGACGAGAGCATTTTTTAGCCCTAACAGCCATGTTCACCACTTTTTGTGGCTGGGTTTCGGCAGGGATGGCTGCAATTTTCCTTCGAATGCTGTCCTTCAGTTGACTGATGTGTGGTATTTGGCTTCGCTGTTTACACTTTCTTCTTTAGATAACCCCACGGGAAATAGTCCGGTGGAGTTGTCGGATGATCTGGATGGACACAATGTATTTGTTCAAATCTGGAAATGAGGCGTTCCGGAAATTGTTGTCGAAGGGTTGTAATGACATTAGAGCAATATGAATTTGCACAATTTTTCTACATCTACATGTCCCTTGGGCCAAGCTGTCTTATTCGTAACATTGTGCAATAATGTTCAGATGTGACTGCAAGCGTTTCATTAGGTTCGTTATAAAGAAAATACGAACCTATCACACAGGCATGACTCACTGCACAGTAACCTGTGCGATAGCGTTCTATGTAATAGTTCAAGTTTTGTCAAACACAGAATAGATAGTTTTGTTTAATAATCAAACCGCTGAGGTGGAAATGAGCTCCGTCAGACGTGACAAGGTGGTAAACAAGCTCACCACGTTTGCTTATTAGATAATCACAGAAATGTGAATATTTTATCATCGTCGATCCCAGCCGTAAACCTTATGCACCGCCTATATCTTGTTTTGATACAGTTGTGAGTCGTTTTCAACTGATACGTGTAACATGACGGCACAATTGCCGAGTTGGCTTCTTTAGACCCTGGAACAGGGCTTTGGACACATTTTCAAGGTTTATGGTGACGATCGAGGTTTCCCAAGGAACCTTGTTTCGTTTGTGGCTTCACAGAAGTCAACAACATCACGCAGTAATCCTTTTAGGATTTTTCTACCGGTTTTTGAAACGTTGTTCGAAATACTGTGGTGCTGTGATTGCTTCCACTACTTAAGAATGCCTTCAAGACGTACCGAAATTTCAATGACAATCTACATCACGGTGATTTCTTGCATTAGCAAAAAACATAATTTATATATTAAAATCAAAAAAAGGCAAATCCTGACCACGTTCACATGAACTTTTAGATGGCAGAGTGTCATGTAGTGGAACAGAAATCAGCTATATATATATATAAATATGAAAAAAAAACAATAGAAAAAAATAAAAGATAAGTGGGTCAGGTATTGATATTAAAAATAAAGAAGGCCTTTCCTGACCACGAGCACATGTGCTTTTTAGATGGCAGAGCGCCATCTAGTGGATCAAAAATAAACTAAACGTTTATTTAACTTGCTCCGTGATATTTGGCTAACCCAATATATAAATATATATATATTATATTTTAAAAATAAAAAAGATAAGATTGTTGTTGTTTTGGATCATCTTGATGATTATGCTATGGTGGTGCAGTCGTGGCTAAAATCTTGAAATAAAAATAATATTGAAGATCATAGATTTCTTTATTTGAGCTGAGTAATATATATGAATAACATAATTTTTGATAAAAGTAATGCCTGGCTTAAGGCGTGAGAATAAAAAAAATCAAAAGCGTATTTACATAATGTACAAATGTTTTGGGTCGGCCAGCCGGGGAAGAACAACAATGAGATTTTATATGGGAAGCATGACCTCTGGCGGTCGATTTAGCAGTATTTGTATCTATGAAATATATTTTTAAATAAGCTAATATTTTAATATAACATTTTAAATAATACCTTTATATAACATTTTAAATAATACCTTTATATAACATTTTAAATAATATCTTAATATAACATATATATATTACTAAAAAGATTTCTGATGCTTTTGGAATTAGATTGAGATATAATATTATTATCTGTTGCTTGATTTTGGCATACATTAACATTGTTATGCAGTCATGGAAAATATAATAATAAAATAAAGATTGAATCACAATTTGCTTCAATTGTGCTTAAGGAATATAAAGTACATAATTGAGAAAGTTTACCTTACTTAAGGCGTGAAGAATGAAGAAAACAAAAGTCTTATTTTCATATCTACAGAAAGATTTGAGCCGGCCAACGGGAAACAATAACAAAGGGTTTATATAGGGAAAGTCGTGACATCTGACGGTCGATTTAAACAGAGTAATTTGTTCTGAAAATCATAATTTTAAAATAAAAATCTTTTTACATAACATTATATATATATATATATATATCAATAACTCCTATCTGCATACAATTCCAGATAATCTATGTGAAAACATACACGGCTTGTCTGCAGTATTCAGTATATATGTTATGAATATTCTGTTTTGTTGTTGAAAAAGATAGAGAATTGAAGTTGCAGTCGTGAAAATAGGAAATATAATTATTTACCCATCAAGTAGTTTTTATTTTGAATCACTTGAAGTAAATTACACATAAAATTATTTTTCACAGTAATATAGAATTTATAAAATGAATCCTATATATTCGTGAATTAAAAAATAGGTAGGTTAAATATACATATTTACAACAAATATTCAAATTGTTACGTTCTAAATCTATGGTCAAAAATAAAATAATAGGCAATAATGAAAATAAAATATATGTTTTTTAAAAAATAAAATATTTGCATTTTAGATTATGTAATATACACACACACATACACAAAGCCTTTATTAAGACATTAGTCTTATACAGATTCTCCGTACAAGGCGCAATAACAGGAAAAGAGCAGCAAAGGAAACCAGTAGTTCCGCAACTATATACAATTATTAGTAATATGGAAAAGTAAGATTTAATATGAAAGGTCGACGCCATCGCCCCAAGTCTTCAATTCCATAAGCGCGGAGCAGAAATAGGGACTAAGTTATTTAGTTCGCCATAAATATAGCATCCAGACACAAAAAAGGAGGTTTACTCCAGCACAGCCATCCATATTACCAGCTCCGCAATCTCATCGTCGACCAACACGATGGCCCCTCGATGTTAGATTATGTAATATATACATGTGTGTATATATATGCGTGCCCTATCTCATAGGTCCACAATGTATGACGCTTTGAAAATTCCATAATTAGATAACGTGTATAATACGGTTAATATTTGTTCGAAATAATTAGCTCTTTTTTAAATTTTGAAATGCAAACTTTCAAGCAAGAATTGATCTTCTAGAGGTTTAGATATCGACTCATCGAGCTGGTAGAAGAGAACTATTCTTGCTTGAAAGCTTGCATTTTAAATTTTAAAAAGAAGATATTAATTGCAAAAAATCTTTCCTAAATTTAATTGCTTTCAAAATCCCCCTTATATAAATATTCAATAAATTCTCGTTAAACCGAAACTGAAATATAAACTAAACCAAAATGTACTTTATTATAACAATTTTCTCTCTAAATTTGGTTATTTTCAGACAAAATTAGGTTCCTAATATATGTATTAGTTTTTATCTAAAATTCGTTATAATCCTAATGCTTTTCAATGGAATATATATATTTGAAATTATAAAACTATTTTAGAGGCGTATTATTCTTTTTAAAATAAAACAATTTCTACTGTCCTTACTGCGATGAAAAAATTAAAGGGAGGGCCTGGCTCATCAGTGGTGAACCCTCCCAGCGGTTTCGCCAGTTTAATCTACCATACCGCTGTTATATTGCATTTTTGGAACTCCCTTTTATAGGTGACCGTTGTAAGAATCTTGGAATGGGTATTTTAGAAGAACTATGGACATAAGCTTTTAGGACAGCAGAATTAAATATAATTATAAATATATAATATGCTTCGAGCAATCGCTCTTCCGCAAATATCAAATTGTGTCTTTTATTAGAACTATAATGTTACGATGTACTAGAGCGCCATCTGTTATCAAATTATAAAACTATTTTAGAGGCGTATTATTCTTTTTAAAATAAAACAATTTCTACTGTCCTTACTGCGATGAAAAAATTAAAGGGAGGGCCTGGCTCATCAGTGGTGAACCCTCCCAGCGGTTTCGCCAGTTTAATCTACCATACCGCTGTTATATTGCATTTTTGGAACTCCCTTTTATAGGTGACCGTTGTAAGAATCTTGGAATGGGTATTTTAGAAGAACTATGGACATAAGCTTTTAGGACAGCAGAATTAAATATAATTATAAATATATAATATGCTTCGAGCAATCGCTCTTCCGCAAATATCAAATTGTGTCTTTTATTAGAACTATATTGTTACGATGTACTAGAGCGCCATCTGTTATCAAATTATAAAACTATTTTAGAGGCGTATTATTCTTTTTAAAATAAAACAATTTCTACTGTCCTTACTGCGATGAAAAAATTAAAGGGAGGGCCTGGCTCATCAGTGGTGAACCCTCCCAGCGGTTTCGCCAGTTTAATCTACCATACCGCTGTTATATTTGCGGAAGAGCGATTGCTCGAAGCATATTATATATTTATAATTATATTTAATTCTGCTGTCCTAAAAGCTTATGTCCATAGTTCTTCTAAAATACCCATTCCAAGATTCTTACAACGGTCACCTATAAAAGGGAGTTCCAAAAATGCAATATAACAGCGGTATGGTAGATTAAACTGGCGAAACCGCTGGGAGGGTTCACCACTGATGAGCCAGGCCCTCCCTTTAATTTTTTCATCGCAGTAAGGACAGTAGAAATTGTTTTATTTTATTTTAAAAAGAATAATACGCCTCTAAAATAGTTTTATAATTTGATAACAGATGGCGCTCTAGTACATCGTAACATTATAGTTCTAATAAAAGACACAATTTGATATTTGCGGAAGAGCGAGTGCTCGAAGCATATTATATATTTATAATTATATTTAATTCTGCTGTCCTAAAAGCTTATGTCCATAGTTCTTCTAAAATACCCATTCCAAGATTCTTACAACGGTCACCTATAAAAGGGAGTTCCAAAAATGCAATATAACAGCGGTATGGTAGATTAAACTGGCGAAACCGCTGGGAGGGTTCACCACTGATGAGCCAGGCCCTCCCTTTAATTTTTTCATCGCAGTAAGGACAGTAGAAATTGTTTTATTTTAAAAAGAATAATACGCCTCTAAAATAGTTTTATAATTTGATAACAGATGGCGCTCTAGTACATCGTAACAATATATATTTGAATTAGGTATTATTTTAAGTTCGATATATGGTAATCCTTTATATATATATATCATATATCCTTGTCCTTATATGTATAAAAATGAAATCCAAAATCGATGTTTGTTATCGCTTTGCGCAAAATCTACAGAATCAATCATTATGAAATTTCGAATGTAGGTAGCTGAAGATTTCGTTTAACATATAGGCTATTCAAAAACTAAAGAGGTTAATGTGCTTTTTTTAAAATATAAAACCAAAAATCGTTAGTTCCAGCCTTTTACCGCTTGGGTGCAGCACTGGTCGCGACGATGAATGAATTTGATTGGTTAATAATTAACACGTGGTTTGTTTACACGATGAATGTTTTTAAAAGGTAAGATTATCCAATCGCCGTGAAACTTCAGGAAGTTATTTATTATACTACTGGGAAGATTTCTGGTTTGAATTCGATTTGAAATAAATATTTTTTGCAATTTTATTTGCAAAATTTCTACTTTCACTCGCAAGCAGAGCCTCTCGCGGTAACTGGTGAAATTATATTTATAAATGTGTTCCAAGTATAATAAATTTGATTAGAAATATAGTAATATAATATTCCAAAGACGTTGTAGAAAAACTTGGCATTTCAATATTAATATATATTTAAAGTAAATATTGTAACGTTTTTGTGTTAAATGTTAAAATGTTGTAATGTTAAAATATATTTTGCCATTGTTAATTTAATTTGCTGTTGTTTTATAATAATGGAGATGCGAATTTAATTGTTGTTGTTGTTTTTTATCGTTTGTTTATATAAAAATTTACATTGTATGTGATGATGATAACAAAAATGAATTTTTAAATCCTTATATCTATAAAAATGAAATCCAAAATCGATGTTTGTTATCGCCTGCGCAAAATCTACAGAATAAATCATTATGAAATTTCGCATATAGGTAGCTGAAGATTTGTTTAACATATAGGCTATTCAAAAAAAAAACTAAAAAGGTTAATGTGCTTTTTTAAAATGTAAAACCAAAAAGCGTTAGTTCCAGCCTTTTACCGCTTGGGCGCAGCACTGTTTGAGACGATAAATGAATTTGATTGGTTAATAATTGTACACGTAGTTTGTTTACACGATGAATGTTTTTAAAAGGTAAGATTATCCAATCACCGTGAAAATTTAGGAAGCTGTTTACTATACTACTGGAAAGGTTTCTGGTTTGAATTTGATTTGAAATAAATATTCCTTGCAATTTTATTTGCAAATTTTCTACTTTCACTCGCAAGCAGCGCCTCTCGCGGTATCTGGTGATATTATATTTATATATTGTAAAAATGCTAAAATGTGTTCAAAGTATAATAAATTTAATTTGAGAATTCAGTAATATAATATTCCCCCCAATGACGTTGTGAAAAACTTGGCATATCAAAATTAATATATATTTAAAGAAAATATTGTAACGTTTTTGTGTTAGATGTTAAAATGTTGTAATTTTAAAATACATTTTTACATTGTTAATTTGATTTGTTGTTGTTTTATAATAATGAAGATGTAAATTACATTGTTGTTGTTTATTATCGTTTGTTTATATAAAAAAATTACATTGTATGTGATGATGATAACAAAAATGAAATTTTAAATTAATATTCATAATTCATTGAGAAAAAAAGAAATAATTAATTATAAAATTCACAAACGTGACAATATCTTATTTAAAATTTAATAAATGTTATAAAATATTATGTGTTTCAAAAATATATTTAAACGCATATAACAATATTTATATACGTTTATAAATCTATATATAGGTGGATTGGATGTTTTCTAGAATCGTTTTAACAAATGTTCATTAGGCAAACTTTTACTTGGATAAAACCGGGATATATTCGCTGAATACAGTTATTTACAAATCTTCGTTTGTGGCAAGAAACTATTCCTTCAACTTCAAATTACCGAGTGGGCCTATTAATATTGATTTTATTTAACTTATCGCGTATTTTTTCAAGGGACCGGCAAACAATTTCAAATTATCGAGAGTATAGACAAGTATAGATTCAGTTGGGATTGGATGTTTGCTAGAATCGTTTTACCAAATGTTCGTTAGGCAAACTTTTACTCGGGTAAAAACCGGGCGAAACCGGGAACGTGTATATATATGTTTGTCGGCTATGCACCTCTAAATATGTAACTAATTTCGCTGAAATTTGAACAGGACAGAGAGTTAAATCTGGAAGAGTTTTTGTCGCACTTTTAACCAAGAAAAATTATAATTAACCAAGTACTGTGCAACAATTATTTTTTGGTCAGAAATGATAATGACAATATTGCTGTATCATGCCTGATACAGCATGACCACGGGCGAAGCCAGATAATAATTTTTAGTAGTCAGGAACAAAATTCTACCAGCGAAACATTCACTCGAGCAGAAGACACACGAAGCCAGTTCATCTCTATATATAAAATATCGTTTCTCGGCCTTTTGGCTAAGATCATGTAGTATATATCTAGATATTTTTATTTCTATATATCTTTTTAAAAATCTATTCAGTAAAGAGAGTGGATATGTTTGCTCGAAAAATATATTATATAAATATATTTTGAAAATAGAGCAATCCATAGATAAATCTTTAATTAAAAAGGCATATATTGGATCAAAATATCTTGATATTTTGATCCAATATATGCCTTTTTAATTAAATATAAATATATAATGTAATGAATATTATTAACATTATTTTCATAATATTATATGTTCTGGAAAATTATTATCAATAATATTCGTTAGGCAAACTTTCACTCGGGCGAAGCCGGGTACACATCCGCTAGTTAAAAATAAAAATAGCCATATTCTGGCCGCTCACTGGAGCTTTTTTAGATGGCAAAGCACCATCTAGTGGAACAGAAATCAACTAAGCGTTGATTTAACCTCTGTTCCTTGATATAAATAAATGTCAAATCAGTGTTTGCTTCGATTATTCAGATACAGTTTTGACTTAAAATTATTATATTAACGTGTTACGTCAATGTTTATCATGGTACAGCAAAATGGTTCAACCAAGTTCTTTGCCAAACGGTGTTATATAACACTTCAGTCGAAATATCTTCAGCAACATGCACTAATAGCTTCTTGATACATGTGCACATTTTATTCAATACTACATATACTATGGATTCAATCTATCCGAAAGGTCCATCGCTCAGAAAACTCCAGATATTCTAATCATGCGATCCAATCACGTGAAGAAAGTGTGGACTTGGCAAACAAGTTATGCAACCAGCTGGGGCTCTAGCCGCGTGACCCAGTCGTTTTCCCAGCTAAAAGGTTAAAATTCTGAGATGGCAGCAGGTTCTGGGGGTCGTCGTCCACGGGTCAGATACCGTTGCCATGGCAAGGTCGGAGTTTCAAGGTTAGAACGGCCTTGACGAAGACCCGTTTGGTGTCTGGAACATCTGATTGATTGGCCAGAATAACGGGGAGGATCCTGCTCGGTCTCCATGCACCCTTTTCTGGGGGGAGTCTCCTTTTCATCCTTAATGGCAGAATGCAACTCTCTCTCTCTATCGGCAACCTTTGAGCAGAAGAAAGGAAAATATTACGTAAGCTTCTCATCACAGAAATAAAAATGGTAGCGTTAAATAATTCTCAATTTTCAATATTAAACTTAATTGTATTCATGAGAGAGATGTGTTTGGTGTTCTTTTTGGGCGTTTTTTGAAGGAGTCTTGTGAAAAACATAATGCAATTAATATTGTCTCGAGATCTTTTCATTTTTATTCTTAGCATCTTGATGCCAGGATGCAAGTCTCTATCAGGAAATCCAAATTTATGATATTTGGTGCTTTTGAGGGGGGTCTTTTTGAAAATTATTGTGAAGGATGTGAAGCAATTACCATTTTATAAAAATTCTTATTTGCAGAAAATTACTAGATACTATTGAGAAAAACACCGCGCAAAATGTTTTGTATTCTCAAGTAAAAACAAGAAACCTTTTTTTAACCCAGTGTTTTCCAAAGGGTAGTTAGTCAATGCTCTATTGTACGATATCATTGCACTCTCTTTCTGTCTTCTATTTTTTCTTTAAAATCTTAAAAGAAAACTAGAATGAGATATACACCCATGGACACAACTTGAGTAAGTTTCGTATTTGATGTCGCCAGACGTCTGTTTTTTTTTTTTTTTTTAAGAGACAGAGGCAATTTTGTTCAAACTTGGTTAACCCGTGTGTCTTCAATAAAGGTCACTGAAATATCTTTCAGAGTTATTGCATGAATCCTGATATACCTGTTAAAAGGTACAACTTACTTAAGTTTTGTCCATGTGTGTAGTTTGCTGTTTGAATGCCGGTTTGAGGATTCTAGTGAATGATCGAGTACAAATAACATTGCGCGCTCCACACACATTTATCTTAATCCTCTATTGGTGGGATAACCGTTATAACTGAAGGCTAACATGTATTAATGGAGCGTGTTCATTATGTTAATAGCGAGTGTTAGGTCAATTAACTTGGCTTCGAGGTTTTCACAGTGTCATCCACAACCTTTGTTTTTTATGACCTCCAAGTAATATCTGTTTTTTTTTTTTGTAAAAATGTAAATGTTGATTGTATTTTATAATATGTCTCTCTCTGTGTCTGCATGTTGTTTTTTATTTTAAAATTTTGGATTATTTTCATCTAATCTTTCCGATTGTATAAGTATTACCATTCTGAATTCCCCAAAATGTCTCATTTGGTTTTGAAAAATTTGAAATTATATATCAGAAGAGAGTCTTTTAGAATGTATCATAAATTCTGGCCCATCCTGCAAATATTAGGTCGGCAAGTTTAAACCACGGTTAGAAATTTTGTGAAATACAAACAAATTTCTAAGTACAGCGGTCTTTGAGCATAGTCCGGGCACCTTGTTGAGGATACCGACACAGATGGTTTAGAGAAGGAAAAGATTGCATAGGCAATCTACAATAAGGACCATCTGAAGGAACTGATCCCTTCCCTGAAACCCGAGCAGCGGGCTGACTTGATCGACCTCATCAGGAAGCTCATCCCCCGTGTAAATGACAAAATCTGCCATCTCTACAAGCGGTACCATCACCAGGGCTGCAGCAGTTAAAGGGACGTCATGAGCTTTCGCATAACGTGCTTCAATCTGCACGGCATTGACGTTCGCAGTTGATATCGCGTTCCTCCAGGAGACGAATGTGCTGGCTCTGAACAATGTTTGGGATTACTTCTGGGCTACTACAGCGTCGTCTACGCGTCATCTTCGACTTCCAGGGGATCCGGCCTTGCCGTCCTCGTGACACTGGATTCACAGTCCTCTGGCATCGCGTCCTGTGGCCAGGAAATATCTCCATCGTCAGCATCAATATCCGGGGTCTCGAGACCTGCGTCATCGATTACTCCCCCACCCCTGAAGAACGGCATCTCCAACTGCAGGTCATGGCAGAGGAAGCCATCAGAGAAGATGCGTGGGCCCTCAGCAACTTCAACATTTCCGAGGAGTCCTCGTGCGACATCGGGTATGGAGCCGTGGAAGCTTTCACGGAACTCCTGGACCTAAACACCCTTGTCGACACCGCTACCATTCTCGATTGCCGCGCACCTACCTACGAGGGTTGCCAGTTACGGAAGCTGGTTACTACACCATGCCCACACACCACAAGCACGAACCACACAACACCAAATACACACGGTACCACATCAGACACACATAAAACCAGACAAACACCACACACGGTACCACATCAGACACACATAAAACCAGACAAACACCACACACATCACAATCCAAACACGCACAGCACCACACCACTTACACCATTTCAGGATTCTATACTCAACCCTTAGTTCCAGAGAGTTATGAGCCAAAACTATCAATATTCGAACCTAATACATTCCTTGTTATTAACTGGAATATTCTTAAAGAAGCAGTGACCTAATGTTTAAGTCTATTAAATTATAAAACTATTTTTTTTTAGAGGCGTAATATTCTTTTTAAAATAAAACAATTTCTACTGTCCTTACTGCGATGGAAAAATTGAAGGGAGGGCCTGACTCATCAGTGGTGAACCCTCCCAGCGGTTTCGCCAGTTTAAAGTGGTAGATTAAACTGGCGAAACCGCTGGGAGGGTTCACCACTGATGAGCCAGGCCCTCCCTTCAATTTTTCCATCGCAGTAAGGACAGTAGAAATTGTTTTATTTTAAAAAGAATATTACGCCTCTAAAATAGTTTTATAATTTGATAACAGATGGCGCTCTAGTACATCGTAACATTATTGTTCTATTAAATTGTTGATTTTATAATTTTATCTAGGTTCATATGGAGAAAGATAACTTCTAAAAAATATGACTAGTTAGCTAACCTCAACACTCATTCTTTGAATGGACTCTCTCTCAACGTTCAACTAATTTTAATAGGTGATATATATCATTTTACTCTACCAATTGAAACAAAAAAAAACATTTTATTAAAACATATATCGTTTTATAGACTTGTCCTCAATTTAAAGGGAAAAATCAAATAATTCTGAGTTTCAATCAAAAATTAGTTAACCATCTATATACAGTCTTGATGGTAAGACATAACAACCACACTCTTTTAGAGACACCTAGTTTCCAGTTTTGGGCTCTCAATGGAATCGAAGAAAAGCTTGTAAATCTTTGAAATACATAACGTATTACGTTAATAGGCTATGAAACTGCCAAATTTTGCTTCCTCTGTAGCCAGGAACAATGATGGAACATCTTCTTTTGAATTTCATACTCACATAACTCACCTTTTAAGCAGCAGCACTTCTTCCAATATTCTGAAAATGTAAATAGCCTGAGTATCTTTTGCTGATCATTTTGAAATGGAAGATTATAAAGCAAAATAATTCTTCAGACATATTCAGACAATATTCTAAGTATCCGTTGTTATTCATTCTCGTTTAAAATGGAAGATCATAAGGCAAAAGAAGTCTTCAGACATATATTCTGACTATATTCGTAGCGATAAAGTTGCCAGAGTATCCTTGTTGATCATTCTCTTTTGAAATGGGAGAATATAAGGCAAAATAATCTAAATTAGATCCCACTTGGATCTCATGGAATAAAGTCCGCTCTAGGCTGACGAAAGCCATTAGCCCGAAACTATGGTCTCTGAATGGACGCTTTTTAGTTTGCCAAAGCTGGTGTTGTGGTTTTGTCACCAACCCGAGGCCACTAGTTTTCGGCGATGGTCAATAGATGGCGTCTAGTTTTGACGTTTAATTTGACAGGAGAAGAGTCCTATGCTTTTTTAGGTCAATTTCTTCCCGGAGGATTTTCATCTAGAGCAAAATAAGTCTTCGGACATATATTCAGACAATATATTCTGACCGATGTTGGGGAGGATATCAAGAATATTCTTTGGTTTGCAATGAACTTTTTTATTTGAAATGGAATATTCGAGAGTCAAGAAATCTTCAGTCATATATGAATATCTAAGGTTCTTATAGTGATTCTATAAGTACTTATACATACTCATTATACAAGTACTAGTGTTATATAGTAAGTGGGAGAAGTTCATTATTTTTACTTGATCTTTCTCTGAATGTAATGTTTTCTATTGATACATATTTTCCCCTTAATAATTCTCTATTTTATCAATTTCTATTAACAATGATAAATATTCTATTGAAATTATCTTCGGATTTAACGCTTTTAAGAGTACAATAATTTTGAAGATGAGTTTTATTGAAGATATATAATTAAATCAATTTTTTTAAATAAAATATAGAATCCATCATTTTTAAGAATAATTAATAATATGTGTAGTTTGAAGATTGATGGGCATGTCAAGTCAATTTATCAGATTTGAGCTTAATTCACTTTGTCAATCAGTACTTTCAGCAATTTCTATTGCACAAGTTCGGACTTACCTTACCTAACGTCTATGACCCCATTCAACCAAGACATTGTTCGTGCAGAAAGGGAATGGTACAAGAAATCTTTTATGAAACTTTAGAAATAATATCAGTTAACCATTTAGTATTTTTAGAATATAAACTAGATCCTTCCTAATTGCAGAGCCAAAGTGTCCTTTAGGGAGAGGTGTTCTCTTACCGGAGAGTTTCTAAATTGTAAAAATGGTAATTTTTCAAATGAAAACTGTCCTTTGTGGAGAGGTGTCCGCTAGCGTGGGTGTCCGCTAAAGGGAGGTTCTACTGTACATAATTAAATTAGTATTTTAGAGGTTTAGGAGCTTTCTCCAGATATCAATAAAAATTCACTTTGGTCACAAACACTCGAAATAAATCATGTATTTGGATAGTAAATAATGTAAAAACTGACCTATATATTTATAAAATTCGAGCAGATAAAGTTTTATTTTTTCTCGACGTTTCAAAAAAAAAAAAAAAAACTTTATCTGGCCGAAGTCACTATTATTTTACAATTAATTCAATAAAACTTGTATATATCTTTTTGTCAGTTTTTACATTATTTACTATCCGAATACATAACTCTTCTCTCGGGTTTTGACCAAGTGAATTTTTAATGATATCTGGATAAAGCTCCTAACACTCAAATATACTGATTTAATTATATAAATTGTGAAAATAGCATCACTATAGCGGTAGTAGCTTATGTCATTGGCATTTATATATTTTAAACAAGTATACCCTCTTATAACACGGTATATAGGTTACCAGAAAATGCCGTGTAATTTGAAACCGTGTTAAAGAGACCCAGAGCCCCAAAAAAATTCATGAAATTTTAGATTTTCAATGCGTCAAACAAAATCCATCTAGGGCTGTAGAGGTAGAGTGATAACAAAGGTTTTCGCAATTTTTCATCTTGTTTGGAGAAACCATTTAAGGTGGCGTGCTGTAGGAGGGTTACATGTATATTCATTTAATACAATCAATAAAGCAACCAGGGATAAGTTTCTTGTACCATTTCTCTAGCTTTCGAGGTAACATGCCCTTCAACAGGAGCAACTAGAAGTATAACTTCTAGCTAACTATACACGCCGAAAAATAAGAATATATTTATATACATTCTAATATTTATGCTAAAATATGCAAATCAATAAATAAATATTAGCATATATATATATATATGTGATAAGATCCTGTCGACACTTAACGTGACAATATAATAATATAATAAGGTGGGGAAAGAGAAATAAGGACACCACAAATTTGGAAGAAGAACCCAGACAACCAGAGAGAGATGGAGAGAGACGGGAAAGGCCCGCGACCGGCCACAGCCGGCGGCCGTTTGTATCGCACACAATCACCAACTGTCTTAATTAGTCCTGAGGTTCCAAGTAACGCCCCTGTGGTCGCCCCCTGGAATGTCGCTGGTGTCTCAAATGACCGGACTTTAGCTGCTGTCTCTCTCTGGGTTGACTGTAGGTTTTCTTTATTATTCCTGGAAGAGCATATATTATGATATATATATATATTAAAATCAAAAAAGGCATATCCTGACCACGAGCACATGAGCTTTTTAGATGGCAGAGCGCCATCTAGTGGAACAGAAATCAACTAAACGTTTATTTAACCTGTTAACCGATATTTGGCCAACCCATTTTCTTGATAAATCAAGAAAGGTCAGTTGATTTCTGTTCCACTAGACGGCGCTCTGCCATATAAAAAGCTCATGTACTCCTGGTCAGGATATGCCTTTTTTATTTTAATACCAACACCTGATCTTTTTTATTATTTTTCAAATATATCAAAATAGATATTTACTTTTCGGTGTGTATGTAGAGATAAAATTTATTCCCCTAGTTGCTCCTGTTGAAGGGAATGTTAGCCTGAAATCTAGAAAAATAGAATTGTACAAGAAACTCAACCATAGAGAGAGAGGCTTTATTGATTTTATTAAATCACTAGCGGACGTGCCCGGCTTCGCCCGAGGTTTTACCCGAGTAAAGGTTTGTCTAACGAACATTTGTTAAAACAATTCTCTATAAACTTAAAAAAAAAAAAGATATATTTTGATAATTAGAAACTCGTAAATTTGAATCTCTCGATAAAGTGAACATTTTTTCCCGGTCCCTGTGTGCCGTGTCATCCTGAATTTTGTCTTTCATAATTTTCTACATTACAAAATCATCGTTTTATCTAGTGAACATATTTTCCCGGTCCCTTGAAAAATACTCGATAAGTTGAATAAAATCATGGTCGTTTATGGAAGATGGACGTAGTTCCCGGAGGTCACCCGCCCCACGCGCGCCAGGACCTCTTGATCCCTCTGATTGGCCGGCGGCCGGACGGGGGGGGGGGGGGGGCTCTTGATCCCTCTGATTGGTCGGTGGGAACTTGGACTGACCGGCCGGACGGGAGGGGGGGGGGGTAGACCTAAGCCTATCTCCGTCGCAAGGTGGCGCTGCTTGCGAGTTAAAGCTACAAATCTGCAAATAACTCTAAGGATATTAAAGATATTCAAGATATTATTTTTCGTTACCCTTTCCGGGGATATGCCTAATAATATCCCAAATTTTCACGGCAATTGTATGTATGGTTTTTGAATCCATAGAGGACACACACAGACAGACATTCAATTTTATATATAGAGATAAGTCAGGGGAGAAAAACGTTTATGTATATTTATCGCTATATATACGTTGGAAATAAAAAAAAAACTGCTATGTTATAATGTGTGTGGTTCTTCTTAATTTTTATTTTAGATATTTTAGGAAATTAAAAAATCGATAATAAATAGTCTAAAAAATGGCTGAACCCTTACAGTAAATTAAAAAAAAGGTCAAAATTCAAATTTAATAAAGTTTTTCAGTAGTTTTTGACGAAGTTGGCGATCAGACATACAACAGAAAAGTTTTGAATTTTTATTATAACAGAATTAAAGGAAATATATGAGACGGTTGATCAGGCTTTGCCCGAGTTTTCCCAAAAAATTGTTAATTATGATCATATATTTATGACTAGTAGTTTTATATCATTATTCAGTATACACTCATGGACAAAACTTAAGGAAGTTGTACCTTTTAGCATGTATATCAGGATTCAGACAATAACTCTGAAAGATATTTGGTACACAGAGTGATCTTTGAAAAACAATAGAAAAAAAGAGTGATATTTATTGAAAACACACGAGATAACCAAGTGTGAACAAAGTTTGTCTCTGTTTCCTTAAAAAAAAAAAAAACAGACGACGGCGACATCAAAGACGTTTCATTTTCCTAATTTTTGTCCATGAGTGTATTTATGTGAATATATTATTAGTACAGTTGAGTCTTCCAGGAAAGGCTATGGCATAAAACATCTTCAAACCCGATCTCTATCCTGGAAGTGGTCTCTCATCAGGATTTCTGTTTGGTGGTTGAAAAAATCCCCGTGACTTATCTGACATAACAGTCTTTCATAAGATAGAACCTCTAGATTTAGCCATGTTTTGGGGTCTCTTATTAGATACGCTACTGTATATATTAGTGATGTGTGATATAAACTCAATAATATGGCATCATGATTTATAAAATAAACGCGTCACCGTAAACTTTGATTCCTTCTTCAAGATGTTGTCTGGCAATTCCTTCTCTTGTAATTATCAATTGATTTAAATCTACTGCATATCAATCAAACAAATGCCCCAGGTTTCTGGATATGACTTTCTTTTATCTTTATTAAACGTGATCTCGAGCTTTCGTCCATGTTTCTATGTACTCCCGTAGAAGAACAGAGATGCCCGAAAGCTCGATATAACGTTCAATAAAGATAAAAGAAACTCATATCCAGAAACCTGGGGCATTTGTTTGATTCATCATGATTATTATTTCCGATCCCAAAATATTCGAAATAATCGTTATCTATCTCTAATTTGTATAAGTTTTAAATAATCTCAATTTTTTAATTTTATATTTAATTTTATAGGTCTCTCTCCTGTGAAATAAAGAAAATTAAGTAAAAATAAGCCTTAATTTCATCAGAGAAAGAGGGCACTATGCAAAATGAAGCTATACTATACCCAATTCTACAAACTTTTACCTAAATGTACACTTTAAATATCATAAAAAAAACTTTCTAACAAAACCTATTTTGGATATTATAAAAATATTTTCTAAACATATATATACCGTCGAACTTGGCTAATTCAAAGCCCAAGGGACCAAAAAAAGACCTCCCTGTAAAGGACACCTAAATGCCGAGTCAAACTGTCTTTTAGGGAAAGGTGTCCTCTTACTGGAAAGTTTCTAAAAAGTAAAAATGGTAATTTTGCAAAAGGAAGGTTCTACTGTATTTGTAACTACCAATAAATTTGAAAAGGAATCGTCTCCCCATCCTATATAATATATAAAATAATTAAAATTACAATTATATTCTCACAATAAGTAACTTTTTTTGTAAAAATCTTATGTACCTTATGAACAAAATTCTGCTATTAGAAAATTTCCTCGATATTTAGGATCGTTGAAAAGATCTCAGAATCATTACTTGAGGTAGATGACTCAAGAATTTCCTCTTCATTGATTAATGAAACAAAAAATATTTTGCCAAAGAGATTGTTTCAAAAAACTTCAATAATTGATTGATGAAATACCAATCAATCAACTTTTTTTTCGTTCGTTGATCACTAAGACCACAATTATTTGATATTAAATTTTAAAAATTTCATTTACTTTCGAAAAAAAAAAATCTATGACGCCATAGCATGATTCTTCAAAGGCGCACTTCCTTCTTCTGGTTATAAACGAATCTTAAGACATATGATTTCTTACCAGAATTCATGAAGCCAGGTTTCAATATATTCTTTTTTTTTTTCATTTGATCATCTTCGAAAGTCATTATTAGACAGAATTCAGATTCAAAATTCGGATTTTCTCTTTCGATATCTTCTAATCGTCTTCAATTTCTTTCAAAATTTGCTCTTGAATTATAATTGTAAAATGGCTATCTTCGACAACATATATGTAAAAGGTATTGCACTAATTAATTTTATGTGAGCAGTAGTTACCTAGAAATTATTTGAAAAAGAACAATAAAATTCAGGAAAAATGTTTCTTTTAATTTGGTTTTGCAAACTTTCAAGCAAATTTTCTGCTCTTCAATGGATAAATACTTCTATTTACAATATCAAGATGATCTTTATATAAAAATAATTGAAAAAATGTGTTATTGGCCTGTTTAATGCTCGCCCATGAGAGCACATGCCAATAACACATTTTTTCAATTATTTTTGTACAAAGATCATCTTGATATTGTACATAGAAGTATTTGCCCACTGAAGAGCAGAAAATTTGCTCGAAAACTGGCAAAACTAAATTAAAAGAAACTTTTTACCTGAATTTTTTTGTTCCTTTTTCAAACTAATTGAGTGAACAAAAATATAAGCCAGTCAAGGTCTAAATTACAAAAACATTACATCAATTAAAAGGTTAAAATCCAAGATAAAATTGTGAAACTTCTAAAAAAATTAAATAATTCTTCATATGACATTTGTCAGGTTTCCTTTAACAATTAACGTAGTCAAAAACCATTCGATTTTCATCGTAATCCTTTTTTGCCTTATGGATTCTTGGGCTCATTTCGTCAACTTTTCGTGGAAATAAGTTCAAGGGATTTTTAAGAAATTGATATATATTTTTTAAATCAAAATTTTTTCATTTAATTGTTTTAAAACTAATTTCGTAAGATCAAAATTTATCAACATTTGGCTTCAAGGAATTCGTTGGGCAATTTACAAGGTCAAATGCAATCATGTTTTCGAGTAATCCTTTAAGAAATTTATAACGTTAAAAATGATTCAATATATGGTTTCAAGGGTTCGTTTTGACAGTTTCTAAAGTCGAGTTCGATAAATTTAGTTTATCAAAGAATTTTTGGTGAAATAATCATATAAGAAGAAGGAATAAAAACTTGGAATGGACTCTTGTGGATGATTTTTTATGCCCCTTTTTTCTTTAATCATTTAACTTGAAGGAATCGTTTGATATAAAAAGCGCCATAGCTATTCAGGATATAACATTCTTTTTTTTTATAAAGTAATGCTTTAAAATTTGATATTGAGAATTTAACTATTTTACTTTTTTTTTTTTTATTGAAAATACGAAATGACGAAAGAGGAAGATTTGAATAGCTTCTTTTTTCTTCCGTTATATAAGTATCAAACGAAAATATTTTTATTAAAATATATTGGAATTATATTTTTCTTAGAGAAAATATTTTTGAAAATTTTCAATAAAAGTTATTTTTGAATCAAGAATATCAAAAGACTATTTTATGAATGGAACCAAGATTATATGAATTCATTTTGTTTTCAAACGATCCCTTTTAAATTTATTTTTCTCAGTTTTTAAATGCTGAATGGTTAGCAACTCAAATAACAACAATGATCAAACTAAGCAGCGATATAAAACTGCAATATCGAATTCATCTCCTATTAAAAAAAAAGGCATAAAATCTCAAAACACGCTTGTTCTCAGAAAATCCTTTTGTATCAGTTTTTTATATTTAATTATTCTCTTTTATAAAATTGCAATATACTTTATTTTATAGTCTTGATGAATTAGGAAAAATTGTTGTTTTAAAATAATAATTATAAATAATAAAGGCATATCCTGACCAAGAGCACATGTGCTTTTTAGATGGCAAGCGCCATCTAGTGGAACAGAAATCAACTAAACATTGATTTAATCTGTTCACTGATATTTGGCCAACCCATTTTCTTGATAAATCAAGAAAAGCTAACCACAAATAATTATTATGTAAAAATAAGGGCCTAAAGAAGCAATGTTTGTTAGAAAATTGAGTTGTTTTTATCAGGAAGTGTGGACGTTTAAGTGTTTGTTGCTTTCTTTCCGAGGAATATTGATCAGAGAAAGCGAAGATCACAAAGATACTATTTTTCTGAAAAATTTACTACTACAAAATGTGTAGTAAAACATAGAATTAGGATGCAATAGACTATCCACACCCCACCTATCTCAATATCCGCATCCGACTTCTATTTGAAGGTCTGACGTCACCTAGATACTTACTGCTCTAAACGTCGGCTACGTGGCGTTTACTGCAATAGTATCAGCAAAATTGACAAAACTATATAGAAAATTATATAATAGGTCACAAACATTCAATTTCAAATACCATTTTATACTTTAACTCTAGAATAATATAAAACGAAAGGATTTAAAAACACGAATGTTTCTTTTATACACAATACAAACTTCTACTGCCCTTACTGCGATGAAAAAATATACTGGAAGGGCTTGGCTCATCAGTGGTGAACCCTCCCAGCGGTTTCGCCAATTTAATCCACCAGACCGCTTCTCAGAGCTCTAATACTGTATTGGACGATTCTGCTTATATACGCAGCACTGAAGGATGGAATCTCAGAAATGGGTTTCAAGAAAATTATGGATATAAGCTTATAGGACAATAGAATTACATTCAAATATTTGAATCGAGCAATGCTCTTCCGCAAACAATAAAGATAAGCCCAGTTAGGCATAAATTAACACAAATCAATAACGCGCCATCTATATATATAAAATGAAAGAATTTAAAAGCACCTATGTTTCTTTTATACACAATACAAACTTCTACTGTACTTACTGCGATGAAAAAAATACATTGGGAGGGCTTGACTCAATATATAAACTTCAGAAAGAGAGAGAGAGAAAGAGTAATTGTATTAAGGACAAATTCTTTTCTTCGAATGAAAATTAAATGATATCATTTCTTTTAATTTGTTAAATTTCTTTTTGACCAGGTTATATGCTTGAGATCTTTCTATTTCTGACACAGGAACAAATGTGGTTTCATTCGAAAGAACACAAATAGTAATTAGCATCTTGAGACAGACCATAATATTTACTTGAAACAGGGCACAGAACTATATCCAGAAACCTAAGAAACGGGAAAGATCATCACCTCCATTCGGATAAAGGGTCACAGATGATGGTGTTGGACTGATTAGATAACCAAAATAAACAGAAAATTCTCTTTCGGACTAAATCACATTTATTCCCGTAGAACAAAATGGAGAGAATTATTCTGATTTCTATATTTAATTTCAAATTTTTGTTCAATTTTACTAAAATTCCATACTACACAGAAGTCTCGTTCAATATAGGTAACAGTGCAAGTTGACAAAATTCTAGACTTCTGGGTGGTCGGTAATGGACTTTTTTTTAAATATTTCGTTTCAAATTTTGTAATCATTTGTTTACATACTTTCTGATCACGTAGAATTATGGTATATGATAGACTAGTTACATCATACAAAAATTACAAGTTAAAAAAAATTCTGACTTCTAGGTGGCCGCGAGGGTCGAGAATAGACGATCGAAGTGAATTTTCTTTCAAACGGACAAAAATAAGCACAGCCGTTTCTTTGGTGTAATGAGCAGCTAGAGTTCCATAAAAATATGATCAGGGTGGTAGGGACTGGACTAATTTCTTTATTTCCTTTCACTTTTTATGTGATCAAGTTTTAAAATATTTCCAGATTACATATAATTTTCACTTTTATACACTCGCAGGCTCCTGCTAGCAATTCAATTTTACAAAATTTCAGAGTTTCTGGATTGTCGTGATTGGACTAATTTCTCTATTCATTTTCAAATTTTATCAAATTTTGACCTACTTCCATAAACGTAGAAGTATGCTGGTTGTGGTGCTTATCTCCCTGGTTAAACCAATTCCTGAAGTCCACTCCTCTCCAATTTTGCAATGGTAGTTATAGGCCTGGAAAATAGGTCCTCTATTGTCAGTTCTGAGCATGACAAGATATGCTCCGGAGAGGCTTCTGCACTATTGCATTTAAAGCAGTTATTGAAGGTTTTTTGTCCATTTTGAAATTTTAAGGTTTTTATATGGCCACTTCTTAGTTTTGCTAAAGCTGTTTGGAGTATTTAGATGCGTTTCCTGTTGATGGGACATCTAAGGCACCTGTAGGTAGGAATACGACTGTTAACATTTAGCTGGACATAGTGGGACAGCCTTCATGCCTTGGGTTCAAGAGTTCAGAACTTCAGACCTACTTCACTTGTCCCGTCCAGGGTCCCCCGCCCCCTTCCCCCGCCATTTTGAGGCAGTTAACAGGTCCTGGGGAGGACGTAGAAGTATAAAATATTGTACACTCACTCACTCAAGCTAACAATGCAAGTATACAAAATAACAAACTTCTATATGACCCCGATGTTCTGGAATAGAATAGAATTTGCATTTATAGGCGCAACCGTTTGTTCTGTAATGAGCGGCTGGCCTCATTGCTAGATAATATATAATCAATAATAATAATTAACATAATTTTTATAAATATAATAATAAATTTATCTATCAAAAATAAAAATTACATAAATAATTAATCATTTAAAAGTTTTTAAGCTTTTATTTCAAAATGTTGTTCACTAAAATGGTTAAAATAAATATTCCAGCTTCCGTCATTGAACAATTAGATCCATATGAGTTAAAATAAAAGCGGCGAGGGACGATCATGGTAAATTTCAAACTTAATATAATTTAATAATAATTTTTTAGGTTTCGCTAAAATATTTTATCTCTTCTCTCAATATACGATGACCGTCACCCGCCGCTTTTATTTTGACTTATATAAATCTAATTGTTCAATGGCGGAAGCTGAAATATTCATTTTCTCCTTTTTAGTACATTTTAATGAAAGCCTTTTAAATTTAATTAATTAATTATTGTTTAGAAAATGAAATTCCATTGTCTCTTGTACAAAGGGATATTAAGCCAAAGTAGGTTTCGGTCGCCTAAGGTAAAAAACCCTGGGATGATTCAGTCTGTAGTGACATTTCTTTTAGGAGAATGAAACTTTGATATAAAACAAAGGGCAAACAGGAATTTGATCAATAAATTGTCTAAAAAAAACAACAACTTTGATTACAAATCCTTTTAAGTTCTCTGGGTCCTTATACAGCATCTACTCCTAAAAGGAATTTGTCTTCCTTGTGTGGACATTAATTTGTTATTGCAAAACTACACGTGATATATCTTATGTAGATATTTGCGCGTATATACGTATATACAAGTATATAATTATACAAGTATATACGTATATAATAATATAAAATAATCAGAGAATAGGCTAAATCAACGTTTAGTTGATTTCTGTTCCACTAGATGTCGCTCTGCCATCTAAAAATTTCATGTGAACGTGGTCAGGATTATGCCTTTTTTGATTTTAATATATATATATTAATTAATAAATATATTTAATATATATATATACTTATGCACCTACTCACATATTCTCATGCCCAGCACTGGCCGCAGCCTTGAAGAAAATTGACATAGACCCAGAGCAGCAGCTTTACACGCCCAAGATAGTGGACATTGCTGCTGCTGTGATGGAGATGCATGGAGACATCTGAGGCTCTTCTTTGGACACGACAACAACAACTAAACGTTGATTTATCCAGTTTCCTGATTTTTTCAAATTATTTTTCCACACACACACATATATATATTTACATATACATATAGTAGGTTAATGTAGATACAAAAACCTTTCTCTCGTATTAGAGAGATATCTCAATTTGGTATTTACTAATATTAAACACTAGCCGAATGGCCCGGGCAACGCCCGTGTTTTACCCGATTGAATGTTTTTATTCAAATACTATTTGTTACAATTATAAATTGGCGCCTTAAATAATTGCATATGTTAGTTAATAACTATAGCCTATGTGCTTTATCTGTCTATGTACTGTTGGCTTCCTTAGGCGTCTCTTACTGGGAAAAAGAAAGAGAGGATTCCATTTAGTTATTAACTAATATATGCATTTATTTAAGGAGCGACCCGCTCCAACACAATAGTTACAAAAACGAAAAAGCGAGTGGGGGGGGGGGGGGGGGGCATGAAATGGGGGGGCAAAGGTGGCGTGATCGTAGCCAACCAATAGGAGGGCGCCATTCCAAAAAAAAAGCAAACGGTGACAGAGATGAAAAATGAATGACGGATTAAGAATTGATGACGCTCGTAACTGTATATAGAATGATCTATAAGCTGAGTAATCAGTTGTTTATAGTATATTGCTAACAGAGAGAGGTTGTTATAACAATAAAATATTGTAACACATCTTTTGGAGCTCAAAATGACTTTGTATATACCGTCTATTGTTGAAGTAGAGTATATAAACATTGTTAAATTCACAAATATGTGAATATTCACATATTCCACCCTATATTGTTGATTACCTGTCTTATAATTTGTGTTTGGTATTGTATTCTCAAGTCTGAAATAAGTGGACAATGGACGTCCTGCACTTTGATCCTCTTTATGATACGAACATTCTGTAAAGCCTGTTCCATCTATTCCATATAAATAGAAGTTAATGTCTCTCAACTTTCCCCATGAAAAAAAATGCATAAAATAAAAGTTAGGTTATGAATCAGAATTCTTGAATTGATAAAAATGTTTTAAAATTATCTTAGAGACGTCACAAATTCCTGTAATTTCTTATTTATAAAAAGTCAGATATTATTGTCCTTTTTATGATGGATTATTTTATTGTAGGCTATTCCAATTTTGAGTATCTTTTATAAAATCAATTCTATACATTTAGGTATTTTGCAAGAACATGTGTGAAGTTTGATGAAGTTGTATTGTAGACGTGTATGCAGTGTTCAGATTTTTGTGCTGCAATATGTTTAATATATATTTTTTTGTTATTTTTATATAAATAGAAACCATATTGTGTAAAACCATAAGATATTGTACTTCGAAATAAGGTTTTGTAAGACCCTATTCTACATCTGTTGTCCAATCCTATGCTTTCTTTATTAAACTGAGAAAATATTCGTTAGCTATCTATGGATGCTTTTGCAATATTATTATCAATATAAGGCATAAAATCTAATTCATTCTTAAGCCAAGATTCAAAGTATTTTTATTCGTAAAAATGACACAATTAATATTTGAATGACAATCTATCAAATCAGAGAAATATCGGTGAAGATTTTTATATTAACTTTTAATATTTTCTCTCTTCTTTCTAGAAAAAAAAGCCAAGTTAATATCATAAAATCTTCACAGATTTGATAGATATTGTCATTCAAATTGATTGTGTCATTTATATATGACTGAAAATAGTTTAAATATTGATAAACCACCATATTATATTATCTAAATATGTATATAACTTTTAAAATTGGGAATTTTATCATCCCAATATTTTATCGAGGGTCAACTTATCTCACTTTATCAAGTTTTTGTGATTTAAACAAACTCATGTGAGGAGCTGAGCTACTCTCCTATCTAAGAACAAAGTAAGAAACTATATCTGATGGAATTTCGACGTACACTAAATATATATGCACAACCTATTATTGTTATAATAATAAATATTGTATTTTATATATAGATAGAATATTAAAAACTAGTGTTGATTATAAAATATAAAATAATTATTACTGATATATATACATATATATACTAGCGGATGTGCCCGGCTTCGCCCGGGTTTTACCCGAGTGAATGTTTGTCTAACGAACATTTGTTAAAACAATTCTCTTTAAACTTATAAAACGTACTCGGCTTCGCCCGGGGTTTTACCCGAGTAAAGGTTTGTCTAGCGAACATTTGTTAAAACAATTCTCTAAAAACTTATTAAAAAATAAAAAAGATATATTTTGATAATTTGAAACTCGTAAATTTGAATCTCTCGATAAAGTGAACATTTTTTCCCGGTCCCTGTGTGCCTTGTCATCCTGAATTTTGTCTTTCCTAATTTTCTAAATTAGAAAATCATAGTTTTATCTAGTGAACATTTTTTCCCGGTCCCTTGAGAAATACTCGATAAGTTGAATAAAATCAATATTAATTGGTTCCCTCGGTAATTTGGAAGTTAAAGGAATAGTATCTTCGCCTTGGAATTGTATCATTATTCTTGTCGCAAATAAATTGCCGTGTCATCCTGAGATAATCTTACTTTTGATAAATAATATTTAAGATAACAAACTTAGTGATCAGAAAACTTGTTATCATCGTCACAATGGGGGCGCTGCTTGCGAGTTAAATCTACTAATCTGCAAATAACTCTAAGGATATTCAAGATATTCATGAAATTATTTTTCAAAAACCTTCCCGGTGATATACCTAATAATATCCCAAAATTTCACGGCGATTGGATGTATGGTTTTTGAATCTATAGAGTACAGACAGACAGACATTCAATTATATATATATAAGATAATATAAATGAGTTTTAAAAATTGTAAAAAAAAAAAATGCATCGGCCGGAAATCGAACCCGGGCCGCCCGCGTGGCAGGCGAGCATTCTACCACTGAACCACCGATGCTTAAAAAAAATGGCCATATTTAGGTATTCATTCCATTCCGGATTAGTCCGCGTAAAAAAAAGTTCTTCAAATGAAAAAAAAAGAAATAGCCAAAAATAATAATCAAAATGCAGCCGAAAATTTTCCTCAGGTTTATAAAAAGCGACATGCAAAATATGGTACCAATTGGTTCAGTAGTTTTTGAGTTTATCGCGAAACAGACAGACAGACAGAAATTGACTTTTATATATATAGAGAGATTTACTCTTCATTGTTGGCTTTTTAACTTACATTCATTCTTCATTGTTGGCTTTTTATATTACATTCACTCTTCATTGTTGGCTTTTTATCTTACATTCACTCTGTTGGCTTTTTATATTACATTTACTCTTCATTGTTGGCTTTTTATCTTACATTCACTCTTCATTGTTGGCTTTTTATATTATATTTACTTTTCATTGTTGGCTTTTTATCTTACATTCATTCTTCATTGTTGGCTTTTTATATTACATTTACTCTTCATTGTTGGCTTTTTATCTTACATTCACTCTTCATTGTTGGCTTTTTATCTTACATTCATTCTTCATTGTTGGCTTTTTATATTACATTCACTCTTCATTGATGGCTTTTTATCTTACATTCATTCTTCATTGTTGGCTTTTTATATTACATTCACTCTTCATTGTTGGCTTTTTATCTTACATTCACTCTGTTGGCTTTTTATATTACATTTACTCTTCATTGTTGGCTTTTTATCTAACATTCACTCTTCATTGTTGGCTTTTTATATTATATTTACTTTTCTTTGTTGGCTTTTTATCTTACATTCATTCTTCATTGTTGGCTTTTTATATTACATTTACTCTTCATTGTTGGCTTTTTATCTTACATTCACTCTTCATTGTTGGCTTTTTATCTTACATTCATTCTTCATTGTTGGCTTTTTATATTACATTCACTCTTCATTGTTGGCTTTTTATCTTACATTCATTCTTCATTGTTGGCTTTTTATATTACATTCACTCTTCATTGTTGGCTTTTTATCTTACATTCACTCTGGTGGCTTTTTATATCACATTTACTCTTCATTGTTGGCTTTTTATCTTACATTCACTCTTCATTGTTGGCTTTTTATATTATATTTACTATTCATTGTTGGCTTTTTATCTTACATTCATTCTTCATTGTTGGCTTTTTATATTATATTTACTCTTCATTGTTGGCTTTTTATCTTACATTCATTCTTCATTGTTGGCTTTTTATATTACATTTACTATTCATTGTTGGCTTTTTATCTTACATTCACTCTTCATTGTTGGCTTTTTATCTTACATTCATTCTTCATTGTTGGCTTTTTATATTACATTCACTCTTCATTGTTGGCTTTTTATATCATATAGAAAATCGTAGTTTTATCTAGTGAACATTTTTTCCCGTGTCACATTGCCGTGTCATCCTGAGATAATCTTACTTTTGATAATAATATTTAAGATAACAACCTTAGTGATAAGGAAACTTGTTATCATCGTCATAATGGGGGCGCTGCTTGCGAGTTAAATCTACAAATCTGCAAATAACTCTAAGGATATTCAAGATATTCATGAAATTATTTTTCAAAAACCTTCCCGGTGATATACCTAATAATATCCCAAAATTCACGGCGATTGGATGTATGGTTTTTGAATCTATAGAGTACAAACAAACAAACAAACAAACAGACAGACATTCAATTTTATATATATAGATATAATAAAATAAATAAACCTTCCAGGGCTTAGTTACTTGCGTAAACCTTTTTTTTAAAGCTTTCGGACTTGTCAGTCCTTCAACAGGATTATCACGTTAAAAAATTAATAATAAATACTATTTTATACAAATTATTATTCACATATTTTAAAATACTTATGTTATTGAGAGAAATACATTACATTATTTGTGTGGAAAAAGCTATTTTTTTGGAATTATACGTGCATTGTGAATGATACGTGATGGTTGAACGATATCTCGAGACTTCAAATTAAATAACTGATATATATAACTACTAATAGATCAAAATTACATGCAAAAGATAATGATGAAAATTCCTTTTATATTATCAAACGGCGTTCTAAAGAAAGAGACTGTGGTTACGCTAGCACATCATCAATACTTCCTAAGGAATAGTACAAAAGGTCCCCAGTCAGATTTCACACCCAGGTGTCATGTACCAACAATAACAAACGAATTTCTTTTCAATCCGAACGGAGAGAAGTTGCACCAATGGCTGTTACAACACACTATGTCTTAGAATAGAGCTGGTGGGGGATTACGCCAGCTGGGTAAGGATTGGAAAACGTTTCTTAACAGGAAATCCTGGAGGTGAGGAAGATCCTTCGTGGTGACCTCCTTCTTGGCCGCGTTGACCCCTCGCAGACTTCAATCATTCTTCACTCACTCCTTCGTGCATTCCTTCCTTCGATCCATCAACAACCATTGCATACAACAGCCAGCCTTTCCATCTATTCAACAACATCACATCTAGTTAGTAGAAATCATTCAACCAACCAACAACATCAAGTAGATATTCCATCAACAACCATTTTATGCATCCAATAGGCAGCCTTTACATATAGTATTAACAGAAATCATTCACAACCAACAACATCCAGCAAGTATTCCATCAATAAACATTACATACAATAGACAACCAATCCATCTATTCAGCAACATCACATCTAGTTAGCAGAAATCATTAAATCCTAACAACATCAAGTGAACAACCATTACCTATATCCAATAGACAGCTATTACATATAGTGTTAGCAGAAATCATTCAACCAACCAACAACATCCAGCAAATATTCCAACAACAATCATTACATACATCCAATAGACAGACATTACATATAGTGTTAACAGAAATCATTCACAACCAACAACATTCAGCAAATATTCTATCAAAAAATGCATATGTGCATACAATATGCATACAATAGCCAGCCATTCCATCTATACGACAACCATTACATCTAATTAGCAGAAATCAATCAATCCAACAACATCCAGCAAATATTCAAACAACAACCATTACATGCATCCAATATCCATCCATTCCATCTATTATACAGCCACTATACATCTAGTTAGCAGAAATAATTCAACCAACAACATCCAGCAAATATTCCATCAGCCACCATAACATGCATACAATAGACAGCCATTACATATAGTGTTAACAGAAATCATTCACAACCAACAACATCCAGAAAATATTCTATCAACAACCATTACATGCATCCAATTGACAGCCATTACATATAGTGTTATCAGAAATCATTCACAAACAACAACATCCAGGAAATATTCCATCAACAACCAATACATATAGCCAGCCATTCCATTCATCCGACAACCATTACATCTAGTTACCAGAAATCATTCACAACCAACAACATCAAGCAAATAACCCATCCATTCAACGACAACGTATTCATTCTATCCAGTCAATTGCAATAATTCAGCCAACAACCAGTCCATCACACCAATCCGACAAATTTTCCAGCCAACAACAACGACAGTCCAATCCGTTCCATTCAGAATACCTTTCCATGGAATTCCACTACCAACAATTTCAATCCACCCATTTTCAACTTTCAAAGAGGTATACTTTAGAATATAAAATAAGATTTTTCTACACCAACCGAATGGAAGATGATCACTCTAGTAATGTGGGGCCTATATTTCTATTAGTGGTATATACCCAGCGGTTTCTTCAGCTTAATTTACCAGATTTCTATGGAGAGCCCTCCCAATACTGTTTACTATGTTCCTTACGTTGATAGATAAATATCGTCCTCAAATTAAACAATATTAATAGCAAAAGTTATATTTTTAATTACAGATAGCGCTGATGTTTCCAAGAGGTCATTGGATAAAATGACATCCATATGTGCAATAAGCGTGTTGACTAAGCTGGAGTTTCAAGCAGTTCACATTTCATGCCCGGAGTGTCAGATTCCGCCAGTTCAACCTGCCAGCTCAGAACTCAAGAATGTTTGGCGGAGTCTCCGAGATGTGGGACGGGGCGTTGTAAACGTAACGTAGGACACACGGTGAAATCACATGTTCTGTTACACCTTTTGGTGGCATACCTGAAACATTCCTCCATGTACGTGGACCTACATAAAAGCTGCTCATACGCTGAAGAAGCTATGTATGACCCAGTCATATAAACTCGATGCCAGGACTTGGTAAGAATGACGTCGAACGTCGAAAGAATGATATCGATGTCAGATCTTGGCAAGAAAACTCTAGATTCAGGAATATTTGGCTTATACATTACCCTATGTAGTCTGAAGCGTTGTAGATCTAACGTGAGCTTACAGAACACGGTAGCATTACAATTAACACAGACTGAATGGAATAGGTCTATGTAAGATCTGATAAAGAAAACTCTAGCTTAAGGAATATTTATCTGATACGTTCTCCAATGTAGCCTGAAGCGCTGTATATGTAACGTGAGCCTACGATGTCATTACAACGAAGACTGGCTGTATGACATAGCTCGAAGTAAAGTCTTGGAAAGAAAACTCTGGTTTCAGGAATATTTGGCTGATACATTCCCCAATGTAGCCTGAAGCGCTGTATATGTAACGTGAGCCTACGATGCCATTACAATGAAGACTGGCTGTATGACATAGCTCGAAGTAAAGTCTTGGCAAGAAACTCTGGTTTCAGGAATATTTGGCTGATACATTCCCCAATGTAGTCTGAAGCGTTGTAGATGTAACGTGAACATACTGAACATGGTGGCATTACAATGGAGACAGCTGTATGACATAGCTCGAAGTCAAGTCTTGGCAATAAAACTCTGACTTCAGTAATATTTGGTGGAGTTGTTAAGAGATTATTTGAAGTGTGAAGCAGGACGAGACTCATCACATGGAATGTCGCATCAGAGTCGGAGTGATATCGAATGTCAGATCCCTGCAAGAACGCCCCAGAATCAGGAATGTTTGAAAGAGTCGCTAAGAGGTGCTCTTTTTATAAGACCTAACGAAAGCATGACTGCACATCAAAGATATGTAACATCGAAGTCTGGGTGACCCAGTCATATCGATGTAAGATCCTGGCAAGAATCTTCTGGCTTAAGACATGTTAGGCGGAGTTGCTAAGACATGACTAAAGCAGGACGAGAGTAAATCTGATTCAAACGACGGGATCATAATGGATAGTATTGAAAGGTTGAATATATAGATCTTTTAAATGGAAAGAGGGATTTCTCACGAGCGCTTTAAAAATGATCTATTCCGTCTCAAACAAAAATAAACCTTGAAGAGTAAAATATATATATTCTTAAAATTGTTTACCCACTTAAATAAAAACTTTAGAAACATATTCCTAAGGGTAATAAATTTCGACAGCCACATTCTGGGATAAAATCCCACATTAGACACTTTTTTCGGAAAAAAAGCTTCAATGGCCCCGATTCTTGAAAAGGTCTAACCCCACTAGTGAGTGCAAGTAACCAAATGGGGTTCTTTTGTACACTTGTACCTGCAGAAGTTTATATGCTTTCTACGTGTGTCGTCATGTGATGCACTTGTAGTAAAAGTAGTCGCACCATGATTATCAAAGCTTGGACCACGAATACTAGGAATAATGAAAAAGGAAAAAAAGAACAGATGTACCAGATCAGGCTGATAAATTATTAAAAGAAAAACATCTTACTGATTGTGCAACTCAACATTACTGATGGCTATCGGAATAAATATAACAATTAAACATTGATTTGAAGATCATTTGTTGTTGGAAGTTTGTTTGGAAAAATATATGGCTACATCAATCTTTTTTTTTTTTTTAATTTAGTTCCCGACCTTCCAGTGATTCGCTGTCACTCTCCTGAGGAAAGTGGAAAGTTTCCAAATGAAAAATTGATGAATTCCAGAATACTGACCTAAAATATTTGGCCAAGTCCAACCTGCTCCAAGCCAACAAGGTTGTCCGGTGTAACATAACGAGACAAACGCTGTAAAACATTTTATTTCCAATCTACATACATTTCGTTATTCTTCCCTTCAATACACGCCCCTCCTCTATCCTCCAACGCTCCGTTTTCCATTGTTCGAAATTGTGCTGGAAATCTTCGTAGGTGATATATCCTTTATGACTCACGCTGGCTTTTGTATTTCCCAACTTCAACGGTTTAAATTTTATTATTTTATAATGCATATGTTACCTTGTGATATAGATAAAAATCAAATAGTACCAGGTCAAGCGTATGTGGACTAACATCGGGATCATATACTTGGTCAGAAATGTCTTTACAGACGATGCCTACAGTACATTGTCGTAATGAAGAACACGTTATTTGTTCGAACATAATTCTATTCGTTTTTTTTCCTTATCATTTCACGGGGTTAAGCAAGAACAGTAAGGGAGTAATGTTGATTAATATCTTGATATCCAATAACCCAGTGAAGGTACATTATCGCATGTGAATATAAAAAAAAATCATTAGACTTTTGATTTTTCATTTACTCCTTCAAGACTTTTCAGCTCTCGACAAGTTGGGCCCTACTAATGCATGGACAGAAGCTTAGTTTCTAGATTATAATTGAAAACCAATATTCGTTAAATGTTATCACTCTTTACAAGAAGGTTACTTTAAATAGCACTTACAGTGTCAATTCAAATATTTTTACAAGATTTATTTTACTCAATTTTGTGATCATTTAAGTCTTCATTTTCGCAGACACATTTTTCAGTTTAAGGTTGTTAAGTTTGCTCTTCGCATTCTTTGTCGATTCCTACAGTGTTTCAGCATTTTTCTCTCATAGTTTAGCCTAATGTCAAATCTGATCAAATCACCAAATATTCAATATTTTAATCGATTTTTGACGTGGAAGGGTAATTCGGGAATTCATCATATTCAACGTCTTCTAGGTCATCTTGGAAGCACTTTAAATTCTTAAAGATTCGCGTAGGTGATAAACTTCATTACCATATTCCTCTTTTTGTCAAATATGTTACAATAGGAAGAGAAAGAACAGATTTTGCATGTTTATTGTGAAATTATACACAAATTTCGTTCTAATAACTTATCACTTTGAGAAAACAAAAGGATCTTATACAAGCACACGAAGATGTTTAGACGATGAAGTCTACAAGAGAGATACAAGATAGGATTTCACTCTACACAGCTGGACGGCCTTGTCAGAGTTCACTTGTAGAAATCTTGCTATTTTAAACCTCATACATATGTGGTTGTCTTTCATCAAGAATTTATTCTGTCAGAATATTCTATAATATACTTAGATCAAACTTTAATCGATATATTTATTCTAATAGGTAACATAGGCCATCATGGACGACGTTGAGTTTCACGAACAGATGAGCTTTTATTCTAAACCCATGTTAATAGGAAGGAAAACCTTTTATATTCTACCGCGTTGAAGAAAAAATTGCAGAAAATATTTTAAATACTTAATAAACTACTCCATCAAAGGTTTCTTTACTAATTTATCATAATAAATATTTATTTTTAAAAAATATATAAAATTTGTAAATTTACTGGTAACGTGTTTCTTTTTGCAATAATATTGTAACGTAGAAATCGAGTCTTATAGTTTATCATAAGATGTGAGAGTATTTATTGATTGCGTCAACACGGCTAGTCGACAACTATCAAACAAGAACAACTATATGCAGCTAGAGAATATTGAACAAGCAAGCTAAGTACCATGTATGATGATTTCACAAATTCATAGTAATTTCTGTGTTGAACGTTTTCAATGAATAATTAAATAAAATAATAAAGTATAAATTATTTCTTCGCCACAATATCATCAAATATTATTGAAAACAGAAACACATTGCTAGCAAATATATTAGTTACAAATTTTATCAATAGAAGGCAATTGAATTTTTAAATAAATATTTGGTAAAAGTTCCTTTGTGGAGAGTTCTTTAACTTGAAAGCTTTCCAATTATAATCAATTAGAAACCTTTTGCAAAGTAGTTGATTAAAATCTCTATTCCTAATAAAATTGTGAAAAACGTTTAAAAATACAAAAATATTTTTCTACTATGGGTTTATTTTTTATTTTGAATTCTAGCGTTCAAGCGATAATCGCTTTTGAACAGGCTTAATAAAAAAAACATCGACTATATCTTACAAGAAATATTTACAAATACATACGCGTGCAGCGTGGATATTTACACTGAAATTTTAAAATTGATATGTAATTTAACAATGTTATGGAACATGTATATTTACGAAAAACGTATCTCCTTTCAGTTGCTGATGGCTTGCACCATCTATCGGAATAAATATCAACTATTCTCGTTGATTTTTAATTATTCCAGAATTGGCCAAATACCCATTCTTGATTAATCAAGAAAAGCTAACCACGGACGCGTTTCGGGCTGTTGGCCCTCATCACCGTGGTGCAAGCTGTGCCTCAACGACCAAAAAATTGGTCATTAAGGCATCCTGAAAAATCATGACACGGGTAGTTAAGGCCAGAATTGCGTGAGAACGCTAAAGAATGGAAAAAAATAGTACAAATGTAATATTGTACTGGGATAAGGTGCATAAATTAAGAAAAAGGCATCTCCTTATCGTGCAACTGAAAGTTGCTGATGGCTTGCGCCATCTATCGGAATAAATATCAACTATTCTCGTTGATTTTTAATTATTTCAAAATTGGCCAAATCAACGAGAATATGATATTTATTCCGATAGATGGCGCAAGCCATCAGCAACTTTCAGTTGCACGATAAGTAGATGCCTTTTTCTTAATTTATGCACCTTATCCCAGTACAATATTACATTCGTACTATTTTTTCACAATGTATATTTACGTTTTTAGAGAAACCAGAACCTATAAAATTGATCTATTGATTTCTTCTGAAAAATCTAAGGTATTGTGATGGTAAATATATCTTCTTGTTTATGGTATATTATAATCATTAGATATGAGAGCTTCTAAAGTAACCGTTGATTAAATATTCAAGAAAGCCTTTGTTTCAATGAAGATTGTGAGACGTGGATCTGGACGTGAATTTATGCTATTATAAACATTAGATATGAGAGCTTCTAAAGTAACCGTTGATTTAGTATTTAATAAAACCTTTGTTTCAATGAAGATTGTGAGACGTGGATCTAGACGTGAATTTATGCTATTATAATCATTAGATATGAGAGATTCTAAAAGTAACCATTGATTAAGTATTTAATAAAACCTTTGTTTCAATGAAAATTGTGAGACGTGGATCTGGACGTGAATTTATGCTATTGTAATCATTAGATATGAGAGCTTCTAAAAGTAACCGTTGATTAAGTATTTAATAAAACCTTTGTTTCAATGAAGATTGTGAGACGTGGATCTGGACGTGAATTTATGCTATTGTAATCATTAGATATGAGAGATTCTAAAAGTAACAGTTGATTAAGTATTTAATAAAACCTTTGTTTCAATGAAAATTGTGAGACGTGGATCTGGACGTGAATTATATGCTATTATAATCATTAGATATGAGAGATTCTAAAAGTAACAGTTGATTAAGTATTTAATAAAACCTTTGTTTCAATGAAGATTGTGAGACGTGGATCTGGACGTGAATTTATGCTATTATATTCATTAGATATGAGAGCTTCTAAAAGTAACCGTTGATTAAGTATTTAATAAAACCTTTGTTTCAATGAAGATTGTGAGACGTGGATCTGGACGTGAATTTATGCTATTATATTCATTAGATATGAGAGGTTCTAAAAGTAACCGTTGATTAAGTATTTAATAAAACCTTTGTTTCAATGAAAATTGTGAGACGTGGATCTGGACGTGAATTTTATGCTATTATAATCATTAGATATGAGAGATTCTAAAAGTAACAGTTGATTAAGTATTTAATAAAACCTTTGTTTCAATGAAGATTGTGAGACGTGGATCTGGACGTGAATTTATGCTATTATATTCATTAGATATGAGAGGTTCTAAAAGTAACCGTTGATTAAGTATTTAAGAAAGCCTTTGTTTCAATGAAGATTGTGAGGCGTGGATCTGGACGTGAATTTATGCTATTATATTCATTAGATATGAGAGGTTCTAAAAGTAACCGTTGATTAAGTATTTAATAAAACCTTTGTTTCAATGAAGATTGTGAGACGTGGATCTGGACGTGAATTTATGCTATTATATTCATTAGATATGAGAGGTTCTAAAAGTAACCGTTGATTAAGTATTTAAGAAAGCCTTTGTTTCAATGAAGATTGTGAGGCGTGGATCTGGACGTGAATTTATGCTATTATATTCATTAGATATGAGAGGTTCTAAAAGTAACCGTTGATTAAGTATTTAAGAAAGCCTTTGTTTCAATGAAGATTGTGAGGCGTGGATCCACGTGAGCTTGGAAAGGAATTTCCAACGTTGCCAAATTCTCCTGTTGACCAACTAACGAGGGGTGGGATTTGTCCAGGTGGAGGGAGATACAAAATTAGGGGTCTGGGGAGGCCACTCCCCGCCCGATATTGTTTCAGGAGTAAAATTAGCGAAATACCAACTGATAGCAAGCTACTTTGAGTGAAAGTTTCCTGAGGTTTCTACCACTTTGTTTAAATTGCCAATAGATAAATACAACACCCATATTAAAGTGTATCCAGGTTTTTCCCATAAAATCATGTCTAATATATATATTTTTATTTTTGCTTTTAAATATGTGTAAAATTTATTTTAGGAATATGTCATGCTCAATAAGTACCATTTATTTTTGTTGAATATATAATCTCATTTATTCATATACAGTTATATAAATAAATATATATATATATATATATATATTAAAAATAAAGAAGGCATATCCTTGAAGCACATGTGCTTTTTAGATGGCAGAGAGCGCCAACTAATGGAACAGAAATCAACTAAACATTGATTTAACCTGTTTCCTGATATTTGGCCAACCCAATTTCTCGATAAATAAAAAAAAGCCATCAACGAATTTTTTCTATTCTTTTTCATATATATAAATATACAGATGGCTGGCGTCGTATCGTGTTTTGGGATGTAATACATACAGTGGGCCACAACGCTCAATCGCGAATAAAATTATATTACTATACACAATTATTTACATTTGGAATCCCGTCATGTGTGATTGTCACATTTGTGTCTTCTGTTCCAGTGATTTATTAACAATGACAGTCCCCATTGGGCTGACTAGGTTTTATATATCCATGGAAGGGCTTAAGCAAGATATTAAATATAAGTATAAGAAATAAAATTATAAAGCACGTATTTTTCTCTCTTTTTAAATAAAAACAAACATACTGTACTTAATGAGATGAAAATATTGGGAGGGCAACATCATAAATGGCTAATCTTACAGGTATAAGCAGAATAACTCAATATAATATTAAGAAGGGGGTAATGTCACTGTGTAAAATTCTAACTATGCAAATTTCATACAGTCATTACCCCCTCTCAAAACCAAGCAGCGACCCGCTGCTTGTACATCAAACGCAACAAACTAACTATACACACATAAGAAGCAGAAAGGAACTAGAAGTGAAAAAAAAAAGGAAATATTTCTCACTTGCATCCTCTTTCCCCGATCCTCTTATTCTTTTCTCTTAGTCCTGAATCTGTTCTTCTGGGTCCCAATATTGCTTCATTCGCTGGACATGGACGATATCTTTGTTAGCGCTAATCCAAATACTCATTGACACAAGAAATATCTCTGACAATATTAGAGCTCTAAAAATAGGTATGGTTGATTAAATTGGCGTAACCACTGGGAGAGTTCACCACTTAGAATCTCCCAATATTTTTTATCGCTGTAAATCCTTTCTTAATGGGTTTACTTCTTGAATTAAACAAGATAGGATCAAATGGTTCATGGACCTTCCTTGAATTTGGTTTTTGTGTATGAACAAAAAGGGTTATTTATTCTGTTCTACATTCGGGATGGTCGGTATAGGTCTTATTGTTCAAAATAAAGTTTTGATAAGTAAATCTACTCTTCATTTTTGACAAAACTTAAGGAAGTTGTACCTTTTAGCATGTATATCGGGATTCAGACAACTCTGAAATATATTTGAAACACAGTGACCTTTATTAAAGACACACGATATAACCAAGTGTGATCAAATTGCCTCTGTCACCTTCAAAAAAAAAAAAAAAAAAACCTACTGGCGACACCAAGGACTTCCTACTTCCTTAAGTTTTGTCCATGAGCTTTCCGCCACTTTCAGCTTATATATTTAGATATTTAGTTAGGAAGGGAGAAAATAATTTCAATAGAGAATAGCAACATCTTCAAAAGACTTGATTTGTCTTAACTCTCAGATATAAATAATCAATAAGTTAAAAAAAAAAACTTTGATTGTCTAACTAAAAATTGCTGGTAGCTTGCGTCATCTATAAGAATTTGTAATAACTAAACGTTGGCTTATTCAATGGTCAAAACAAATTCTTGATAATTAAAGAAAACTGGTAAGTACGCGTTACGGATCGTTAGCCCTCGTCAACATGGTTGTAATTCCTCAACAACCTATATACCAAGTCCAATACACTTCATGGTAAATAAAAAGAAAATTTTTCAGGCCAAGAGTTCACGAGCACTCTAAAATGCGTGGAAATTTATATAAAAAGAAAGGAATGTACCCCTTTTTCTCGCCCCTCCCTGATAAGAGTGTTCAAAGTAAAGAAAAAAGTAGCTCTTCTGATAATATAAAAAAAAGATGCATAAGACTATTAAAAAAAAAAAAAACTTTACACAAAAATTTATTTCACAATCACAATCCACTTTCTAGAAATCGAAAGTCTAATAATAGGGGGGAAAAAATAATATTTCAAAATCGTAAAAAAAAAAAAAAAAAAGAGAGAAGTACCTTCTGATAGAAGAATTGAAGAGCTATCAAATCAATTACTTAAATAGAGTAATCTGTAAGATAAGGATTCAGGCTAAGATGTCACCCACCATGTCGCATTCTTCAGCCAAAAGAGTCGAGGAAATACCGGGATACGATAGCCAACCCATCAGTCTCCATGTGGATCAGAAAGTTCTTCCTTATCGTGAAAAATACTCTCGGCCACAACCAGATTTAGGTCGCGAGCTTCCCAGAAAATGAAGTTTTTTTTTCTCTCTCTTCAGAAGAATGCAGTCGTGGCTTTCACTTTTGGGTCGCACCCAGAATTTCCACTTTCTTTTTGAAGCTCAACCTCATTTTAAGATAAATGGGTTATTTCTTATTATTGATTTATTTCTCTGGATTTGTAACGATCTACCTTCAATATTCCATCTTTAGAAATGTTATTATTCTATTGTACATGTAATTATCAATAATATTTTATCTGTTTTATATATACAGTAGAACCTCCTTGTAAAGGACACCTAATTGCAGAGCCAAAGTGTTCTTTAGGGAGAGGTGTCTTCTTACCGAAGAATGGGTGTCTGCTAAAGGGAGGTTCTACTGTATATGTAAATAAAATATTCTTATATATATAGAGATAGTTTTTGTTGTTGATGATCTAAGATTATTATAGAGGGTGAGAATCGAATGTATTGGAATATTTTGTCACTTTATTCCATAATGAATAACAGTGTAATGAATGATACCTATAAACTATTTATCATCATATGAAATTGATCATCATTGAGAATCTTGAGATAAAGATTTCGAAAATGAAGAGAATTGTTAAGCAATCTACATAACTCCTTAAGGATAATATTTTATACATAATGGTTTTAATTTTACATATGAATATTCGAATATATAATATATTAAATAAATATTAAAGGTATAAACTTTTTTTTTTTGTACAAATTGTTAAAGGTTATTCAAAATCGATAAAAATTAGCAATATGTATCTTTTAATTGTAAAATAAACGATATATCAAGCAACGAAGCTCTTCTACTGGTTTAACAGCGTCAAATGGAGAAATACAAACTGTAAAAACAAATGTTCACCTGCACAATTTGTAGTTTTAATTTCTTTATGCATGACCGCACGTGTATAGGTGAACATTTGTTTCTACAAGCAGTTTGCATTTCTCCATTTGTTGCATCACACGAAAAATTCCAGAAATACTTACATAAAAGAGGTCTATAAGAAACATCAAATTGTTCCAGCAGTGAAACTGAACAAACTGCTCTTCACCTTATCTATAACTGTCCGAACTTTACAGAAGTAAGACATCGATTGTTCCCTGATTTAAATGATTTAACTCTCTTACCTCAGCCAATTTGTCTATATAAATTTAATGAACTCTGTCAATTAATACATGTAAATTTGTAAATATTTAACTTGTTTTTGTTTTGTTTATTTCCTCTGTAATAGGGGCAGATATTTCAATATCACGCCTGGTTGATTAATAGATTAAAAAAAATAAAATTTAACATTTGGGCGTCGTTGCTCGAATGTTCGATTATTTCGCAATAAAAATAAACATATTGTTAATTTTCTATTTATAAGAACTGCTAATGTATATATTAGTAGTACTTTTAAAGAGCAACTAATATGTGTTAAACCCGACCACTCAAAATCATGCCAATCTTCTTTTTATCAAAGTTTTCGAATATATTAGTGTATTCTCACAATCCTATGAAAGAGTCGGTGGACGATTAGGTAAAACCCTCGATTCGAGACAGCCATGAACCGGGATCGAATCCTGCGTTGGACCCTTTGTTTTAATATTTGAATAACCCTAACATATTATTCATTGTTGCAAATATCATAAACTAGGTTGTCCTTTTTGAGCGATAGCTAATAAAGTTATTCCAGAACAAGAAGGACAATCCTATGATACCAATATGTTTCAAAATAAATTCAAGATTCCCACATTTGTGTATATCCAAGCCTATTTAAAGAATTTTTACAGCTTTCTAACTAATTTCGCAAGAGAATCGGCAAACAATGATTTTTTTTGAAGGTCTTTAACGATTTGCAAATCAATTCACACAAAATAATCTACAGGAAGAAGAAAAAAATGGGGAAGAAATCGAGGCCATGAGATTTTTTTTTTTTTTTTTTACAGTCCAGGTTTGGTTACGTAAGTAGAAAGTGGTACATGGATACCCACGCTATGATATTAAGAAATGGTTTAAAAATAATGGGCGATATATCTTTATGGGGGAGAATAGGGGTAGCTGATGGGGGGAAAAATTCCCATTTTTAACCACCAAAGGAAACCCCAACTATTTTCATTAGGATGCTGACCCGAATGAGTAGATGTTTTACTTCCTTGAAGTCATCTGCGTAGCTAGTGTATGATTGACAGGCTACTCCCTGTTCCATCAAGAAAGGCCGTGGAGGATGAAGCAGTTGATCAATTGATCTTGTGAATACTCCCTCGCCGATTGAGAATCTTCTAGAAAGCCCTAATGGTTCATTGAAATATAGCTTATTCCACCTCAAGACCAGGTTCAATGCCCTGTAAAACGTCGACAAATGGTTTATCTTGGTTTATCCAGAAAAAGAAGGTTATTCCCCGCTATTAACTGAGGAAAAAACTAAATTCAACGTTTATCCTCTCTTTGAAGACATTTTTGAGAAATTTAGTTTTAAGCAATAAAGGTATTTAAGCACGAATGTTTATTTTTCACACAAATTTTGTTTTGCCATGAGGATATCTATCTTTTCCTTAACAAAAGAGACACTTCGGCCAGTTAAAGTTTTATTTTCTCAACGTTTCAACAAAAATCTTTTATCTTCGTCAGAAGAAATAAAAATAAAGCATTTTAGCAAGGCGTTGAAAATTATTCTGAAGTTTTTAAACGCCTTGCCAAATGCTTTATTTTTATTTCTCCTGACGAAGACAAAATATTTTTGTTGAAACGTTGAGAAAATAAAACTTTAACTGGCCGAAATGTCTTTTTTAAAAAAGAAATATGAATGCCCCGGCCAGAAAACCTCTATATTCAAAATATTTATCTAGTTATTTATTATAAAATATAGATATTTTTCTTTAATTATTTCCATATTTTGTTAATTTTAAGGCCTTCTATTGAAATTTAAATCCGATTGCTATATTAGTGTCTACCTTCTAGCAGAATTTTAGATTATATGATCCTTTGATGTTGGATTCTAAACACACGGACCTTTTATTATTATTTAAACCTTTGTCATTGATTTTATTAATAAATATATATATATTTTTTTAAAATAATAAATGTCAAGGTTAGAAGAATTCAAAGTTAGGTACAGGTTTGAAAGAGATTAGGTTGAATTAGAGGTTTAGGTTCGAGAGATTAAGTAGACCCAATTGTATCCAGGAATTAGAATAAGAGATTAGGCTAGATGAAGAAGGTGTTATATCATTTTTTAAAATTTTCAAAAATAATAATTCCTTGTATGATATCATTTGAGTGAAAATATTTCATCCAGGGAAGAGTGTCTGGCAAATCACAATGAGGTGACGTTATATTTAACCTTACCTTATATTATAGTTAACTTTACTCTTATAGAAAGCCTCCAAGGCCGATAAAAGGATAAGTTTGTGAGGGTCACATCACGCCTCACCCAGCGCACGAGTTGAGAGAACACCATCCGGGACATATGGCACGAACGCTGTTCGGACAACAAACCTTTCTTCCAGCGGCCGCTATTTCTTTCTTTTCTTTATTTTTAGCTTTAATAAAGTTAATTTTATTTCATAAAAATATTTATATTTTTATCAGAGCGACCGACAAGACGCTTATTATATCTTCCCGATTCCAATAGCAAAAGCTCTAGAGGACAAAAATGTTTAATCTTCTGTAATAGGTTTCTTTAAGGTCCTTGGTTGCCAAATATAGATTCGTTATTTCAATAAGCTATTTGATCCTACATCAAAGAATCAAATTTTTTATTTCTTTTTTCGGTTCATGTCAGCCCACTATCAATCGATTTCTTCCCACTTGACTTTCCATTATTCTCTCTCTTCTCTTTTTACCATTTGATTTCTTTTCTTTATGGCAAAGCTCAGCTTCTCATCCTTTCTTGAGCTGTCCCTTTTTCTTGAAACCAGTCTTTCAGGCATTTGTGTGTATTGTTGCCTGACACTTCCGCGTTGGCTAAACGTGTTGGAAAATACTTTCTACACCAATCTTTGCCGGGTTTGTAACTAACAGCTGTTCTTCTGGAGATGAACCTTCTTTATTGTACACTTTTAAATAATAACCAAAACGGCTTACGAGGCTGAGTTTAAATTATGCTGATTGTAGATATTTCCAGACACTTTTTTCTTTTGAATAAAGTTATTTTTTCTTGTTTTTTTTTTCTCATTCTCTCTTTCTCCTTGTTAATATCATATGAATTTTCTCTGTACGGCCTAAAATTATTGTAAATATATATATATAGACAGATATAAAGGCATACATGTATGGCAGCGCAAGTATCCCTAGGGGGACATAGCGCTTTAAATTGAGATGAATGAATAGGCTGAGTTTCTTGCTTTATTTTATGTTCTTTTTTATCATATACTCCTGTAAAAGAGTTTATAATACACGAAAGTTTGAGATGGATATATAATGAAACAAGAATCTCATCCTTGGAAGCAGTTTTGGTTATTATTTATATGTATATATTGCAGAGAATATACTAAATCGAGCTACAATTTAGACCGTTTATAATATGTTAAACAAAGAATAAATATACGTCGATTATCAATATTAAAAAGAGAACATACGTTAACCTTTGCAAGGTGGATTCTGTGGCCACTAGATATGCACCGGAAATGGAGGCTGTTGGGCTCTGGAGTATAGGAGCTCCATCTAAGATTTCTTCCTGTGGTGAATCTGTATAAGACCGGTGTTCTCAATGAAGCTGTAGGTGTGTAATATATTGCAGAGGATTTCCCTTTTCCGACTTTTAAGCAATGGCATAGTATATTGAAACGTTAAAATAAATCGATTAGAATGAAGTAGGTATAGACGTCAAGTAAGTGATTATATCCCATCAGTATTCAATCGTCTAAAATCCCATAATTTCTTATCAAATCCATATCGTATTCTCTGCCCATTAGAATCTATATCTAAGTAAACAATAGACTCTATAATCAATTCTTTTGTCTTTGAAATCCCCTTGTTTATTTACATAGCTCATAAAAATAAAAGTAGTTGTAATTATTTTATTTATTTCGTGTGAGAATAGATGAAAATGGATACAGAAAATAATGAATAGGTCTCGAACACTCTGTAAAATATTACAGCAGATCATGTTACTTGCCAACAAGCACAATGTTTCTGCATAATTTCGCTAGATAACATCACCCATAAATAAACTCCAAATACTGAAGAGAAGCAGTAGAATATCATTAATTCTGCTTATCTATTATTTTATTATTATTATTAGTAGTAGTATATTATTCTCTCTTTAAATTTGCAACAAATAAATTTACTGGCAAGGTGTTTCTTTTCAATAATATCATAAAATATTATCTCTACTCTAGTAGAGATAATATTTGATGATATTATTGAAAAGAAAGACGTTTCGAGTAAATTTATTTGTTACAAATTTTATCGATAGATAGCAATTAAATTTATAAATATATTATTCTATTATTTAAATATATTACCAATATACTACTCTGATCAAAAAGTTTCGACACTTTGCTCATAAGTTTCTTTCCGGGCGTTCTTTTGATCAAAAGTCAAATCTTTGGGAACGAGAACGCGGCGTTGAGTCTTCTCACTCCAAAAATGTCCTTCATTATCGATTGAGTCGACCCGAATGATATCCCTACTTCTTCGGCGACCTCCCTGACAGTTATTCGTCGGTCTTCACGCACCAGTTCCAACACCTTGTCCACCTTTTCAGGCGTGGTTGATGTGGACGGTCTCCCGGAACGCTCGTTGTCGGCGGTCTCTTCCCGACCCTCCTTGAAGCGCTTGTACCACTCGAAAACTCGTCTTCGGGCTCATGACGGCATCCCCGTAGGCTGTTTGCAACATCCAAAAAATGTCGGCACCCTTGAATCCGTTTTTCACACAGAACTTGATGAAAATTCGTTGATTCTCTATTTCGGTGACTAACGAAATCGAAGCACGGGCAAAATGGCTTCACTTCGAACAGCCGCTGCTAGCGCTGTTGTGGCGCGTGGTTTTTGAAAATATATTGAGTTTTCAGGATTTTATGAGCAAAGTGTCGAAACTTTTTGATCAGAGTAGTATATTATTCATCTATATTGAACTATACTTTTATTAGTCGTTTTGGTGATTTCTCGGACGAGAATAAATCAACAAGTTTCACTGTATCTATCTACTAATCGCAAGGATCAAGATATCTGGTAGATCAATCTGACAAAACTGGTGAGAATAGTCCCAAAATAGGAGCTCAGATGCCAAGGTAGTTAAGTCCTGAAAATAAAATTACGAAAATTATTGTTTCTTAAAATATATTTGATTATTTCAAACATAATTCGGATACTATTTGACTCATGTATGACCAAGAAAAAAAAAAGGAAGCAACGATTAAATCCTTTGAAATCAAAGAATAATTTTAAGACGAATAATCCTTTCAATAATTATATTAACGAATAGATTCAAGAAGGATAAGTTTCTTTATTTGAAAAATCAATTCGAGCTTTCGGGCGCAAGCTGCCCTTCTACAGGAATATTATTCCTGTAGAAGGGCAGCTTGCGCCCGAAAGCTCGAATTGATTTTTCAAATAAAGAAACTTATCCTTCTTGAATCTATTCGTTAATATAAAAGAATAATTTTATTTATTCCATTAAAATTTAGAAAAATCAGAAATGGGACTTAACTGGATTGGCTTTTGAATGGCATAAATAAAAAAAAAACAGCTAAGATTCTTAATTTCTATTTATGGGAAATGTAAGAAAAAACATTAAGAAGTTGGACTCGTTACTTTCATCAGTTCAGCCAGCTTAATCAACCAGATACCTTGTGTTTCAGTTATATATGGACAAAATCGTAGATTCATTATGGGAAATGTGAAAAGACATTTGATTTTATCCTAAATAGAGTTGAGTTCCGATTTAAGACCTGACGAATTCGAGGAGAAATCGAATTTGAAGACCAAATTTATCAGGTTTAGAGTCAATATTGGGGTGATAACTAATATGTAACAAGTAGTCGCCATTGAGACCAAATAAGATTTTTGAAATGCTTCGTTTTTAAAGTTCTTCGTTCAATTTTATTTTTGTATATTTATTATTATTTAATTCTAAAGCGTTTATCTTTGAGAACTTATATTTGAAACCTATATTTGAATCTAACAACTCGTAAATACCAATTGGCACTTCTTCAATCCAGCAGAGCTGGAGATGTTGTTTAAAATTAAAAAAGATGAATAGAATATACACAAGGTTTGTTATATCTCGCTACCAAGTCGTTATTTTAGCTGTTTATTTATTACATTCTTTATATTGTTTACTTTTTTTTCTTCTTGGAGGCCGAGATGGGTAAGTCTAAAAATGAATAGATTTATTACTATAAAAAGGTTTTTTTTGTTGTAATATAATTTTGCTTTTCGCCAATTCAATTTTGAATGTCGAAAATGAATGGATACCTTTCCAGTTAAAATAGACGCAGAGAACTATTTATATCTATTCACTGTTTCTGAAATTTAGAAAACTTTGGATAAAATCCATAACATCCACCTGGATACCATGGTCTATGGTCCTCGTCAGTCTAGGACGGGCTTTGATTTCATGGAATCTACAAGGGATTCGCGAAATCCTTAAAACTTGCCAAAGATGTGTTTAGGTGATAAAATGGCTTGGATAATTCTAAGGCTGAAATATAGATGAGAGCATTTTGATAATGTCTCCTCCAGGAAAAATTTCCATCAATATTGGCTACGTGGGCCAATTTCAGAATTAACTTAGAATAATGTACCGCGGCTCACTGGCCGTGAAACTCTACTATCTGGGCCTCAACAAGAACCTTTGGAATAAATACTTCAAATGTCTCATGAATTATGATTAAATATAACTTTATATAATAAATTATCTAAAGGTATAAATTTAGCGATTGAACCTATTCGTGTTGGAGATTTTAATTCCTTCAATTCAAGCATTATTATCAAAGAGTGCCGCTGAGTTTTGAGATATATAAGTGCAAAACACAAACATCCTCGATAAAGAAAGACGAGTTGCCCCTCGAAATATTGAAAGAACAAAAAAAAATCTAAATCCAATGTATGAATTTTCTAAATATATCTATATAAGTGTACCAAGGTAGCGAGATTGGAGAGTACTGTTCCTGGGGAGTTGGGCAAGGGTCGGCAAACTGCGGCTCGCGAGCCACATGCGGCTCTTTGAATATGAAGCTGTGGCTCTTTATATAGTTCCATACGAAAATATTATTTATGCGAGTACTATTTATTTTTGGCAAGAAAAAATTTTGTATTTTACACAAATTAAATTTCTGGCAATGCGTTTCTTTTAAATATCATCAAATATTATCTCTACAGACCTTACTGCATTGATATGAGTTATTGAATGAGAGGGCTTGGCTCATCAGTAGTGAACCCTCTCAGCGGTTTCGCCAAATTAATCTCTAGACCGCTCTACTATTGTATTGGACTGGTTTTGTTATATACCCTGCATTTTCTATGGAAGGCAGCTTAGGGGTGTTTAGTGAACTATGGACATAAGCTTATAGGTCTGTAGAGGTGCATACATATAATTTCAAGGTATTGCATCGAGCAAAGCTCTTCCGCAAAATATGTTTTCATAACCAATATATATTAGTAAATTAAATTTTATTGCCATCTATCGTTAATATTTTACACAAATTAAATTTCTGGCAATGCGTTTATATTTACTAATATATATTGGTTATGAAAACATATTTTGCGGAAGAGCTTTGCTCGATGCAATACCTTGAAATTATATGTATGCACCTCTACAGACCTATAAGCTTATGTCCATAGTTCACTAAACACCCCTAAGCTGCCTTCCATAGAAAATGCAGGGTATATAACAAAACCAGTCCAATACAATAGTAGAGCGGTCTAGAGATTAATTTGGCGAAACCGCTGAGAGGGTTCACTACTGATGAGCCAAGCCCTCTCATTCAATAACTCATATCAATACAGTAAGGTCTGTAGAGATAATATTTGATGATATTTAAAAGAAACGCATTGCCAGAAATTTAATTTGTGTAAAATATTAACGATAGATGGCAATAAAATTTAAAAAATGTTGTAGCTCTTTAAAAACTTTGAAATTTCGTAAATTGTAATTTTTGAATCTTTCGACTCAAAAGTTTGCCGTCCTCTGCCTTAGAACATCGAAGAACGACGATTAATCTTAAAATATTCGATGACACCTAATTATGATGATAAACCTATCTAATTTAAGACCACAATGTCCAGTGAGTTGGTCCTAAATCGAGAATGGACTATATGCTTTCTTCATATCTTGTTTCTCTCATTGAAGAGCCAGAATGGAAATTTTGAGTTAATTTCTTAAAATCCATTATTCAACCTATCAAAGTATAAAATTCCATTGGGTTCTCAAATTCAAGAGACACTACCTCATTCCTAACAGCATAAACAAGAGATC
>CP092877.1:32855918-32896021 GCA_030710605.1 Cordylochernes scorpioides
TACGTTGGAAATAAAACTTCTATGTTATAATGTGTGTGGTTCTTCTTAATTTTTATTTTAGATTTTTGGAAATTAAAAATATCGGTAATAAATAGTCTAAAAAATGGCTGAACCCTTACTGTAAATTCAAAAAGGTCAAAATTTAAATTTAATAAAGTTTTTCAGTAGTTTTTAGCGAAGTTGGCGATCAGAGATACAACAGAAAAGTTTTGAATTTTTATTATAACAGAATTAAAGGAAATATATGAGCCGGTTAATCAGGCTTTGCCCGAGTTTTCCCCAAAGAATGTTAATTATGATCATATATATATATTTATGACTAGTAGTTTTATATCATTATTCAGTATACACTCATGGACAAAACTTAAGGAAGTTGTACCTTTTAGCATGTATATCAGAATTCAGACAATAACTCTGAAAGATATTTGTTACAAAGAGTGATCTTTGAAAAACAATAGAAAAAAAAGAGTGATCTTTATTGAAGACACACGAGATAACCAAGTGTGAACAAAGTTTGTCTCTGTTTCCTTCAAAAAAAAAAAAAAAAAAAAAAAACAGACGACGGCGACATCAAAGACGTTTCACTTTCCTAATTTTTGTGCATGAGTGTATTTATGTGATTATACTAGGTGCGTTCATTAATTTCCAGGACTGCTATGTATTTTTGAAAAAATAAAACAAATAAAAAAAATAATTTAATATTTTTCAAAATATGCCCCTCCTGCTTCAATATACCTGTTCCATCTTTTTTTTTCCAATTGTCGAAGCAGGAGATAAAATCACTTTTTGAGAGGTTCCTCAAGGTTGCCTTCGATTCACCTTGTATCATATCAACGTTGTCAAATTTCCTTCCTTTTAACTTCATTTTCAATTTAGGATAGAGGAAAAAGTCATTGGGGGCTAAGTCGGGGGAATAGGGTGGATGAGGGATCTGTATGGTTGAATGCTTGGCCAAGAACTGCAAAACAACATGGGCTGTGTGCGGCCGCGCATTATCAACGTGAAGTATCCAGTCATTGTTTTGCCATCTTTCAGGTCTTTTAAGGCGCACTGCCTCCCTTAAGCGCCTCATTATCCCCAAATAAACCTCTTGATTAATTATACGTCCGAAAGGAATAAATTCATGGTGAACCAAACCATTAATATAAAAAAATGTAACAAGCAATGTCTTGACTTTGGATTTTGTAAATCTTGCCTTTTAGGGTTTCGGTTCCCCTCTTTCAATCCATTGGCTGGTTTGACGTTTGGTTTCCGGGTCATACTGATACACTCATGTCTCATCCCCGGTAATTTTTTTTTGCATCCATTCTGGATCGGTCCGAGTCATTTCAACCATGTTTTTGCAGACATCCATTCTAACCTCCTTTTGTTCCTCTGTTAGAATCCGGGGAACAAATTTTGAAGACGTCCGGATCATGTCCAAATCTTTTGTTACTATTTAATGACACAGTCCTACAGATAGTCCTGTCTCTGAATATAAGTCTTTAATCGAAATTCTTCTGTTAGATTTAATTAATTTATTTATTTTGAGCTTGTTTACTCGCAACGTAATGATCTTAGACGCCCAGTATGCTGATCATCGTTTACCCTTTCCCGACCTTTTTGGAAGCGTGAAAACCATTCAAAAGTTCTTGAACGGGATAAAGCTGCATCGCCAAAAGCTTCTTCAATCAATTTATACGTCTCAGTAGCCCTTTTTTTCAATTTAAAACAAAACTTAATGCAGATTCTCTGCTCTTCGAAAATGGTCATTTTAAAATTAGAAATGCGAACCTTACAAGGAAGTTGTTTTGTTCTATTTTTAGATCGGCGCGTGCCCCACGAGACTCGTGCTTTCAGTCAGGTGTGGTCGAATGTCCAATATTTAACTCTTTTTAAAAAAATTTCTTTAGCTTTATTATTTATTTTATTTTTTAACCAGTCCTGGAAATTAATGAACGCACCTTGTATTATTAGTACAGTTGAGTCTTCCAGGAAAGACTATGGCATAAAACATCTTCAAACGCGATCTCTATCCTGGAAGTGGTCTCTCATCAGGATTTCTGTTTGGTGGTTGAAAAAATCCCCGTGACTTATCTGACATAAGAGTCTTTGATAAGATAGAACCTCTAGATTTAGCCATGTTTTGGGGTCTCTTATTAGATACGCTACTGTATATATTAGTGATAGTGATATAAACTCAATAATATGGCATCATGATTTATAAAATAAACACGTCGCCCTAAACTTTGATTCCTTCTTCAAGATGATGTCTGGCGATTCCTTCTCTTGTAATTATCAATTGATTCAAATCTACTGGATATCAATCAAACAAATCCTACAGGTTTCTGGAGATGTGTTTCTTTATTAAACGTCATCTCGAGCTTCCGTGCATGTTTCTATGTACTCCTGTAGAAGGACAGAGATGCCCGAAGGCTCGAGATAACATTCAATAAAGATAAAAGAAACTCATATCCTGGGGCATTTGTTTGATTCATCATGATGGGGGTCGGTGGAAGGCTGGTTAAACCGTTTGGTTTTCGACCACTACGACCCGGGTTCGATTCCCGCATTGGACACTTTTTTCTGTTTAAAAAAAAAATGTTCCAATGGCCCCCGATTCTTGCAAAAGTCCAACCCCACCAACGAGTGCAAGTAACCAAACGGGGCTCTGGCACATTTGTAAGTGCAAAGTCGAACTGCTTTTCACATGTGTAGACATGTGGTGCGCTTACAGTAAAAAGCAGTCGCTAACTACCCACCATGATTATCATGGCCTGTACCACGTGTACTAGGGATAAGCAAAAAAAAAAATCATGATTATTATTTCCGATCCCAAAATATTCGAAATAATCGTTATCTGTCTAATTTGTATAAATTTTAAATAATCTCAATTTTTTAATTTTATATTTAATTATAGGTCTCTCTCCTGTGAAATAAAGAAAATTAAGTAAAAATAAGCCTAATATCGAAAATACAAACGATTTCGTATATAATACGACAAACCTTCAACTTCTTTGAAAAATTAGAAAGCTTGAAACCTAACCTTCCAAATAAAGCATAAACAACAAGGCAGATGAGTGTCAACTGAGAAAAAAAAACAAAGATCGATATAAAAAAAACTTAAGAAAAACACGTAATGTGCCAAAAGTAAACGAATAAATTAAAACAGTCCGAGTTACGAGAACGACTTTCGCATCTGTACCACAAGACACCAATTTTCTAAATATACAAATAGACAAAACTTAAGGAATTTGTATCTTTTAGCATGTATATCGGGATTCAGACAACAACTCTGAAAGTACACAGTGACCTTTATTGAAGACACACGATTTAACCAAGAGTGTGAACAAAATTACCTTTGTCTCCTTAAAAAAAAAAGGCCATCAAAAGATTAAACTCTCTTAAGTTTTTTCCATGAGTTAATATAGAAACCTCTGTGAATTAGATGAGAATTCTTCTTTATAAATATTATGGTCTGGGTTGTTCTTTTTGAGCGTCAAGTCATTGAACTAGAACTAAAGACACAGATTTTTATCATATTTAGAAGAGAGATAAGATAGATAATAGAGATAGATAACTAAAGATAATAATAATTATTGAATTAAATGTACAATAAAATTGAAAGAAATTAGTTGACGTTACGAATATATCAGCATAATTTTATCGTTAAGAAAGAAGCTTTTTCAATTCAACTGCTATCAAAATGAAAACAATTATTTAGATGTTTTAAAGATCACTTCATATTATTTATGAAAATTGAATTATCTTTTAAAACACATTTGACCAATATAGCCTAAAATATTTATTTTACATTGATCAGAGAACTTAATTTCATCAGAGAAAGAGGGCACTATGCAAAATGAAGCTATACTATACCCAATTCCACAAACTTTTACCTAAATGTACACTTTAAATATCATTAAAAAAAACTTTCGAACAAAACCTATTTTGGATATTATAAAAATATTTTCTAAACATATATATACAGTCAAACTTGGCTAATTCAAAGCCCAAAGGACCAAAAAAATCGAATTATCCAGAAATTCTATTTAAAAACGTTTTGAATAAAACGGACCAAGATAAATATTCTAATTAAAGACGTTTTATAATTAAAAACTTTCCAATTATCCAAGTTATACTGTATATACAGTAGAACCTCCCTGTAAAGGACACCTAAATGCAGAGTCAAACTGTCTTTTAGGGAGAGGTGTCCTCTTACTGGAAAGTTTCTAAATAGTAAAAATGGTAATTTTGCAAAAGGGAGGTTCTACTGTATTTGTAACTACCAATAAATTTGAAAAAGAATCGTCTCCCCATCCTATATAATATATAAAATAATTAAAATTACAATTATATTCTCATAATAAGTAACTTTTTTTTTGTAAAAATCTTGTGTACCTTATGATCAAAATTCTGCTATTAGAAAATTTCCTCGATATTTAGGATCGTTGAAAAGATTTCAGGTAGATGACTCAAGAATTTCCTCTTCATTGATTAATGAAACAAAAAATATTTTGCCAAAGAGATTGTTTCAAAAAACTTCAATAATTGATTGATGAAATACCAATCAATCAACTTTTTTGCGTTCGTTGATCACTAAGACCACAATTATTTGATATTAAATTTTAAAAATTTCATTTACTTTCGAAAAAAAAATCTATGACGCCATAGCATGATTCTTCAAAGGCGCACTTCCTTCTTCTGATTATAAACGAAGTGCAATCTTAAGACATATGATTTCTTACCAGAATTCATGAAGCCAGGTTTCAAAATATTCTTTTTTTTTTTTCATTCGATCATCTTCGAAAGTCATTATTAGACAGAATTCAGATTCAAAATTCGGATTTTCTCTTTCGATATCTTCTAATCGTCTTCAATTTCTTTCACAAAATTTGCTCTTGAATTATAATTGTAAAATGGCTATCTTCGACAACATATATGTAAAAGGTATTGCACTAATTATTTTATGTGGGCAATAGTTACCTAGAAATAATTTGAAAAAAAAAAACAATACAATTCAGGAAGGGTGTTTCTTTTAATTTGGTTTTGCAAACTTTCAAGCAAATTTTCTGCTCTTCAATGGATAAATACTTCTATTTACAATATCAAGATGATCTTTATATAAAAATAATTTTAAAAATGTGTTATTGGCCTGTTTAATGCACGCCCATGAGAGCACATGCCAATAACACATTTTTTCAATTATTTTTGTACAAAGATCATCTTGATATTGTACATAGAAGTATTTGCCCATTGAAGAGCAGAAAATTTGCTCGAAGACTTGCAAAACTAAATTAAAAGAAACTTTTTACCTGATTTTTTTGTTCCTTTTTCAAACTAATTGAGTGAACAAAAATATAAGCCAGTCAAGGTCTAAATTACAAAAACATTACATCAATTAAAAGGTTAAAATCCAAGATAAAATTGTGAAACTTCTAAAAAATTTAAATAATTCTTCATATCACATTTGTCAGGTTTCCTTTAACAATTAACGTAGTCAAAAAACCATTCGATTTTCATCGTAATCCTTTTTTGCCTTATGGATTCTTGGGCTCATTTCGTCAACTTTTCGTGGAAATAAGTTCAAGGGATTTTTAAGAAATTGATATACATTTTTTTTAAATCAAAATTTTTTCATTTAATTGTTTTAAAACTAATTTCGTAAAATCAAAATTAATCAACATTTGGCTTCAAGGAATTCGTTGGGCAATTTGCAAGGTCAAATGCAATCATGTTTTCGAGTAATCCTTTAAGGAATTTATAACGTTAAAATTATTCAATATATGGTTTCAAGGATTCGTTTTGACAGTTTCTAAAGTCGAATTCGATAAATTTAGTTTATCAAAGAATTTTTGTGAAATAATCATATAAGAAGAAGGAATAAAAACTTGGAATGGACTCTTGTGGATGATTTTTTATGCCTCTTTTTTCTTTAATCATTTAACTTGAAGGAATCGTTTGATATAAAAAGCGCCATAGCTATTCAGGATATAACATTCTTTTTTTTATAAAGTAATGCTTTAAAATTTGATATTGAGAATTTAGCTATTTTACTTTTTTTTTTAAATTGGAAATACGAAATGACGAAAGAGGAAGATTTGAATAGCTTCTTTTTTCTTCCGTTATATAAGTATCAAACGAAAATATTTTTATTAAAATATATTGGAATTATATTTTTCTTAGAGAAAATATTTTTGAAAATTCTCAATAAAAGTTCTTTTTGAATCAAGAATATCAAAAGACTATTTTATGAATGGAACCAAGATTATATGAATTCATTTTGTTTTCAAACGATCCCTTTTAAAATTATTTTTCTCAGTTTTTAAATGCTGAATGGTTAGCAACTCAAATAACAACGATGATCAAACTAAGAAACGATATAAAACTGCAATATTGAATTAATCTCCTATGAAAAAAAGGCATAAAATCTCAAAACACGCTTGTTCTCAGAAAATCCTTTTGTATCAGTTTTTTTTATATATATTTAATTATTCTCTTTTATAAAATTGCAATATACTTTATTTTATAGTCTTGATGAATTAGGAAAAATTGTTCTTTTAAAATAATAATTATAAATAATAAAGGCATATCCTGACCAAGAGCACATGTGCTTTTTAGATGGCAAGCGCCATCTAGTGGAACAGAAATAAACTAAACATTGATTTAATCTGTTCACTGATATTTGGCCAACCCATTTTCTTGATAAATCAAGAAAAGCTAACCACAAATAATTATTATGTAGAAATAAGGGCCTAAAGAAGCAATGTTTGTTAGAAAATTGAGTTGTTTTTATCAGGAAGTGTGGACGTTGAAGTGTTTGTTGCTTTATTTCCGAGGAATATTGATCAGAGAAAGCGAAGATCACAAAGATACTATTTTTCTGAAAAAATTTACAACTACAAAATGTGTACTGAAACATAGAATTAGGATGCAATAGACTATCCACACCCCACCTATCTCTCAATATCCGCATCCGACTTCTATTTGAAGGCCTGACGTCACCTACGTGAGCTAGATACTTACTGCTCTAAACGTCGGCTACGTGGCGTTTACTGCAATAGTATCAGCAAAATTGACAACACTATATAGCAAATTATATAATAGGTCACAAACATTCAATTTCAAATACCATTTTATACATTAACACTAGAATAATATAAAACGAAAGGATTTAAAAACACGAATGTTTCTTTTATACACAATACAAACTTCTACTGCCCTTACTGCGATGAAAAAATATATTGGAAGGGCTTGGCTCATCAGTGGTGAACCCTCCCAGCGGTTTCGCCAATTTAATCCACCAGACCGCTTCTCAGAGCTCTAATACTGTATTGGACGTAACAATTATTCCGCCTTCTACATGCTATCAAATACTGTATTGGACGATTCTGCTTATATACGCAGCACTGAAGGATGGAATCTCAGAAATGGTTTTCAAGAAAACTATGGATATAAGCTTATAGGACAGTAGAATTACATTCAAATATTTGAATCGAGCAATGCTCTTCCGCAAACAATAAAGATAAGCCCAGTTAGGCATAAATTAACACAAATCAATAACGCGCCATCTATATATATATAATGAAAGGATTTAAAAGCACCTATGTTTCTTTTATACACAATACAAACTTCTACTGTACTTACTGCGATGAAAAAATATATTGGGAGGGCTTGGCTCAATATATAAACTTCAGAAAGAGAGAGAGAAAGAGTAATTGTATTAAGGACAAATTATTTTCTTCGAATGAAAATGAAATGATATCATTTCTTTTAATTTGTTAAATTCCTTTTTGACCAGGTTATATGCTTGAGATCTTTCTATTTCTGACACAGGAACAAATGTGGTTTCATTCGGAAGAACACAAATAGTAATTAGTATCTTGAGACAGACCATAATATTTACTTGAAACAGGGCACAGAACTATATCCAGAAACCTAAGAAACGGGAAAGATCATCACCCCCATTCGGATAAAGGTTCACAGATGATGGTGTTGGACTGATTAGTTCACCAAAATAAATAGAAAATTCTTTCGGACTAAATCACATTTATTTCCGTAAAACAAAATGGAGAGAATTATTCTGATTTCTATATTTAATTTCAAATTTTTGTTCAATTTTACTAAAATTCCATACTACACAGAAGTCTAGTTCAATATAGGTAACAGTGCAAGTTGACAAAATTCTAGACTTCTGGGTGGTCGGTAATGGACTTTTTTTAATATTTCGTTTCAAATTTTGTAATCATTTGTTTACATACTTTCTGATCACGTAGAATTATGGTATATAATAGACTAGTTACATCATACAAACATTACAAGTTTAAAAAAAATTCTGAGTTCTAGGTGGCCGCGAGGGTCGAGAATAGACGATCGAAGTGAATTTTCTTTCAAACGGACAAAAATAAGCACAGCCGTTTCTTTGGTGTAATGAGCAGCTAGATTTTCATAAAAATATGATCAGGGTGGTAGGGACTGGACTAATTTCTTTATTTCCTTTCACTTTTTATGTGTTCATGTTTTAAAATATTTCCAGATTACATATAATTTTCAATTTTATACACTCGCAGGCTCCTGCTAGCAATTCAATTTTACAAAATTTCAGAGTTTCTGGATTGTCGTGTGATTGGACTAATTTCTCTATTCATTTTCAAATTTGATCAAATTTTGACCTACTTCCATAAACGTTGAAGTATGCTGGTGGTGGTGCTTATCTCCATGGTTAAACCAATTCCTGAAGTCCACTCCTCTCCAATTTTGCGATGGTAGTTATAGGCCTGGAAAATAGGTCCTCTATTGTCAGTTCTGAGCATGACAAGATATGCTCCGGAGAGGCTTCTGCACTATTGCATTTCAAGCAGTTGTTGAAGGTTTTTTTGTCAATTTTGAAATTTTAAGGTTTTTATATGGCCACTTCTTAGTCTTGCTAAAGCTGTTTGGAGTATTTAGATGCGTTTCCTGTTGATGGGACATCTAAGGTACCTGTAGGTAGGAATACGACTGTTAACATTTAGCTGGACATAGTGGGACAGCCTTCATGCCTTGGGTACCAGGAGTTCAGAACTTCAGACCTACTTCACCTGTCCCGTCCAGGGCCCCCCCCCCCTCTCCCCCGCCATTTTGAGGTAGTTAACAGGTCCTGGGGAGGACGTAGAAGTATAAAATATTGTACACTCACTCACTCAAGCTAACAATGCAAGTATACAAATAACAAACTTCTATATGACCCCGATGTTCTGGAATAGAATAGAATTTGCATATATCAAAGGGAGAAAATAGGCGCAACCGTTTGTTCTGTAATGAGCGGCTGGCCTCATTGCTATATAGATAATATATAATCAATAATAATAATTAACATAATTTTTATAAATATAATAATAAATTTATCTATCAGAAATAAAAAATTACATAAATAATTAATTATTTAAAAGTTTTTAAGCTTTTATTTCAAAATGTTGTGCACTAAAATGGTTAAAATAAATATTCCAGCTTCCGTCATTGAACAATTAGATCCATATGAGTTAAAATAAAAGCGGCGAGGGACGATCATGATAAATTTCAAACTTAATATAATTTAATAAAAATATTTTAGGTTTCGCTAAAGTATTTTGCCTCTTCTCTCAATATACGATGACCGTCACCCGCCGCTTTTATTTTGACTTATATAAATCTAATTGTTCAATGGCGGAAGCTGAAATATTCATTTTCTCCTTTTTAGTACATTTTAATGAAAGCCTTTTAAATTTAATTAATTAATTATTGTTTAGAAAATGAAATTCCATTGTCTCTTGTACAAAGGGATATTAAGCCAAAGTAGGTTTCGGTCGCCTAAGGTAAAAAACCCAGGGATGATTCAGTCTGTAGTGACATTTCTTTTAGGAGAATGAAACTTTGATATAAAACAAAGGGCAAACAGGGATTTGATCAATAAATTGTCTAAAAAAACAAAAACTTTGATTACAAATCCTTTTAAGTTCTCTGGGTCCTTATACAGCATCTACTCCTAAAAGGAATTTGTCTTCCTTGTGTGGACAAGATTATTGCAAAACTACACGTGATATATCTTATGTAGATATTTGCGCGTATATAGTATATACAAGTATATAATTATACAAGTATATACGTATATAATATAATAAAATAAACAGGGAATAGGTTAAATCAACGTTTAGTTGATTTCTGTTCCACTAGATGTCGCTCTGCCATCAAAAAAGTTCATGTGAACGTGGTCAGGATTATGCATTTTTTGATTTTAATATATATATATATATATATATATTAATTAATAAATATATTTAATATATATACTTATACACACCTACTCACATATTCTCATGCCCAGCAATGGCCGCAGCCTTGCAGATAATTGACATAGACCCAGAACAGCAGCTTTACACACCCAAGATAGAGGACATTGCAACTGCTGTGATGGAGATGCATGGAGACATCTGAGCTCTTCTTTGAACACGACAACAACAACTAAACGTTGATTTAGCCAGTTTCCTGATTTTTTTTCAAATTATTTTTTCACACACACACATATATATTTACATATACATATAGTAGGTTAATGTATATACAAAAACCTTTCTCTCGTATTAGAGAGATATCTCAATTTGGTATTTACTAATATTAAACACTAGCCGAATGACCCGGGCAACGCCCGTGTTTTACCCGATTGAATGTTTTTATTCAAATACTATTTGTTACAATTATAAATTGGCGCCTTAAATAAATGCATATATTAGTTAATAACTATAGCCTATGTGCTTTATCTGTCTATGTACTGTTGGCTTCCGTAGGCGTCTCTTACTGGGAAAAAGAAAGAGAGGATTCCATTTAGTTATTAACTAATATATGCATTTATTTAAGGAGCGACCCGCTCCAACACAATAGTTACAAAAACGAAAAAGCGAGTGGGGAGGCATGAAATGGGGGGGGGGGGGCAAAGGTGGCGTGATCGTAGCCAACCAATAGGAGGGCGCCATTCCAAAAAAAAAAAAAGCAAACGGTGAAAGAGATGAAAAATGAATAATGAATGACGGATTAAGAATTGATGACGCTCGTAACTGTATATAGAATGATCTATAAGCTGAGTAATCAGTTGTTTATAGTATATTGCTAACAGAGAGAGGTTGTTATAACTATAAAATATTGTAACACATCTTTTGGAGCTCAAAATGACTTTGTATATACCGTCTATTGTTGAAGTAGAGTATATAAACATTGTTAAATTCACGAATATGTGAATATTCACATATTCCACCCTATATTGTTGATTACCTGTCTTATAATTTGTGTTTGGTATTGTCTACTTAAGTCTGAAATAAGTGGACAATGGACGTCCTGGACTTTGATCCTCTTTATGATACGAACATTCTGTAAAGCCTGTTCTATCTATTCCATATAAATAGAAGTTAATGTCTCTCAACTTTTCCCGTGGAAAAAATGCATAAAATAAAAGTTAGGTTATGAATCAGAATTCTTGAATTGATAAAAATGTTTTAAAATTATCTTAGAGACGTCACAAATTCCTGTAATTTCTAATTTATAAAAAGTCAGATATTATTGTTCTTTTTATGATGGATTATTTTATTGTAGGCTATTCCAATTTGGAGCATCTTTTATAAAATCAATTCTATACATTTAGGTATTTTGCAAGAACATGTGTGAAGTTTGATGAAGTTGTATTGTAGACGTGTATGCAGTGTTCATATTGTTGTGCTGCAATATGTTTAATATTTATTTTTGTTATTTTATATAAATAGAAACCATATTGTGTAAAACCATAAGATTTTGTACTTCGAAATAAAGTTTTGTAAGACCCTATTCTACATCTGTTGTCCAATCCTATTCTTTCTTTATTAAACTGAGAAAATATTCGTTAGCTATCTATGGATGCTTTTGCAATATTATTATCAATATAAGGCATAAAATCTAATTCATTCTTAAGCCAAGATTCAAAGTATTTTTATTCATAAAAAGATACAATTAATATTTGAATGACAATCTATCAAATCAGAGAAATATCGGTGAAGATTTTATGATATTAACTTTTAATATTTTCTCTCCTCTTTCTAGAAAAAAAAAGTCAAGTTAATATCATAAAATCTTCACAGATTTGATAGATATTGTCATTCAAATTGATTGTGTCATTTATATATGACTGAAAATATTTTAAATATTAATAAACCACCATATTATATTATCTAAATATGTATATAACTTTTCAAATTGGGAATTTGATCATCCCAATATTTTATCGAGGGTCAACTTATCTCACTTTATCGAGTTTTTGTGATTTAAACAAACTCATGTGAGGAGCTGAGCTACTCTCCTATCTAAGAACAAAGTAAGAAACTATATCTGATGGAATTTCGACGTACACTAAATATATATGCACAACCTATTATTGTTATAATAATAAATATTGTATTTTATATATAGATAGAATATTAAAAACTAGTGTTGATTATAAAATATAAAATAATTATTACTGATATATATATATATAATAAAATAAATAAAGCTTCCAGGGCTAAGTTTATTGCGCAAACCTTTTTTTTTTTTTCAAGCTTTCGGACTTGTCAGTCCTTCAACAGGATTATCACGTTAAAAAATAATAATAAATACTATTTTACACAAATTATTATTCACATATTTTTAAAATACTTATGTTATTGAGAGAAATATATTACATTATTTGTGTGTGAAAAGCTATTTTTTGAAATTATACGTGCATGGTGGATGATACGTGATGGTGGAACGATATCTCGAGACTTCAAAAATTAAATAACTGATATATATAACTACTAATAGATCAAAATTACATGCAAAAGATAATGATGAAAATTTCTTTTAGATTATCAAACGGCGTTCTAAAGAAAGAGACTGTGGTTACGCTAGCACATCATCAATACTTCCTAAGGAATAGTACAAAAGGTCCCCAGTCAGATTTCACACCCAGGTGTCATGTACCAACAATAACAAACGAATTTCTTTTCAATCCGAACGGAGAGAAGTTGCACCAATGGCTGTTACAACACACTATGTCTTAGAATAGAGCTGGTGGGGGATTACGCCAGCTGGGTAAGGATTGGAAAACGTTTCTTAACAGGAAATCCTGGAGGTGAGGAAGATCCTTCGTGGTGACCTCCTTCTTGGCCGCGTTGACCCCTCGCAGACTTCAATCATTCTTCACTCACTCCTTCGTGCATTCCTTCCTTCGATCCATCAACAATCATTGCATACAACAGCCAGCCCTTCCATCTATTCAACAACATCACATCTAGTTAGTAGAAATCATTCAACCAACCAACAACATTAAGTAGATATTCCATCAACAACCATTTTATGCATCCAATAGGCAGCCTTTACATATAGTATTAACAGAAATCATTCACAACCAATAACATCCAGCAAGTATTCCATCAACAACCATTACATACAATAGACAACCAATCCATGTATTCAACAACATCACATCTACTTAGCAGAAATCATTCAATTCTAACAACATCAAGTGAACAACCATTACCTATATCCAATAGACAGCTATTACATATAGTGTTAGCAGAAATCATTCAACCAACCAACAACATCCAGCAAATATTCCAACAACAACCATTACATACATCCAATAGACAGCCATTACATATAGTGTTAACAGAAATCATTCACAACCAACAACATCCAGCAAATATTCCAACAAAAACCATTACATAAAATAGCCAGCCATTACATATATTTGACAGCCATTACATCTAGTTAGCAGAAATCATTCAACCAACCAACAACATCCAGCAAATATTCCAACAACAACCATTACATACATCCAATAGACAGCCATTACATATAGTGTTAACAGAAATCATTCACAACCAACAACATTCAGCAAATATTCTATCAAAAATGCATATGTGCATACAATATGCATACAATAGCCAGCCATTCCATCTATACGACAACCATTACATCTAATTAGCAGAAATCAATCAATCCCAACAACATCCAGCAAATATTCAAACAACAACCATTACATGCATCCAATATCCAGCCATTCCATCTATTATACAACCACTATACATCTAGTTAGCAGAAATAATTCTCAACCAACAACATCCAGCAAATATTCCATCAACAACCATTACATGCATCCAATAGACAGCCATTACATATAGTGTTAACAGAAATCATTCACAACCAACAACATTCAGCAAATATTCCATCAGCCACCATTACATGCATACAATAGACAGCCATTACATATAGTGTTAACAGAAATCACTTACAAACAACAACATTCAGCAAATATTCCATCAGCCACCATTACATGCATACAATAGACAGCCATTACATATAGTGTTAACAGAAATCACTTACAAACAACAACATTCAGCAAATAGTCCATCAACAACCATTACATGCATTCAATAGACAGCCATTACATATAGTTTTAACAGAAATCACTTACAAACAACAACATTCAGCAAATAGTCCATCAACAACCATTACATGCATCCAATAGACAGCCATTACATCTAGTTAGCAGAAATCATTAAGCCAACCAACAACATCCAGCAAATATTCCAACAACAACCATTACATACATCCAATAGACAGCCATTACATATAGTGTTAACAGAAATCATTCACAACCAACAACATTCAGCAAATATTCCATCAGCCACCATTACATGCATACAATAGACAGCCATTACATTACATATAGTGTTAACAGAAATCACTTACAAACAACAACATTCAGCAAATATTCCATCAGCCACCATTACATGCATACAATAGACAGCCATTACATATAGTGTTAACAGAAATCACTTACAAACAACAACATTCAGCAAATAGTCCATCAACAACCATTACATGCATTCAATAGACAGCCATTACATATAGTTTTAACAGAAATCACTTACAAACAACAACATTCAGCAAATAGTCCATCAACAACCATTACATGCATCCAATAGACAGCCATTACATATAGTGTTACCAGAAATCATTCACAACCAACAACATCAAGCAAATAACCCATCCATCCAACGACAACTTATTCATTCCATCCAGTCAAATGCAATAATTCAGCCAACAACCAGTCCATTGCACCAATCCGACAAATTTTCCAGCCAACAACAACGACAGTCCAATCCGTTCCATTCAGAATACCATTCCATGGAATTCCACTACCAACAATTTCAATCCACCCATTTTCAACTTTCAAAGAGGTATACTTTAGAATATTAAATAAGATTTTTCTACACCAACCGAATGGAAGATGATTACTCTAGTAATGTGGGGCCTATATTTCTATCAGTGGTATATACCCAGCGGTTTCTTCAGCTTAATTTACCAGATTTCTATGGAGAGCCCTCCCAATACTGTTTACTATGTTCCTTCCGTTGATAGATAAATATCGTCCTCAAATTAAACAATATTAATAGCAAAAGTTATATTTTTAATTACAGATAGCGCTGATGTTTCCAAGAGGTCATTAGATAAAATGACATCCATATGTGCAATAAACGTGTTGACTAAGCTGGAGTTTCAAGCAGTTCACATTTCATGCCCGGAGTGTCAGATTCCGCCAGTTCAACCTGCCAGCTCAGAACTCAAGAATGTTTGGCGGAGTCTCCGAGATGTGGGACGGGGCGTTGTAAACGTAACGTAGGACACACGGTGAAATCACATGTTCTGTTACACCTTTTGGTGGCATACCTGAAACATTCCTCCATGTACGTGGACCTACATAAAAGCTGCTCATACGCTGAAGAAGCTATGTATGACCCAGTCATATAACTCGAAGTCAGGTTTTGGTAAGAAGACTCTGAATGACGTCGAACGTCGAAAGAAAGATATCGATGTCAGATCTTGGCAAGAAAACTCTAGCTTCAGGAATATTTGGCTTATACATTGCCCTATGTAGTCTGAAGCGTTGTAAATCTAACGTGAGCCTACAGAACACGGTAGCATTACAATTAACACAGACTGAATGGAATAGGTCTATGTAAGATCTGGTAAAGAAAACTCTAGATTCAGGAATATTTGGATGATACATTCCCCAATGTAGTCTGAAGCGTTGTGGATGTAACGTGAACATACTGAACATGGTGGCATTACAATGGAGACAGGCTGTATGACATAGCTCGAAGTCAAGTCTTGGCAAGAAAACTCTGGTTTCAGGAATATTTGGCTGATACATTCCCCAATGTAGTCTGAAGCGTTGTAGATGTAACGTGAACATACTGAACACGGTGGCATTACAATGGAGACAGGCTGTATGACATAGCTCGAAGTAAAGTCTTGGCAAGAAAACTCTGGTTTCAGGAATATTTGGCTGATACATTCCCCAATGTAGTCTAAAGCGTTGTAGATGTAACGTGAACATACTGAACATGGTGGCATTACAATGGAGACAGGCTGTATGACATAGCTCGAAGTCAAGTCTTGGAAAGAAAACTCTGACTTCGGTAATATTTGGTGGAGTTGTTAAGAGATTATTTGAAGTGTGTGAAGCAGGACGAGACTCATCACACGGAATGTCGCATCAGAGTCGGAGTGATATCGAATGTCAGATCCCTGCAAGAACGCCCCAGACTCAGGAATGTTTGAAGGAGTCGCTAAGAGGTGCTCTTTTTTTATAAGACCTAACGAAAGCATGACTGCACATCAAAGATATGTAACATCGAAGTCTGGGTGACCCAGTCATATCGATGTAAGATCCTGGCAAGAATATTCTGGCTTAAGACATGTTAGGCGGAGTTGCTAAGACATGACTAAAGCAGGACGAGAGTAAATCTGATTCATACGACGGGATCATAATGGATAGTATTGAAAGGTTGTATATATAGATCTTTTAAATGGAAAGAGGGATTTCTCACGAGCGCTTTAAAAAGGATCTATTCCGTCTCAAACAAAAATAAACCTTGAAGAGTAAAATATATTCTTAAAATCGTTTACCAACTTAAATAAAAACTTTAGAAACATATTACTAAGGGTAACAAATTTCGACAGCCACATTCTGGGATCAAATATCACATTAGACACTTTTTTCGGAAAAAAAGCTTCAATGGCCCCGATTCTTGAAAAGGTCTAACCCCACTAGTCTTCTTCTTTCTTATCTCCACTCAATCATTAGGGTATCAAGTTGTGACCCTTGATGGTATTTGACAACCATCATGACTGGGTGAAGTAGAATGCGTTTGCCTTTGTTATTAAGACTGGGAGCACTACTCAGTGGCAGGCCGACTTGGCTCCAAAAGAAATGGCCGCCTCTGACATGGAGTACAAACGCTGCTCATCCTGTATTCCTAGATTAGGAGCCCTTACAGGGTACTATCAGCCGGGCCAGCTGAACCCAGGTTTTTTAGCGAGCTTGTTACTGTTCCCCCTCCTCCTTTTTCATCCGGGCTTGGGACCGGCAAAGGCGGAGTTAACCCCACTAGTGAGTGCAAGTAACCAAATGGGGTTCTTTTGTACACTTGTAACTGCAAAAGTCTATAGGCTTTCTACGTGTGTCGATATGTGATGCACTTGTAGTAAAAGTAGTCGCTAACTTACTCACCATGATTATCAAAGCTTGGACCACGAATACTGGGAATAATGAAAAAGGAAAAAAGAACAGATGTACCAGATCAGGCTGATAAATTATTAAAAGAAAAACATCTTACTGATTATGCAACTCAACATTACTGATGGCTATCGGAATAAATATAACAATTAAACATTGATTTGAAGATCATTTGTTGTTGGAAGTTTGTTTGGAAAAATATATGGCTACATCAATCTTTTTTTTTTAGATTTAGTTCCTGACCTTTCAGTGATTCGCTGTCACTCTCCTGAGGAAAGTGGAAAGTTTCCAAATGAAAAATTGATGAATTCCAGAATACTGACCTAAAATATTTGGCCAAGTCCAACCTGCTCCAAGCCAACAAGGTTGTCCGGTGTAGACAAACGCTGTGAAACATTTTATTTCCAATCTACATACATTTCGTTATTCTTCCCTTCAATACACACCCCTCCTCTATTCTCCAACGCTCCGTTTTCCATTGTTCGAAATTGTACTGGAAATCTTCGTAGGTGATATATCCTTTATGACTCACGCTGGCTTTTGTATTTCCCAACTTCAACGGTTTATTTTTTTTTATTTTATAATGCATATGTTACCTTGTGATATAGATAAAAATCAAATAGTACCAGGTCAAGCGTATGTGGACTAACATCGGGATCATATACTTGTCAGAAATGTCTTTACAGACGATGCCTACAGTATATTGTCGTAATGAAGAACACGTGATTTGTTCGAACATAATTCTATTCGTTTTTTTCCTTATCATTTCACGGGGTTAAGCAAGAACAGTAAGGGAGTAATGTTGATTAATATCTTGATATCCAATAACCCAGTTTAGGTACATTATCGCATGTGAATATAAAAAAAAATCATTAGCCTTTTAATTTTTCATTTACTACTTTAAGACTTTTAAGCTCTCGACAAGTTGGGCCCTACTACATATGTGGTTGTCTTTCATCAAGAATTTATTCTGTCAGAATATTCTGTAATATACACCTATTCCCCGATTTACACGGTAGATACGTTCCTGAGAAAAACGTGTAAATCGAAAATTAAAAATACAGACACAGTGTGCGTGTGCAGCAAGTCAGCACATAAGCTCGGGATTCCTCGTGAGATGTGTACACAGCGCATGTGTTCAATCACAGTAGCATTTAGTATAGTGCGATAAAAACAAAAACAAAAACTTATTTGGAAAACCGTGTAAAAGCGAAAACGTTTAAAACAAGTACCGTGTAAATCGGGGGATAGGTGTACTTAGATCAAACTTTAATCGATATATTTATTCCAATAGGTAACATAGGCCATCATGGACGACGTTGAGTTTCACGAACAGATGAGCTTTTATTCTAAACCCATGTTAATAGGAAGGAAAACCTTTTTTATTCTATCGCGTTGAAGAAAAAATTGCAGAAAATATTTTAAATACTCAATAAACTACTCCATCAAAGGTTTCTTTACTAATTTATCATACTAAATATTTATTTTTAAAAAATATATAAAATTTGTAAATTTACTGGTAACGTGTTTCTTTTTGCAATAATATTGTAACGTAGAAATCGAGTGTTATAGATTATCATAAGGAGATGCCTTTTTCTTAATTTATGCACCTTATCGCAGTACAATATTACATTTGTACTATTTTTTCCCATTGTTTAGCGTTCTCACGCAATTATAATAAAAGTAACTCATTGCGAAAAAGGTTGTATTTTTATTTTTTAATTAAATAAAATAATAAAGTAAAAATTATTTCTTCGCCACAATATCATCAAATATTATTGAAAAGAGAAACATACATTGCTAGTAAATATATTAGTTACAAATTTATCAATAGACGGCAATTGTATTTTTAAATATATATTTGGTAAAAGTTCCTTTGTGGAGAGTTCTTTAACTTGAAAGCTTTCCAATTATATTCAATTAGAAACCTTTTGCAAAGTAGTTGATTAAAATCTCTATTCCTAATAAAATTGTGAAAAACGTTTAAAAATACAAAAATATTTTTCTACTATTAGTTTATTTTTTATTTTGAATTCTAGCGTTCAAGCGATAATCGCTTTTCAACAGGCTTAATAAAAAAACATCGACTATATCTTACAAGAAATATTTACAAATACATACGCGTGCAGCGTGGATATTTACACTGATATTTTAAAATTTTTTGATATGTAATTTAACAATGTTATGGAATATGTATATTTACGAAAAAGGTATCTCCGATAAGGAGATGCCTTTTTCTCAATTTATGCACTATATCCCAGTACAATATTACATTTGTACTATTTTTTCACAATGTATATTTACGTTTTTAGAGAAACCAGAACCTATAAAATTGATCTATTGATTTATTCTGAAAAATCTAAGGTATTGTGATGGTAAATATATCTTCTTGTTTTGGTCTATTATAAACATTAGATATGAGAGCTTCTAAAGTAACAGTTGATTAAGTATTCAAGAAAGCCATTGTTTCAATGAAGATTGTGAGACGTGGAACTGGGCGTGAATTTATGCTATTATAAACATTAGATATGAGAGGTTCTAAGTGTAAACGTTGATTAAGTTTTTAAGAAAGCCTTTGTTTCAATGAAGATTGTGAGACGTGGATCTGGACGTGAATTTTATGCTATTATAATCATTAGATATGAGAGGTTCTAAAAGTAACGGTTGATTAAGTATTTAATAAAGCCTTTGTTTCAATGAAGATTGTGAGACGTGGATCTGGACGTGAATTTATGCTATTATAATAATTAGATATGAGAGGTTCTAAAAGTAACAGTTGATTAAGTATTCAATAAAGCCTTTGTTTCAATGAAGATTGTGAGACGTGGATCTGGACGTGAATTTATGCTATTATAAACATTAGATATGAGAGCTTCTAAAGTAACCGTTGATTAAGTATTCAAGAAAGCCTTTGTTTCAATGAAGATTGTGAGACGTGGATCTGGACGTGAATTTATGCTATTATAATCATTAGATATGAGAAGTTCTAAAGTAACCGTTGATTAAGTATTTAATAAAGCCTTTGTTTCAATGAAGATTATGAGACGTGGATCTGGACGTGAATTTATGCTATTATAATCATTAGATATGAGAGGTTCTAAAAGTAACCGTTGATTAAGTATTTAAGAAAGTCTTTGTTTCAATGAAGATTGTGAGACGTGGATATGGACGTGAATTTATGCTATTATAATCATTAGATATGAGAGGTCTAAAAGTAACAGTTGATTAAGTATTTAAGAAAGCCTTTGTTGCAATGAAGATTGTGAGACGCGGATCTGGACGTGAATTTATGCTATTATAATCATTATATACGAGAGGTTCTAAAAGTAACAGTTGATTAAGTATTTAAGAAAGTCTTTGTTTCAATGAAGATTGTGAGGCGTGGATCCACGTGAGCTTGGAAAGGAATTTCCAACGTTGCCAAATTCTCCTGTTGACCAACTAACGAGGGGTGGGATTTGTCCAGGTGGAGGGAGATACAAAATTAGGGGTCTGGGGAGGCCACTCCCCGCCCGATATTGTTTCAGGAGTAAAATTAGCGAAATCCCAACTGATAGCAAGATACTTTGATAGAAAGTTTCCTGAGGTTTCTTCCACTTTGTTTAAATTGCTAATAGATAAATACAACACCCATATTAAAGTGTATCCAGGTTTTTCCCATAAAATCACGTCAAATATTTTTTTTTAATTTTTGCTTATAAATATGTGTAAAATTTATTTTAGGAATATGTCATGCTCAATAAGTACCATTTATTTTTGTTGAATATATAATCTCATTTATTGCTATACAGTTATATAAATAAATATATATATATATTAAAAATAAAGAAGGCATATCCTGAAGCACATGTGCTTTTTAGATGGCAGAGCGCCATCTAATGGAACAGAAATCAACTAAACATTGATTTAACCTGTTCCCTGATATTTGGCCAACCCAATTTCTCGATAAATTAAAAAAAAGCCATCAACGAATTTTTTCTATTGTTTTTCATATATATAAATATACAGATGGCTGGCGTCGTATCGTGTTTTGGGATGTAATACATACAGTGGGCCACAACGTTCGATCGCGAATAAAATTATATTACTATACACAATTATTTACATTTGGAATCCCGTCATGTGTGATTGTTACATTTGTTTCTTCTGTTCCAGCGATTTATTAACAATGACAGTCCCCATTGGGCTGACTAGGTTTTATATATCCATGGAAGGGCTTAAGCAAGATATTAAATATAAGAAATAAAATTATAAAGCACGTATTTTTCTCTCTTTTTAAATAAAAACAAATATACTGTACTTACTGAGATGAAAATATTGGGAGGGCAACATCATAAATGGCTAACCTTACAGGTATAAGCAGAATAACTCAATATAATATTAAGAAGGGGGTAATGTCACTGTATAAAATTCTAACTATGCAAATTTCATACAGTGTCATTACCCCTCTCAAAACCAAGAAGCGACCCGCTCCTTGTACATCAAACACAACAAACTAACTATACACACATAAGAAGCAGAAAGGAACTAGAAGTGAAAAAAAAAAGGGAAATATTTCTCACTTGCGTCCTCTTTCCCCGATCCTCTTATTCTTTTCTCTTAGTCCTGAATCTGTTCTTCTGGGTCCCAATATGGCTATATTCGCTGGACATGGACGATATCTTTGTTAGCGCTAATCCAAATACTCATCGACACAAGAAATATCTCTGACAATATTAGAGCTCTAAAAATAGGTATGGTTGATTAAATTGGCGTAACCACTGGGAGAGTTCACCACTTAGAATCTCCCAATATTTTTTATCGCTGTAAATCCTTTCTTAATGGTTTTACTTCTTGAATTAAACAAGATAGGATCAAATGGTTCATGGACCTTCCTTGAATTTGGTTTTTATGTATGAACAAAAAGGGCTATTTATTCTGTTCTACATTCGGGATGGTCGGTATAGGTCTTATTGTTCAAAATAAAGTTTTGATAAGTAAATCTACTCTTCATTTTTGACAAAACTTAAGGAAGTTGTACCTTTTAGCATGTATATCGGGATTCAGACAACTCTGAAATATATTTGAAACACAGTGACCTTTATTAAAGACACACGATATAACCAAGTGTGATCAAATTGCCTCTGTCACCTTCAAAAAAAAAAAAAACCTACTGGCGACACCAAGGACTTCTTACTTCCTTAAGTTTTGTCCATGAGCTTTCCACCACTTTCAGCTTATATATTTAGATATTTGGTTAGGAAGGGAGAAAATAATTTCAATAGAGAATCGCAACATCTTCAAAAGACTTGATTTGTCTTAACTCTTAGATATAAATGATCAATAAGTAAAAAAAAAAAACTTTGATTGTCTAACTAAAAATTGCTGGTAGCTTGCGCCATCTATAAGAATTTGTAATAACTAAACGTTGGCTTATTCAATGGTCAAAAAAAAAAATTCTTGATAATTAAAGAAAACTGGTAAGTACGCGTTACGGATTATTAGCCCTCGTCAACATGGTTGTAATTCCTCAACAGCCTATATACCAAGTCCAATACACTTCATGGTAAATAAAAGGAAAATATTTCAAGCCAAGAGTTCACGAGCACTCTAAAATGCGTGGAAATTTATATAAAAAGAAAAGGAATGTACCCCTTTTTCTTGCCCCTCCCTGATAAGAGTGTTCAAAGTAAAGAAAAAAAGTAGCTCTTCTGATAATATAAAAAAAAAAAGATGCATAAGACTATTTTTTTAAAAAAACTTTACACAAAAATTTATTTCACAATCCACTTTCTAGAAATCGAAAGTCTAATAATAGGGGGGGAAAAATAATATTTCAAAATCGTAAAAAAAAAAAGAGAGAAGTACCTTCTGATAGAAGAATTGAAGAGCTATCAAATCAATTACTTAAATAGAGTAATCTGTAAGATAAGGATTCAGGCTAAGATGTCACCCACCATGTCGCATTCTTCAGCCAAAAGAGTCGAGGAAATACCGGGATACGATAGCCAACCCATCAGTCTCCATGTGGATCAGAAAGTTCTTCCTTATCGTGAAAAATACTCTCGGCTACAACCAGATTTAGGTCACGAGCTTCCCAGAAAATGAAGTTTTTTTTTTCTCTCTCTTCAGAAGAATGCAGTCGTGGCTTTCACTTTTGGGTCGCACCCAGAATTTCCACTTTCTTTTTGAAGCTCAACCTCATTTTAAGATAAATGGGTTATTTCTTTATTATTGATTTATTTCTCTGAATTCGTAACGATCTACCTGCAATATTCCATCTTTAGAAATGTTATTATTCTATTGTACAAGTAATTATCAATAATATTTTATTTATCTGTTTTATATATACAGTAGAACCTCCTTGTAAAGGACACCTAATTGCAGAGCCAAAGTGTTCTTTAGGGAGAGGTGTCTTCTTACCGGAGAGTTACTAAATGATAAAAATGCTAATTTTGCAAATGAAAACTGTCCTTTGTAGAGAGGTGTCTGCTAGCATGGGTGTCTGCTAAAGGGAGGTTCTACTGTATATGTAAATAAAATATTCTTATATATATATATAGATATAGTTTTTGTGTTGTTGGTGATCTTAGTTTTATTGTAGATGGTTAGAATCGAATGTATTGGAATATTTTGTCACTTTATTCCATAATGAATAACAGTGTAATGAATGATACCTATAAACTATTTATCATCATATGAAATTGATCATCATTGAAAATCTTGAGATAAAGATTTCAAAAATGAAGAGAATTGTTAAGCAATCTACATAACTCCTTAAGGATAATATTTTATACATAATGGTTTTAATTTTACATATAAATATTCTAATATATAATAGATTAAATAAATATTAAAGGTATAAACTTTTTTTTTTTGGTACAAATTGTTAAAGGTTATTCAAAATCGATAAAAAATTAGCAATATGTATCTTTTAATTGTAAAATAAACGATTTATCAAGCAACGAAGCTCTTCTACTGGTTTAACAGCGTCAAATGGAGAAATACAAACTGTAAAAACAAATGTTCACCTGCACAATTTGTAGTTTTAATTTCTTTATGCATGGCCGCACGTGTATAGGTGAACATTTGTTTCTACAAGCAGTTTGTATTTCTCCATTTGTTGCATCACACGAAAAATTCCAGAAATACTTACAGAATTCTATAAGAAACATCAAATTGTTCCAGCAGAGAAACTGAACAAACTGCTCTTCACCTTATCTATAACTGTCCGAACTTTACAGAAGTAAGACATCGATTGTTTCCTGATTTAAATGATTTAACTCTCTTACCTCAGCCACTTTGTCTATATAAATTTAATGAACTCTGTCAATTAATACATGTAAATTTGTAAATATTTAATTTGTTTTTTGTTTTGTTTATTTCATCTGTAATAGGCTCAGATATTTCAATATCGCGCCTGGTTGATTAATAGATTTAAAAAAAAAAAAAAAAATTTAACATTTGGGCGTCGTTGCTCGAATGTTCGATTATTTCGCAATAAAAATATACGTATTGTTAATTTTCTATTTATAAGAACTGCTAATGTATATATTAGTAGTTCTTTTAAAGAGCAACTAATATGTGTTAAACCCGACCACTCAAAAACATGCCAATCTTCTTTTATCAAAGATTTCGTATATATTAGTGTATTCTCACAATCCTATGAAAGAGTCGGTGGACGATTAGGTAAAACCCTCGATTCCAGACATCCATGAACCGGGATCTAATCCTGCGTTGGACCCTTTGTTTTAATATTTGAATTACCCTAACATATTATTCATTGTTGCAAATATCATAAACTAGGTTGTTCTTTTTGAGCGATAGCTAATAAAGTTATTCCAGAACAAGAAGGACAATCCTATGATACCAATATGTTTTTTCAAAATAAATTCAAGATTCCCACATTTGTGTATATCCAAGCCTATTTAAAGAATTTTTACAGCTTTCTAACTAATTTCGCAAGAGAATCGGCAAACATTGATTTTTTTGAAGGTCTTTAACGATTTGCAAATCAATTCACACAAAATACTCTACCAGGAAGAAGAAAAAAATGGGGAAGAAATCGAGGCCATGAGATTTTTTTTTTTTTTTTTACAGTCCAGGTTTGGTTACGTAAGTAGAAAGTGGTACATGGATACCCACGCTATGATATTAAGAAATGGTTTAAAAATAATGGGCGATATATCTTTATGGGGGAGAATAGGGGTAGCTGATGGGGGGAAAAATTCCCATTTTTAACCACCAAAGGAAACCCCAACTATTTTCATTAGGATGCTGACCCGAATGAGTAGATGTTTTACTTCCTTGAAGTCATCTGCGTAGCTAGTGTATGATTGACAGGCTACTCCCTGTTCCATCAAGAAAGGCCGTGGAGGATGAAGCAGTTGATCAATTGATCTTGTAAATACTCCCTCGCCGATTGAGAATCTTCTAGAAATCCCTAATGGCTCATTGAAATATAGCTTATTCCACCTCAAGACCAGGTTCAATGCCCTGTAAAACGTCGACAAATAGTTTATCTTGGTTTATCCAGAAAAAGAAGGTTATTCCCCGCTATTAACTGAGGAAAAATCTAAATTCAACGTTTATCCTCTCTTTGAAGACATTTTTGAGAAATTTAGTTTTAAGCAATGAAAGTATTCAAGCATGAATGTTTATTTTTCACACAAATCAAACAAATTTTGTTTTGCAACGAGGATATCTATCTTTTCCTTAAAAAAGAGACACTTCGGCCAGTTAAAGTTTTATTTTCTCAACGTTTCAACAAAAATTTTTTATCTTCGTCAGAAGAAATAAAAATAAAGCATTTGGCAAGGCGTTGAAAATTATTCTGAAGTTTTTAACGCCTTGCCAAATGCTTTATTTTTATTTCTCCTGACGAAGACAAAATATTTTTGTTGAAACGTTGAGAAAATAAAACTTTAACTGGCCGAAATGTCTTTTTTTTTTTTAAAGAAATATGAATGCCGGCCAGAAAACCTCTATATTCAAGATATTTATCTTGTTATTTATTATAACATATAGATATATTTTTTAAATTATTTCCATATTTTGTTAATTTTAAGGCCTTCTATTGAAATTTAAATCCGATTGCTATATTAGTGTCTACCTTCTAGCAGATTTTTAGATTATATGATCCTTTGATGTTGGATTCTAAACACGGACCATTTATTATTATTTAAACCTTTGTCATTGATTTTATTAATAAATATATATATATTTTTAAAGAATAAATGTCAAGGTTAGAAGAATTCAAGGTTAGGTACAGGTTTGAAAGAGATTATGTTGAATTAGAGGTTTAGGTTCTAGAGAATAAGTAGACCCAATTGTATCCAGGAATTAGAATAAGAGATTAGGTTAGATGAAGAAGGTGTTATAACATATTTTAAAATTTTCAAAAATAATAATTCCTTGTATGATATAATTTGAGAGAAAATATTTCATCCAGGGAAGAGTGTCTGGCAAATCACAATGAGGTGACGTTATATTTAACCTTGCCTTATATTATAGTTAACTTTACTCTTATAGAAAGCCTCCAAGGCCCGAAAGAAATTGCAAGAGACGCTTCCCTGGATGGATTTTTTTCTCTAAAAGTTATATTTCAAAAGTTGTTTTTCAGAGGATAAGTTTGTGACGGTCACATCACGCCTTACCCAGCGCACGAGTTGAGAGAACACCATCCGGGACATATGGCACGAGCGCTGTTCGGAAAACAAACCTTTCTTCCAGCGGCCGCTATTTCTTTCTTTTCTTTATTTTTAGCTTTAATAAAGTTGATTTTATATAATTATATTTAAAGTTAATATTATTAAAATATTTATATTTTTATCAGAGCGACCGACAAGACGCTTATTATATCTTCCCGATTCCAATAGCAAAAGCTCTAGAGGACAAAAATGTTTAATCTTCTGCAATAGGTTTCTTTAAGGTCCTTGGTTGCCAAATATAGATTCGTTATTTCAATAAGCTATTTGATCCTACATCAAAGAATCAATTTTTTTAATTTCTTTTTTCGGTTCATGTCAGCCCACTATCAATCGATTTCTTCCCACTTGACTTTCCATTATTCTCTCTCTTCTCTTTTTACCATTTGATTTCTTTTCTTTATGGCAAAGCTCAACTTCTCATCCTTTCTTGAGCTGTCCCTTTTTCTTGAAACCAGTCTTTCAGGCATTTGTGTGTATTGTTGTCTGACACTTCCGCGTTGGCTAAACGTGTTGGAAAATACTTTCTACACCAATCTTTGCCGGGTTTGTAACTAACAGCTGTTCTACTGGAGATGAACCTTCTTTATTGTACACTTTTAAATAATAACCAAAACGGCTTACGAGGCTGAGTTTAAATTATGCTGATTGTAGATATTTCCAGACACTTTTTTCTTTTGAATAAAGTTATTTTTTCTTGTTTTTTTTCTCATTCTCTCTTTCTCCTTGTTAATATCATATGACTATTCTCTTTACAGCCTAAAATTATTGTAAAAATATATATGTATAGACAGATATAAAGGCATACATGTATGGCAGCGCAAGTATCCCTAGGGGGACATAGCGCTTTAAATTGAGATGAATGAATAGGCTGAGTTTCTTGCTTTATTTTATGTTCTTTTTTATCATACACTCCTGTAAAAGAGTTTATAATACCCGAAACTTTGAGATGGATATACAATGAAACAAGAATCTCATCCTCGGAAGCAGTTTTGGTTATTATTTATATGTATATATTGCAGAGAATATACTAAATCGAGCTACAATTTAGACCGTTTATAATATGTTAAACAAAGAATAAATATACGTCGATTATCAACATTAAAAAGAGAACATACGCTAACCTTTGCAAGGTGGATTCTGTGGCCACTAGATATGCACCGGACATGGAGGCTGTTGGGCTCTGCGCTGCCTTGAGTATAGGAGCTCCATCTATGATTTCTTCCTGTGGTGAATCTGTATAAGACCGGTGTTCTTAATGAAGCTGTAGGTGTGTAATATATTGCAGAGGATTTCCCTTTTCCGACTTTTAAACAATGGCATGGTGTCTTGAAACGTTAAAATTAAATCAAGTAGAATGAAGTAGGTATGGACGTCAAGTAAGTGATTATATCACATCAGTATTCAATCGTCTAAAATCCCATAATTTCTTATCAAATCCATATCGTATTCTCTGCCCAATAGAATCTATATCTAAGTAAACAATAGACTTTGTAATCAATTATTTTGTCTTTGAAATTCCCTTATTTATTTACATAGCTCATAAAAATAAAAGTAGTTGTAATTATTTTATTTATTTCGTGTGAGAATAGATGAAAATGGATACAGAAAATAATGAATAGGTCTCGAATACTCTGTAAAATATTACAGCAGATCATGTTACCTGCCTACAAGCACAATGTTTCTGCATAATTTCGCTAGATAACATCACCCAAAAATAAACTCCAAATACTGAAGAGAAGCAGTAGAATATCATTAATTCTGCTTATCTATTATTTTATTATTATTATTAGTAGTAGTAGTAGTATTATATTCTCTCTTTAAATTTGTAACAAATAAATTTACTGGCAAGGTGTTTCTTTTCAATAATATCATCAAATATTATCTCTTATTGAAAAGAAAGACGTTTCGAGTAAATTTATTTGTTACGAATTTTATCGATAGATAGCAATTAAATTTATAAATATATTTTTCTATTATTTAAATATATTACCAATATACTACTCTGATCAAAAGGTTTCGACACTTTGCTCATAAGTTTCTTTCCGGGCGTTCTTTTGATCAAAAGTCAAATCTTTGGGAACGAGAACGGCGTTGAGTCTTCTCACTCCCAAAATGTCCTTCATTATCGATTGAGTCGACCTGAATGATATCCCTGCTTCTTCGGCGACCTCCCTGACAGTTATTCGTCGGTCTTCACGCACCAGTTCCAACACCTTGTCCACTTTTTCAGGCGTGGTTGATGTGGACGGTCTCCCGGAACGCTCGTTGTCGGCGGTCTCTTCCCGACCCTCCTTGAAACGCTTGTACCACTCGAAAACTCGTCTTCGGGCTCATGACGGCATCCCCGTAGGTTGTTTGCAACATCCAAAAAATGTCGGCACCCTTGAATCCGTTTTTCACACAGAACTTGATGAAAATTCGTTGATTCTCTATTTCGGTGACTAACGAAATCGAAGCACGGGCAAAATGGCTTCACTTCGAACAGCCGCTGCTAGCGCTGTTGTGGCGCGTGATTTTTGAAAATTGGCAGGTCTCCAAGCCAAGGGCGACGCTTGCGTTTACCACAAACCGGGAGAAAATAATTGAGTTTTCAGGATTTAATGAGCAAAGTGTCGAAACCTTTTGATCAGAGTAGTATATTATTCATCTATATTGAACAATACTTTTATTAGTCGTTTTGGTGATTTCTCGGACGAGAATAAATCAACAAGTTTCACTGTATCTATCTACTAATCGCAAGGATCAAGATATCTGGTAGATCAATCTGACAAAACTGGTGAGAATAGTCCCAAAATAGGAGCTCAGATGCCAAGGTGGTTAAGTCCTAAAAAAAGAATTACGAAAATTATTGTTTCTTAAAATATATTTGATTATTTCAAACATAATTCGGATACTATTAGACTCATGTATGACCAAGAAAAAAAAAAAAGGAAGCAACGATTAAATCCTTAAAAAAAACTAAGAATAATTTTATTTATTCCATTAAAATTTATAAAAATCAGAAATGGGACTTAACCGGATTTGCTTTTGAATGGCATAAATGAAAACAGCTAAGTGTACCAAGGTAGCGAGATTGGGGAGTACTGCTCCTGGGGAGTAAGGCAGGGGTCGGCAAACTGCGGCTCGCGAGCCACATACGGCTCTTTGAATATGAAGCTGTGGCTCTTTATATAGTTCCATACGAAAATATTATTTATGCGAGTACTATTTATTTTGGCAAGAAAAAATTTTGTGGCTCTTTAAAAACTTTGAAATTTCGTAAATTGTAATTTTTGAATCTTTCGACTCAAAAGTTTGCCGTCCTCTGCCTTAGAACATCGAAGAACGACGATTAATCTTAAAATATTCGATGACACCTAATTATGATGATAAACCTATCTAATTTAAGACCACAATGTCCAGTGAGTTGGTCCTAAATCGAGAATGGACTATATGCTTTCTTCATATCGTGTTTCTCTCATTGAAGAGCTAGAATGGAAATTTTGAGTTAATTTCTTAAAATCCATTATTCAACCTATCAAAGTATAAAATTCCATTGGGTTCTCAAATTCAAGAGACACTACCTCATTCTATTCCTAACAGCATAAACAAGAGATCAGCGGAATGATAAGTACTGGAAGTTCTTCGCCGACGTGGCCATTCCTAACCTTGATCGACTCCTCGATGCAACTCACCTTTTAAATAACTCCAAGGCCGAATTCCTGACCTTTCCAGGAAGTGATCCTTACCCACATAACCTTGGTTTCATTCTCTTGCATCGTGAAGAACGGTTTTGTCTTCATATCTTCGACAGTCGTCTTCTTGCCTTAGACACGGCGATAGGATCCTGGAAGCAGTCTGGACAACATGTTCCGCACCAATATTTCTATTTACAGCATTCAAATTGTCCTATATAACCTACCTAGCTATTGTACCAATAACATGTGCAAACAAAAATATACCACCTGCAAATTTATCCGAATATCTTATACATATGTTAACCACATCACCAATGGAAAAAATACGGATTCACATAAATTTGTTTGAAGGACTTCGCGAAGATGAATTAACGATAGAGACTATATTTTGTATTATACTGTAAAAATTTGCATTACGTTTGTTAGTATTCCTTCATGACTAAAAGATAACAGATAAGTATGAATAAACTAAGAGATTATCCTTTTTGTACTCATCATTGAAGGAGAATATTCGCTCAAGAACATTTCATTCAGAGAAGATCGAGGGAAATCGGAGAAAAGAATAACTAATAACTAAATGACTGAAAAATACCAAGGAGATAGAAACACGATATGGAGAATGCATACAGTATCTTCTCGATTTAAGACCAACTCACTGAACTAGAACGTTGTGGTCTTAAATTAGATAGGTTTATGATCATATTCAAGTGTCACGGACAAGCACCGGTTCTGTCCTCCCAAGAGAACAACAGTCCTTGATTTCCAGACTTAAGTCTGGTCATCTACGGACAATGACTTTCCAGAATGGTTGCAAGATTTCTCCACTATGCACTAAGTGCAATTCTCAACCTGCAACCCCAAAACACATTATTGACTGTATTGACTCAACCATTGATGAGCTCTACTCTTCCCCGGCAGACACCATCAAAAGTCTCAAGCTTTACAAGCTTGATGCCTTAATATGATTTAGTGGACATAAGAAAGAAGGAGAAGAAGAGAGAGGTGTCATCGAATAATTGAAATTAATCGTCGGTTTTCAATGTTCCAGAGCAATATTCTCCAAACTATATATACCTTATAGTAAACTTACAAAAGAAAACAAGAGGATGTTTGTTTCACCGCTTTGAAAAGATGGTACAAGATTGTGGGGCACGTAGAATGATGGTTCATGAGGCCACCAGAATTGATCAGCAACATGATAACACATATACATTGTACACAGAGATGTTATTGTGATGTAAATTAGCCCAATATGGGTAGAAGATGACGAATAAGTGATAATAACATCTCAACTGAGTAATCTGTTTATTTAAACCTATCTTGTTTATGATATGTGTGCAACTGATGTGACGTCGGAGCTCCCGAGCCTACCGTTAAACTTTCGCTGGTATACATTCATGCACAAAACTTAAGGAAGTAGAAAGTCTTTTAAAGTTTTTTGAAGGAGACAGAGGCAATTTGATTCACGCTTGGTTATCTCGTGTGTCTTCAATAAAGGTCACTGGAATATCTTTCAGAATTATTGTCTGAATCCCGATGTACATGTTAAAAGGTACAACTTTCTTAAGCTTTGTCCATGAGTGTATCTTTCAGAGTTATTGTCTGAGTCCTGATATACATGTTAAAAGGTACAACTTCCTTAAGTTTTGTCCATGAGTGTATCTTTCAGAGTTATTATCTGAATCCCGATATACATACTAAAAGGTACAACTTTCTTAAGTTTTGTCCATGGGTGTATTTACCTCATTAATCATTGCCACATCACATACATAAAAATAAACAACTTTTACTTCAAGTTTTGAAAACGGGAAGGTTTTTGTCGAAATGGGAATTTTTGTCAAACTATCGAACGACTTCCCTCATACCTATTTTATCTCCAACAATAACATCTGAATAAACAAACACCAATAATTGTATTATACTAATTCAGACCTGAAGACATGAAGCATTCACTCACATCAACAAGAAGGTCTAGGAATATGTCACCAGGCTTCGTCTGATTCCTCTATCAGATACCGCACAGTCTATCCTGTATTATCACGGATAAGTGTTTTCAAGTAAAGATTGAAGAAACAAAGAATCTTCAATATCAAGATCTTAGGTAACCATTATCAGGATTCCATTTCTTCCTCTTTCAGTTGCTGTACTGTCTCTTTTGTATCTACCAACACCGTTTGAAATATATTTCACAAATTCAACTAGAACTTAGATACAAAATAATTCAGAAAGAAGACCTCAGACGACTAACATTAGTGGAGTGTAAAGAACTCAAAGCGCTGGCATGGCTAACTAGATTTATCAGGAAAATTCTTGTCTAATAAATAAAGTATTAAGGTTCAGTATGTCACTACTTCCCCCAAACTCCGCCTTTGCCGATCCCAAGCCCGGATGAAAAAGGAGGAGAAGGAGCAGTAACAAGCTCGCTAAAAAACCTGGGCTAAGCTGGCCCGGCTGATAGTACCCTGTAAGGGCTTCTAATCCAGGAATACAGGATTAGCAGCGTTTGTACTCCATGTTAGGAGCGGCTGCACATGGCGTCTGTTCCTCATGTCAGAGACGGCTATTTCTTTTGGAGCTAAGTCGGCCTGCCACTGAGTAGTGCTTCCAGTCTTAATGACAAAGGCAGACGCATTCTACTTCAACAAGTCATGATCTCAAGCTTTACAAGCTTGATACCCTAATATGATTGAGTGGAGATAAGAAAGAAGAAGAAGAATACGTCCTCCATCACAGTTTACCACTGTCTTCTCCACCAAGGCAGCATACTACTCTGTATATATCAAATACGTCTAGATATAGTTACACCTAACTCTGCCTTTCTCTATTGTCCTTTAAATTAGAACGAAGAATTGAAATTGATTTTTTAAAATGAAGACCGCGTATACTGTCCAAAACTTAAAGAGGTTTTACCTTTTAGCATGTATATTATCACATAATAAATATTCTGTGGTGGCCTACTTTGACAATTAAATGCCACGTCATCATCCTGATGTCAGCATTTTATTTGTAAATAGTTTGTATCTCGGTTGCATTGATCGATCTGGGAAACTTGTAAATACCTTTCTTGTAGAAATAAATTATTCCGGAGGCTACTTAAAGTAATTTATCTCATTGTTCCCTTATATAAATTGGTAGGATGGTTGAAACACGTTCTGACATGTCTGAGGGAAGAATCAAGGCTGAAGAGTCTGACAAACCGCAACCTGGTGCAACAATATCGGGATTCAGACAATAACTCTGAAAGATATTTGATACAGTGACTTTTATTGAAGGCACGTAAGATAATCAAGTGCAAACAAAAAAATGCCTCTTTATCCTTCAAAAAAAAAAAAAACCAGGAGAACGGCGACATAAAAAAACTTTCTACTTTCTTAAGTTTTGTTCATGAGTGTATACCCCTACATGTGTTTGTTGAGATCATTTGAAGGAAAGTTATTAATTTTTAAACCCTACTAATTTGAAAAAAAAAATCAATTTCTATCTATCGATATATAAATTCTTTACAAATAAATTTCTGGAATTTATTCGATGAAAAATACTTTAAAATCATCAAGTGGCGCTCAAAGATTAAAATATCGAAACGGTTCGATACAATGTAAAGAGATAGAAACTGATCATTTTAGAACATGTTGAATCCTCATTGTTTTAAACTTCACCCACTTGGAAAACTAGAATTTCGATTTATTCTGAAATTATTTGAAGAAAGATTTATTGTCTGGTAATCAATATGCCAATAGACAAGACAGGGCTGGAAGGAATAATACCAAACGAATGGTTCCAATAAATTTAGGAATCTAAATAGATCCTCGTAAATATTGAGGCTGCCTGGCCGGAATTCATATTTCTTGAAAATAAATATACTTCGGCCAGTAAATCTTTTTATTACCTCGACGTTTCGACAAAAATCTTAAAAAGTAGTTAAAAGGGTTGGTATAAAGTGTAAGTAATGGATATTGATTTATATATACTATTGGGAAATCTTTGTAAATATTATTATTTTTTTAATATTTATTTTTGTTTATAATTTCTCATTATATATATGTATATTATAATTTATTTCAAAGATCATAGTATTTTGTGAGTTAAATATTTATTTTTGACTCATGCTTTAGATGTTGTATAAAAATTTTAAATATCGCGTGAGAACGCCCTTGGAACTTTAGAAAGATTTTTAACGCCTTGCTAAATGTTTAAATTTTGTTTTCTCCTGACGAGGACAAAAGATTTTTGTCGAAACCTCGAGATAATAAAAAGATTTACTGGCCGAAGTATCTTTATTTTAAAGAAATAAATAGATCCTGTCCTATATTTCATGACAGCTACGATAATATACAAATGGATATAGATGATACGGAAGTGGATGAGTCTCAATGACACAGTCAATTTTGCAACAGAATTACACTACATGTCAACAACTTGTATGTTGTAATCTGCTCTACTTGTGTTTAGGTCTTTCCCTGATTGAAAAAGATTTACTATTGGAAAATTTACCTGTTTGGTCATTGGTGATAACTCCATTGTTTACACAACCTTTGAAGCAATATAACTAGTTATATAAAACGATAAAAAGAATATAAAAGAAAACATTTCGCGTGACTTTTACCTTCAGGAATGGGAGATGTGAACTTATAGGATTAATTGTCGAGAGAACCAATACTGGGGTCACACATCTAATGAAAAATAACAATAACTACCAGCAATTAATTTGAAGGTAAGGGAGGCTTTGCCAGCAGGATACTACATGGATCGACAGTTTCAAGAAAGAGATGTACACCTATCAACTGCACAGCTATCCCAATTCAAAAGTAATAGGTAAACTCCAATAAATGCTTCATGGTTGCATTAAAAGAAGAACTTTTTTCCATCTATTACTCTTCAGAAAAAAAAACTTACCTTGACAAAAGCTTACCTTGATGCGAGTTGAAAGAACAAATACGAGTCTGTCAAATTTGTCTTTGTCCAGATTAGGCTGTCTATTTTATTGGGATTCATTTGTTTGTCTATCGTTCTAGTCTCTATTTGGAAATACCAAAGACAAAATGATTTGACATGAACCTGTCTTTGGAAGTTTACAGTTTTCCTAGATCAAATTAACGCTTAAGATGATTTGGTTGTTTACTTAATATGTATTTCGACTACTTTTCACAATTTTCAAATATCATCGTTAATATCAGCGCCATCTTTCGCTTAAAATTACAAGTAATTGCAAACTCTACCTTTTAAATATATATTGTAGCGTAGAAAATTAAGAACAACAAACTTCAGGATGACACAGCAATTTATTTATGGCAAGAACAAAATCGAAAATTCATAAAAATACAAGAGAATTAATAATAGACGTTTACAGAGTAACAGAATATATAAATATCAAAAATTATAATCTGTTATTAAAATAATAAATACTTTGCTACAATATAATAAATTTTATTCCAAAAGATCTTATACCGAAATGAAACTTTCATTCAGTTGTAAATAGTATTCACGTCCACACATTTCTTCCTTTCTTCTAAGAGCTACGAAGGAATTTGATAAAATGAAGAGGACAATATGATATATCTGGAGGATATTTATTGGACTTAAAGTCACTAATACAGGCAAACAACACAATAACAACTGGAAGAAAATGCACCTACTCTATCTAACCAGCAGCTATATATATCTAGAGCAACACCACAGAGTAGCAAGTCACTGGTCCGATGATATTTTTTTTATATTCATAGAAATGCGATATAATTGTCAATTTCAACAGAATTCTTACAAAATGTTTATTTATTCTCCTCAGCACAAATGTGATCGAAAGAGTGAAAAGATTATATTTTATATTATAATCATTAGTATCATAAAAAATATATATAATTATCTAAATATCTACACATATATATATATGTTATTCTCTATTTTGTTGTATAGTAGCCTGTTGAAGGACGTCATAGTCTAAAAGCTTGCCAAGATGTTACCGCATACATAAAGAAACTCGTTAACTTTGATTCCTTCTTTGAAATGATGTATGGCGATTCCTTTTCTTGTAAAGATTATTTAGTTAAAATAGCAATTGATGAAAAAAAAAACATAATATTCTAAGAAAGTGGTGGTGGTGTCTTGTACATTTCATTGCCTAGAAGTCCTTCTCTACATGGCTGGCGGGAGAAGCAGCACAAATAAGGTACTGTCCTATAGGGCGAAGGACGGTGTCGTGAGCCCCAAGCCGCTACGGTAACCGTGAAGGGCTGCAGGAAACTCTTAAATGTGGCTGACTAACGGGGAAATGGCACCCCCCCCCCTAAAGTCGTTGACTAACCTCCCTGGTACACCTCCATTTCTAACGAATCTTCTTTCCACACCCTTACAGGACATCTTAGTATGCTTATATTTAATATAAAAATCAAAACATTCCCGAAATGCCCCAAATGCGATTCCCAGCCTGCCAGTCCTGAACATCTATTGAATTGTATCAAATCCTCTAAAAAAGACCTCTGGGAAAATCCCAGGACTATAATAGAAAAGCTGAGACAATGGGACCTAATGGAGATCGTTTAAACGACTTGAGGAATAAGCAACAACAACAAAATAACCTCCCATTTCGCAGTTTACATTGAATAGCCATATTGAATTCCAAACTTCAAAGTTTAGAAGCAGTTTCAAATATCGAATAAAATAATTGAACTGTGAAATGTATAAGTTAAAGCACATAAAATACAACTCTTTTGCATCGAATCACAAAATGGTTGGCCTCCCTGGAGATATCTTTGAAGATCATGACTTAGGAAATCAAACCTAAGCTCCATTTTTGATTCAACTCTTGAGTTTTTTTTGCAATATATGATATACTAGTAAGATAAATAATAGTCTCAAATCCCTGATATCGCCATGATTACTATGGTCTAGAAGCTAAGAACATTTCCATTGGATGTGAGTAATAGTATACTTTTGGAAGTCTTTAGTCGTTAATTTTTTCATTAGAAGCATTTTTATCGTTGTTACTTATCTCTACTATCTAACATGGCTTCAATATAATAGTGACTCTGGATCGATTTTTGAACGTGTTAGATTGATTATCTGTTAAATATTTTTATAAAATCTCTAAGTCCCTGAATGTAAATGCATCTGTTTTATTATTGACCCTAATAGTTGATACATGCTTGAGGCAAAATCGGGGAAATACCACGTCGATGTGTCACCATCGTATGTATGAAGGTCAACACACAGTTGCGACGGGAAAATACCAGACCTTTCATTCTTTCTTGTTGGATAGAGGTGAGAAAATATTGTGGGCGATGGAAACTTGAATTTGAAATATAAATGAAGTATAAATGTGGAAATAGTACAAAAGTGGAAAATTGTACTGAGATCAGATGGATAAATTAGAAAAAAAAGACATCTTCTGATCGTGCAACTAAAAGTTTCTGATGGCTTGCGCCATATATCAACTAATCATTGATTTTTTGGTTAAAAATTGACGGTTAGTTGACATTTATTCCGACAGGTGACAGATGGCGCAAGTCATCAGCAACTTTTAGCTGCACGATCAGAAAATGCCTATTTCCTCATTTAAATGAGCAGATAAACTGACAAATGTGGAAATCATAAGAAAGGTATTGAGGATGAAAAGCAAAGAAATAAAGGATGTGTAATACTACTTAAAATACACTATTATAGATAACTGCTTACTCTATATGATGTTGTAGAAGATATGGTACATGGTACAAGAATCTAGATGAAGGACGCCATTACGAATGGTTCTTCATATTGTCGAATCAAACAGCTGACCAGTAGCCGAACATGCAAATGTTTGTAATAGAAAAGGTTTTTCTCCCCTGTCCACAGAATATCTGCTAATATTCAGAAAGTAAAAGAAGAAAAAGACATGTTTCACCATTCTAAAAATAGTTTTCTATGCGTTTTCTACTAGTGCAAAACAAGATTTGAACATTCTCTGGACAAATATTCCAATATTGCCAAGGTCGATCTTTTTTTAAAAGTTGTCAAGAATCTCAAAGATAATTTCATCATTTTCATTATATTAGGCAAATTGTAGATAGCTTTTCCATCTGAAACCTTTCATGTAAACTATAAAACACCGTTGATACACCTATGGCTATTTCACAGACTTTCGGTCGTCAATCTAAGAGAATCATGTCATGGACTTTTCCTCGGTAACCATGTCTGCGGTAGTCCTGGGATTCATTAAATTCAAAACTACGCCTTTGCCGGTCCCAAGCCTGGATGAAAAAGGTGAGGGGGAGCAGTAACAAGCTTGCTAAAAAACCTGGGCTCATCTGGCCCGGCTGAAGGTACCCTGTAAGGGTTCCTAATCCAGGGATACAGGATTAGCAGCGTTTGTACTCCAAATTAGGAGCGGCTGCACATGGCGTCTAATCCTCATTGCAGAGGCGACCATTTCTTTTGGAGCTAAGTCGGCCTGCCACTGAGTAGTGCTCCCAGTCTTAATGACAAAGGCAGACGTTTTCTACTTCACTCAGTCATGATGGTTGTTTCTCTTTCTCTCTAGAGATAAGAAAGAAGAAGAAAAATTAAATTCGTTAATCCAATATATAACTGTAATCATGGATGGCAAAGGGTTCCCATTAGAGGCACCCTGTTTGGTTTCAATTCTTTACGTTTTCTTATACAAAAGCGAACCACAAAACGATACTGCGATTTCTCCATCTCAGCCTATACGTGGAATGACCCACTGAAATGGTTGCCAAATCAGACCATCCAATTAATCGCGGCAATATTTTGAGCGGGCGCGATAAAAGATCGTCATCGCACATTGTGCTAACTTGCTATAGCAACGCCAACTCTAGCAGGTACTGATTGAGCCTCCCTTGTATAGCTTTTATAAAAATATTTTTAAAAAACCTCACGCAATAAGTTTCTTACAAAAACATCGCGATCATTCTTGCTCTCGCTTTTCAACGGGCGAAGTTACAACTGACAGTTAGCACGAAGGAGAAAGATTTACTCTTCTTCCTTTTTCTTATCTCCACCCAATCATATCAGGGTATCAAGCATGTAAAGCTTGAGACTTTTGATGGTGTCCGCCGGGGATGATTAGATCTCATCAATGGATGAGTCAATACAGTCAATAATGTGTTTTGGGGTTGCAGGTTGAGAATTGCACTTGCAAGATTTACTAAATGATGGTAATTTAATTTTGATTTGAAGTATGAC
>CP092877.1:32896121-32914089 GCA_030710605.1 Cordylochernes scorpioides
AGCGGAATGATAAGTACTGAAGTTCTTCGCCGACGTGGCCATTCCTAACCTTGATCGACTCCTCGATGCAACTCACCTTTTAAATAACTCCAAGGCCGAATTCCTGACCTTTCCAGGAAGTGATCCTTACCCACATAGCCTTGGTTTCATTCTCTTGCATCGTGAAGAACGGTTTTGTCTTCATATCTTCGACAGTCGTCTTCTTGCCACGGCGATAGGATCCTGGAAGCAGTCTGGACAACATGTTCCGCACCAATATTTCTATTTACAGCATTCAAATTGTCCTATATAACCTACCTAGCTATTGTACCAATAACATGTGCAAACAAAAATATACCACCTGCAAATTTATCTGAATATCTTATACATATGTTAACCACATCACCAATGGAAAAAATACGGATTCACATAAATTTGTTTGAAGGACTTCGCGAAGATGAATTAACGATAGAGACTATATTTTGTATTATACTGTAAAAATTTGCATTGCGTTTGTTAGTATTCCTTCATGACTAAAAGATAATAGATAAGTATGAATAAACTAAGATTATCCTTTTTGTACTCATCATTGAAGGAAAATATTCGCTCAAGAAGATCATTTCATTCAGAGAAGATCGAGGGAAATCGGAGAAAAGGATAACTAATAACTAAATGACTGAAAAATACCAAGGATATAGAAACACGATATGGAGAATGCATACAGTGTCTTCTCGATTTAAGACCAACTCACTGAACTAGAACGTTGTGGTCTTAAATTAGATAGGTTTATGATCATATTCAAGTGTCACGGACAAGCACCGGTTCTGTCCTCCCAAGAGAACAACAGCCTTTGATTTCTAGACTTAAGTCTGGTCATCTACGAACAATGACTTTCCAGAATGGTTGCAAGGTTTTCCCACTATGCACTAAGTGCAATTCTCAACCTGCAACCCCAAAACACATTATTGACTGTATTGACTCAACCATTGATGAGCTCTACTCTTTTCCGGCAGACACCATCAAAAGTCTCAAGCTTTACAAGCTTGATGCCATAATATGATTTAGTGGACATAAGAAAGAAGGAGAAGAAGAGAGAGGTGTCATAGAATAATTGAAATTAATCGTCGGTTTTCAATGTTCCAGAGCAATACTCTTCAAACTATATATACCTTATAGTAAACTTACAAAAGGAAACAAGAGGATGTTTGTTTCACCGCTTTGAAAAGATGGTACAAGATTGTGGGGCACGTAGAATGATGGTTCATGAGGCCACCAGAATTCATCAGCAACGTGATAACACATATACATTGTACACAGAGATGTTATTGTGATGTAAATTAGCCCAATATGGGTAGAAGATGACAAATAAATGATAATAACATCTCAACTGAGTAATCTGTTTATTTAAACCTATCTTGTTTATGATATGTGTGCAACTGATGTGTCGTCGGATTCAGAAGATACCTCTCCCGAGCCTACCGTTAAACTTTCGCTGGTATACATTCATGCACAAAACTTAAGGAAGTAGAAAGTCTTTTAAAGTTTTTTGAAAGAGACAGAGGCAATTTGATTTACACTTGGTTTTCTCGTGTGTCTTCAATAATGGTCTCTGGAATATCTTTCAGAATTATTGTCTGAGTCCTGATATACATGTTAAAAGGTACAACTTTCTTAAGTTTTGTCCATGAGTGTATCTTTCAGAATTATTGTCTGAATCCCGATTTACATGTTAAAAGGTACAACTTCCTTAAGTTTTGTCCATGGGTGTATTTACCTCATTAATCATTGCCACATCACATACATAAAAATAAACAACTTTTACTTCAAGTTTTGAAAACGGGAAGGTTTTTGTCGAAATGGGAATTTTTGTCAAACTATCGAACGACTTCCCTCATACCTATTTTATCTCCAACAATAACATCTGAATAAACAAACACCAATAATTGTATTATACAAATTCAGACCTGAAGACATGAAGCATTCATTCACATCAACAAGAAGGTCTAGGAATATGTCACCAGGCTTCGTCTGATTCCTCTATCAGATACCGCACAGTCTATCCTGTATTATCACGATTAAGTGTTTTCAAGTAAAGATTGAAGAAACAAAGATTCTTCAATATCAAGATCTTAGGTAACCATTATCAGGATTCCATTTCTTCCTCTTTCAGTTGCTGTACTGTCTCTTTTGTATCTACCAACACCTTTTGAAATATATTTCACAAATTCAACTAGAACTTAGATACAAAATAATTCAGCAAGAAGACCTCAGACGACTAACATTAGTGAAGTGTAAAGAACTCAAAGCGCTGGCATGGCTAACTAGATTTATCAGGAAAATTCTTGTCCAATAAATAAAGTATTATGGTTCAGTATGTCACTACTTCCCCCAAACTCCGCCTTTGCCGGTCCCAAGCCCGGATGAAAAAGGAGGAGAAGGAGCAGTAACAAGCTCGCTAAAAAACCTGGGCTAAGCTGGCCCGGCTGATAGTACCCCGTAAGGGCTTCTAATCCAGGGATACAGGATTAGCAGCGTTTGTACTCCATGTTAGGAGCGGCTGCACATGGCGTCTGTTCCTCATGTCAGAGACGGCTATTTCTTTTGGAGCTAAGTCGGCCTGCCACTGAGTAGTGCTCCCAGTATTAATGACAAAGGCAGACGCATTCTACTTCAACCAGTCATGATCTCAAGCTTTACAAGCTTGATATCCTAATATGATTGAGTGGAGATAAGAAAGAAGAATACGTCCTCTATCACAGTTTACCACTGTCTTCTCCATCAAGGCAGCATACTACTCTGTATATATCAAATACGTCTAGATATAGTTACACCTAACTCTGCCTTTCTCTATTGTCCTTTGAATTAGAACGAAGAATTGAAATTTATTTTTTAAAATGAAGACCGTGTATACTGTCCAAAACTTAAAGAGGTTTTACCTTTTAGCATGTATATTATCACATAATAAATATTCTGTGGTGGCCTACTTTGACAATTAAATGCCACGTCATCATCCTGATGTCAGCATTTTATTTGTAAATAGTTTGTATCTCGGTTCCATTGATCGATCTGGGAAACTTGTAAATACCTTTCTTGTAGAAATAAATTATTCCGGAGGCTACTTAAAGTAATTTATCTCATTGTTCCCTTATATAAATTGGTAGGATGGTTGAAACACGTTCTGACATGTCTGAGGAAAGAATCAAGGCTGAAGAGTCTGACAAACCGTAACCTGGTGCAACAATATCGGGATTCAGACAATAACTCTGAAAGATATTTGATACAGTGACTTTTATTGAAGGCACATAAGATAATCAAGTGCAAACAAAAAAATGCCTCTTTTTTATCCTTCAAAAAAAAAAAAAAAAACAGGAGAACGGCGACATAAAAAAAACGTTCTACTTTCTTAAGTTTTGTTCATGAGTGTATACCCCTACATGTGTTTGTTGAGATCATTTGAAGGAAAGTTATTAATTTTTAAACCCTACTAATTTGAAAAAAAAAATCAATTTCTTTCTATCGATATATAAATTCTTTACAAATAAATTTCTGGAATTTATTCGATGAAAAATACTTTAAAATCATCAAGTGGCGCTCAAAGATTAAAATATCGAAACGGTTCGATACAATGTAAAGAGATAGAAACTGATCATTTTAGAACATGTTGAATCCTCATTGTTTTAAACTTCACCCACTTGGAAAACTAGAATTTCGATTTATTCTGAAATTATTTGAAGAAAGATATATTGTCTGGTAATCAATATGCCAATAGACAAGACAGGGCTGAAAGGAATAATACCAAACGAATGGTTCCAATAAATTTAGGAATCTAAATAGATCCTCGTAAATATTGAGGCTGCCTGGCCGGAATTCATATTTCTTGAAAATAAATATACTTCGGCCAGTAAATCTTTTTATTACCTCGACGTTTCGACAAAAATCTTAAAAAGTAGTTAAAAGGGTTGGTATAAAGTGTAAGTAATAGATATCGATTTATATATACTATTGGGAAATCTTTGTAAATATTATTATTATTTTTATATTTATTTTTATTTATAATTTCTCATTATATATATGTAAATTATAATTTATTTCAAAGATCATAGTATTTTGTGAGTTAAATATTTATTTTTGACTCATGCTTTAGATGTTGTATAAAAATTTCAAATATCGCGTGAGGAACTTTAGAAAGATTTTTAACGCCTTGCTAAATGTTTAAATTTTGTTTTCTCCTGACGAGGACAAAAGATTTTTGTCGAAATGTCGAGGTAATAAAAAGATTTACTGGCCGAAGTATCTTTATTTTCAAGAAATAAATAGATCCTGTCCTATATTTCATGACAGCTACGATAATATACAAATGGATATAGATGATACGGAAGTGGATGAGTCTCAATGACATAGTCAATTTTGCAACAGAATTACACTACATGTCAACAACTTGTATGTTGTAATCTGCTCTACTTGTGTTTAGGTCTTTCCCTGATTGAAAAATATTTACTATTGGAAAATTTACCTGTTTGGTCATTGGTGATGACTCCATTGTTCACACAACCTTTGAAGCAATATAACTAGTTATATAAAACGATAAAAAGAATATAAAAGAAAACATTTCGAAATAGGTTTGTTTATTTTTAAAAAAAGTTACAAGACTTTTACCTTCAGGAATGGGAGATGTGAACTTATAGGATTAATTGTCGAGAGAACCAATACTGGGGTCACATCTAATGAGAAATAACAATAACTGCCAGCAATTAATTTGAAGGTAAGGGAGGCTTTGCCAGCAGGATACTACATGGATCGACAGCTTCAAGAAAGAGATGTACACCTATCAACACTGCACAGCTATCCCAATTTAAAAGTAATAGGTAAACTCCAATAAATGCTTCATGGTTGCATTAAAAGAAGAACTTTTTTTCCATCTATTACTCTTCAGAAAAAAAAACTTACCTTGACAAAAGCTTACCTTGATGCGAGTTGAAAGAACAAATACGAGTCTGTCAAATTTGTCTTTGTCCAGATTAGGCTGTCTATTTTATTGGGATTCAATTGTTTGTCTATCGTTCTAGTCTCTATTTGGAAATACCAAAGACAAAATGATTTGACATGAACCTGTCTTTGGAATTTTACAGTTTTCCTAGATCAAATTAACGCTTAAGATGATTTGGTTGTTTACTTAATATGTATTTCGACTACTTTTCACAATTTTCAAATAGCATCGTTAATATCAGCGCCATCTCTCGCTTAAAATTACAAGTAATTGCAAACTCTACCTTTTAAATATATATCGTAGCGTAGAGAAAATTAGGAACAACAAACTTCAGGATGACACAGCAATTTATTTATGGCAAGAACAAAATCGAAAATTCATAAAAATACAAGATAATTAATAATAGACGTTTACAGAGTAACAGAATATATAAATATCAAAATTTATAATCTGTTAATAAAATAATAAATACTTTGCTACAATATAATAAATTTTATTTACAAAAGATCTTATACCGAAATGAAAATTTCATTCAGTTGTAAATAGTATTCACGTCCACACATTTCTTCCTTTCTTCTAAGAGCTACGAAGGAATTTGATAAAATGAAGAGGACAATATGATATATCTGGAGGATATTTATTGGACTTAAACTTAAAGTCACTAATACAGGCAAACAACACAATAACAACTGGAAGAAAATGCACCTACTCTATCTAACCAAAAGCTATATATATCTAGAGCAACACCACAGAGTAGCAAGTCACTGGTCCGATGATAATTATTTATATTCATAGAAATGCGAGATAATTGTCAATTTCAACAGAATTCTTACAAAATGTTTAGTTATTCTCCTCAGCACAAATGTGATCGAAAGAGTGAAAAGATTATATTTTATATGATAATCATTAGTATCATAAAAATATATATATAATTATCTAAATATCTACACATATATATATATATATTATTCTCTATTTTGTTGTATAGTAGCCTGTTGAAGGACGTCATAGTCTAAAAGCTTGCCAAGATTTTACCGCATACATGAAGAAACTCGTCGCCGTTAACTTTGATTCCTTCTTTGAAATGATGTATGGCGATTCCTTTTCTTGTAAAGATTATTTAGTTAAAATAGCAATTGATGAAAATAAACATAATATTCTAAGAAAGTGGTGGGTATCTTGTACATTTCATTGCCTAGAAATCCTTCTCTACATGGCTGGCGGGAGAAGCAGCACAAGTAAGGTACTGCCCTATAGGGTGAAGTACGGTGTCATGAGCCCCAAGCCGCTACGGTAACCGTGAAGGGCTGCAGGAAACTCTGAAATGTGGCTGACTAACGGGGCAATGGCACCCCCTCCCCCCAAAGTCGTTGACTAACCTCCCTGGTACACCTCCATTTCTAACGAATCTTCTTTCCACACCCTTACAGGACATCTTAGTATGCTTATATTTAATGTAAAAATCAAAACATTCCCGAAATGCCCCAAATGCGATTCCCAGCCTGCCAGTCCTGAACATCTATTGAATTGTATCAAATTCTCTAAAAAAGACCTCTGGGAAAACCCCAGGACTATAATAGAAAAGCTGAGACAATGGAACCTAATGGAGATTGTTTAAACGACTTGAGGAATAAGCAACAACAACAAAATAACCTCCCATTTCGCAGTTTACATTGAATAGCCATATTGAATTCCAAACTTCAAAGTTTAGAAGCAGTTTCAAATATCGAATAAAATAATTGAACTGTAAAATGTATAAGTTAAAGCACATAAAACACAACTCTTTTGCATCGAATCACAAAATGGTTGGCCTCCCTGGATATATCTTTGAGGATAATGACTTAGGAAATCAAACCTAAGCTCCATTTTGATTCAACTCTTGAGTTTTTTTACAATATATGATATACTAGTAAGATAAATAATAGTCTCAAATCCCTGATATCGCCATGATTACTATGGTCTAGAAGCTAAGAACATTTCCATTGGATGTGAGTAATAGTATACTTTTGGAAGTCTTTAGTCGTTAATTTTTTCATTAGAAGCATTTTTATCGTTGTTACTTATCTCTACTATCTAACATGGCTTCAATATAATAGTGTCTCTGGATCGATGTTTGAACGTGTTGGATTGATTATCTGTTAAATATTTTTATAAAACCTCTAAGCCCCTGAATGTAAATGCACCTGTTTTATTATTGACCCTAATAGTTGATACATGCTTGTGGCAAAATCGGGGAAATACCACGTCGATGTGTCACCATCGTATGTATGAAGGTCAACACACAGTTGCGACGGGAAAATACCAAACCTTTCATTCTTTCTTGTTGGATAGAGGTGAGAAAATATTGTGGGCGATGGAAACTTGAATTTGAAATATAAATGAAGTATAAATGTGGAAATAGTACAAAAGTGGAAAATTGTACTGAGATCAAATGGATAAAATAGTAAAAAAAGACATCTTCTGATCGTGCAACTAAAAGTTTCTGATGGCTTGCACCATATGTCAGAATAGATATCTACTAATCATTGATTTTTTGGTTAAAAATTGACGGTTAGTTGACATTTATTCCGACAGGTGACAGATGGCGCAAGTCATCAGCAACTTTTAGCTGCACGATCAGAAAATGCCTATTTCCTAATTTAAATGAGCAGATAAACTGACGAATGTGGAAATCATAAGAAGGGTATTGAGGATGAAAAGCAAAGAAATAAAGGATGTGTAATACTACTTAAGATACACTATTATAGATAACTGCTTACTCTATATGATGTTGTAGAATATATGGAACATGGTACAAGAATCCAGATGAAGGACGCCATTACGAATGGTTTCCCATATTGTCAAATTAAACAGCTGACCAGTAGCCGAACATGCAAATGTTTGTAATAGAAAAGGTTTTTCTCCCCTGTCCACAGAATATCTGCTAATATTCAGAAAGTAAAAGAAGAAAAAGACATGTTTCACCATTCTAAAAATAGTTTTCTATGCGTTTTCTTCTAGTGCAAAACAAGATTTGAACATTCTCTGGACAAATATTCCAATATTGCCAAGGTCGATCTTTTTAAAAGTTGTCAAGAATCTCAAAGATAATTTCATCATTTTCATTATATTAGGCAAATTGTAGATAGCTTTTCCATCTGCAACCTTTCATGTAAACTATAAAACACCGTTGATACACCTATGGCTATTTCACAGACTTTCGGTCGTCAATCTAAGAGAATCATGTCATGGACTTTTCCTCGGTAACCATGTCTGCGGTAGTCCTGGGATTCATTAAATTCGTAACTACGCCTTTGTCGGTCCCAAGCCTGGATGAAAAAGGAGGAGGGGGGAGTAGTAACAAGCTTGCTAAAAAGTCTGGGCTCAGCTGGCCCGGCTGAAGGTACCCTGTAAGGGCTCCTAATCCAGGGATACAGGATGAGCAGCGTTTGTACTCCAAATTAGGAGCGGCTGCACATGGCGTCTAATCCTCATTGCAGAGGCGGCCATTTCTTTTGGAGCTAAGTCGGCCTGCCACTGAGTAGTGCTCCCAGTCTTAATGACAAAGACAGACGCTTTCTACTTCACTCAGTCATGATGGTTGTTTCTCTTTCTCTCTAGAAATAAGAAAGAAGAAGAAAAATTAAATTCGTTAATCCAATATATAACCCTAATCATGGATGGCAAAGGGTTCCCATTAGAGGCACCCTGTTTAGTTTCAATTCTTTACGTTTTCTTATACAAAAGCGAACCACAAAACGATACTGCGATTTCTCCATCTCAGCCTATACGTGGAATGATCCACTGAAATGGTTGCCAAATCAGACAATCCAATTAATCGCGGCAAAATTTTGAGCGCGCGCGATGAAATAATGTCATCGCACATTGTGCTAACTTGCTATAGCAACGCCAACTCTAGCAGGTACTGATTGAGCCTCCCTTGTATAGCTTTTATAAAAATATAAAAAAAAACCTCACGCAATAAGTTTATTACAAAAACATCGCGATCATTTGAGCTCTCGCTTTTCAACGGGTGAAGTTACAACTGACAGTTAGCACGAAGGAGCAAGATTTACTCTTCTTCCTTTTTCTTATCTCCACTCAATCATATCAGGGTATCAAGCATGTAAAGCTTGAGATTTTTGATGGTGTCCGCCGGGGATGATTAGATCTCATCAATGGATGAGTCAATACAGTCAATAGTGTGTTTTGGGGTTGCAGGTTGAGAATTGCACTTGCAAGATTTACTAAATGATGGTAATTTAATTTTGATTTGAAGTATGACAGAATTGTACTGGGATGTCTATTCTTCTGTTGATACTGTTCTTATTATTTGATATGGGGGATTCGAGTATTAATCTTTCTTATTTGGACGGTATATTACAGTAGTGGCAGGTAGGGTTTTCTAAATTGAATAGCTTTTTGAAGAATCTTCACCCGGAGAGTTCAAATATTCTGTAAACACGAGCAGAGAACACATTTCTTTTTATTTAGTTATTGAGGTCTGTCAGATGACCCGTCTTCGGCCCGAGTACCATCAAGTAGCCCGAGTACCTGTGTGAGGAGATTCAAAAAATGTTAATATAGTATAAATTATTGTGTACATATGGAAGTAAAATTTGGCATATGCAATAATGTATATTAAATCTAGTTTGAATATATTCAACTTTTTCTTAAATATTTTAGAACAATTAAATAATTTCCTATTGTTTATGCTCTCATTGACAAAAGGAATTTGTACCTTTTAGTTTGTATATTTTTTATTATTTACCTGTGTGTGAAATCCGCCGTTATATAAGCATTTAATGAGTGATTTATGATTAAAATAGGAAACTTTAATGAGTTTTGTCCATGAGTGTATCTTCAGCATTTCAATCCTTCAATCAATGATATTTCGATCCTCGGCCAAACCCCATGTTTTCCTGGGATAGTCTGTGGTGGTTGTTGTTATCTGGAAGTTTAGTTGTGGATGAGGGACATGGTCCGCCATGTTGGGCTATTGTTTCTGTTTTCTTATTCTTTTTTTTTAATATCTTGTTGGTCATATAGAGAAAACCGATACAATAGTTATATAAGACCCCTTCAAATCCTGTAGTGTTTAGGATTAGTTGCGGTACAAGTCGTGATTGGTGACTTCCATACATGATAGTAGAAGGTCTGGGGTTGTCTCCTCCTTTTTACAGATTGTGCATGTTGTGAAGATCCTAACTCCGTCTTGAATTAGATCTGTCTTGTTTGTCCTGTTTTGAGGCGGGACAGACATGTGACATCTCCACGGGGTAGGTTGATGATCGCTCCAGGTCTTTCAGGCAGGTGGTGGGGTAAATTAAAGAAGTCCTCCTTTATTTTCCTCTTCTGGGTTGACTTGAAATAATCAAAGTCCTAGTTATCACTGGGTTGGACAGCAGATTTTGCCAAGGCATCTACTTTTTCATTTCCGTATAGTCCAATGTGTGAAGGTATCCATTGGAATTTTTTTTTTGCTTATCCCTAGTACACGTGGTATAGGTCATGATAATCATGGTGGGTAGAAGTAGGCGACTGATTTTACTGTAAGTACACCATATGTCTACACATGTGAAAAGCAGTTCGACTTTGCAATTACAAATCTGCCAAAGCCCCGTTTGGCTACTTGCACTTGCTGGTGGGGTTGAACTTTAGCAATAATCGAGGCTATTGGAGCATTTTTTTTTTCATAAAAAATGCCCAATGCGGGAATCGAACCTCGGTTGTAGCCTTCGAAAACCAACGGTTTAGACCATCCTTCCACCGACCCCCATCCATTGGAATGTTATTTTCGAGTCATGGTGAAGCACTCCGTATTAGCAGAGATGTTGCTCATACTCCTTTTTGATCTTGTATAGCAAAAATGAAATAATTTAGATCAATAAATGAGCCAAAACATCAGTTTTGATAAATTCAGACAAAAAGCTAACCGGTATATCATGGTTTCGGACTATGGCCCTTATCAGTATAGGAGTAGTTTCGGTTTCATAACACCCTATAAGAGGAATTATGAAACCGATCGAATTTACCAAAAAAGGCGTTTAAGCTGGGGCTTAAATCTGCAGGGGCCGATTTTAAGGCAATAAAACAACATAAAGTTGCGAGAGGATGGCATTCACTGGGGTGTTGAACATATTTGAAGAAAGAGCTAATTCTATTGGTACACGAATATCATCATTATGCAACTTTATGTTGTATATATAGTTACATTGTAAAATTTCAGGAGGATGCTATTCAAAATAGTACTCCTCCATTTTAAGAAAATTTTGTTAAAGTGTCAGATGAAAGTAAATAAAGCAAATGTTAAACACTTTGAAGCCATTTCAATACAATCTATTTCAGTTTTGAAATGAAGGATATAAGCAATTCGGTAGTAAATGTAAGCCAAATACTGTACTGCTCTGTACCCAGGGCAATGATAGACTGACAGAGTAGTGGTAAGCTAACCTCTGGATTAGTAGCTATGACTCAGGATTCAGTGAATTGAGTACTTCCTATATGCAAACTGGTCGTTAAGTAGAACGTCACTAAGCAAAACATATATATATATATAGTGTAAAAACTATATAATAAAAATATAACAGTGATTCTACATTTAAAGCTAAATGAGCAAAATGATAAGAATGATAAATCATATCAAGTAGATTTGGTTAGATTAGCAAGCTAAATCTAAATTAGTTATAAAAATAAATAGTTGTATAGTTTTATAGTTAAGTATTTTATTAAAATTATCTTCATTATTTTGATTATTTAATTTCAAATTATAAAATTTGTAAAATGTTATTATTTAGTATAGATAGAGAGAAAAAAAAAATTCTTTACTTCTAAACATCATCTAGTTAATTATATATTTATAATTAATAACAATAAAATTTAACAACGTAACGTCTTTTGTATCGGCTTTTACACGTCATTTAGACATACTCTAATCCTATATATAGAATAATAGAAGTGAGAATATATATGATAGTTAGAAAAAAGAGAGAAAGACAGAACCATGCACTTTTAATCAAACTAATAATAAGAAAACAAAAAGTTTTGTAAAGAAGGTAGATAAGGTTGTTAGTATATATATATATATATTTTTATAATTTTATATTTTATCCTTTTTTTTTTTTTTAATGATTTTTTTTAAATTTTTTTATTTTAAAATATGAATATAAATAGTTGTATTTAGTAATATATCTATATTATTAATTAACTTTTGTTATAAGTTTGGTTATTATGTTTTGAAACCCTAATGGTAGACCAGACATACAAAAAAAATTAAAATTGGAGTAATTATTGAAAAAAGAGATCTGCTGAACCGGGAATTCTCAAATAGAAATTCAGCGGCGTTTCATCCCTTCTCTATTACGTCATAGATCTCTTTTCAACCGGATTTTATGTGTTAATATAAAGTTAATTCAGTGAAACATTTATATGAACAGATATAACAAATTCCATTAACAAGTTCCAACCGTGACCTACCTTGCCCGCGGCGTCTTCAACTGTAAACATCTATTTCTGGATGACACATGTTGTGGGGGGGGGGGGGGGGGTGGGGGACTAAATTAGACCGTTTGTTTTGAAGTTTTAGAACAAAAAGATATTCAAAGAAGAGAGAAAAGTTAGTTAATGGAAGAATACCAAACTTTATAATCTTTACAGCTAGTTATATTAAAATAACTGATTCAACACTTATTCATCTTTCAATATTCCTTTAAAAAGGCAAATTATTAGAGTTTAATAAAGCTATTAAATGTGAAAATTCACTTTTATTTAATTTCCATTTTCCTCCCCAGAAATTGGAGATTAAAAAAAAATGAATTCTATACAATATTACTTTAAACATCTTGTGAAAAAATCTTCAAATCAGCTATTTAATTTAAGTTTAACTAATTGTTAAAGAATATAAATTTGTATTATTTATTATTGAGAGAAATTATAGAAAGTTGATTTAATAAATGGATATTTCCATTTATTTTTTTAAAGTATTTTATAATAGATATACTGTTGAAATATTTTACTTGTCTGATACTAAATTTGTTTTTAATAAATTCCATGTTTAAATTTTTAACATCTTCTATGAAATTTTCTAATATATTATTTATTCTATAAAATCTTAGAAACTGTCCAAAGTATATACCTTTACAACAATTTAATGATATATTAGAATTCATATTACAGTATTTTATAATATTGAAATTATAATTACTTTTTTTATTATAAATTTTAATAGCATTGTTTGTAAGGTCTATATTTAGGTCTAAAAAGTTAACTTTTTTGTTTCTATAAATTTTTTCATTGTTCTTAAGTTTCAAGTATTTAGGATAAATTTTAGGTATTAAGTTTTTGAACTGTGGATTATTAAATATTATAATGTCATCTACATAACGGAACATTTGCCAGTTAACATTATTTTGTAGAAAGTATTCTCTTTCGTACCAGAATAATATTAAATTTGCTAATAAAGGACAAGAAGATGTTCCCATGGGAACGCCTTCTGATTGAATATATATTTTATTTTTAAATTCTATATAGTTAAAATTTAAAAATGTTTCCAGTAGGGTTTTTGCTGTTTTAAGATCTAATTTAATTGTTTTATATCTGTTATGAATAATTTTAATGTGGAAAGTTTTGTCATTGATGATTTCGTTAAATAAATTGGTTATTTTATTATTTAGATATCTTAAATTTATTTTAGAATATAGGTCCTCAAAGTCAAATGTGTGTACTGTTTCAATGTTTGTCCAATTGTTCATTAAATAGTTAATGATTTTTTTATTTGAGTCGATAAATTTATAATTATATTTATTAGTTAATTTATTTATAATAAATTGTAGTGTTGAAGCTAATTGTATATCAATGTTTTTTATAACTGAATTTATACCAGATGTGATTGTTCTGAAAGAAATAGGTTTTTTGTGTAGTTTAGGAATTATATAGAACTTTGGTATGTTTGGATTTTTGTAGTGATTATAAATTTTTAGTGAATTTTCAACGTTTTTGATGTCTTTTTTGATTTTTGTGGCTGTAGTTCTAGCAAAAGTGTATTTATGATTATTATCAATTTCCTTTTTTAGTATATCGTGGTATAGATTTTTACAAATTATAGATAAGTTATTGGAACATTTATCTATAGGAGTGATAATAAAGTCCTTCTGTTATTTAATTATATTTTCTTTAAAAGAAGGAATATCTGAATTAGGTTTTGTGTATTTAAATGTATTATTATAATAATTTATAATTTCCTTTTTTAATATTATGTTTCCATTCCAGAAAAGTAAATTCTGGAATACTGTATTTTATACTCGTTTTATTTATGAAAATATCTATATCTTTTAATATAGATTTAATTGTATTATTATAATTGTGTTTAATTTGAGGTATTTATTTATACCCTTTATTTAAAATATCCTGATATTCTGGATTTAAAAAAGAAAAATTGCTAGTTAATATATGACCTGAGAACTTATATCTATCAATATAGTTGTTGCAATTACATTTAATTTTTTTTTAATTTGCTAAATTATCAATAAATTGGTTATAATTGCAAACTAAATTACCTATATTTTTGTTGTATCTCCAGATTGTTTTGAAATTTAAATTTTTTATAGGGAAAAGATTATTAATGTTTTGGTTATTAAAAATATCATTAAACTTAATATGATTAAATAAATTGTTATTAAATTTAATGATAATATTAATGTTATTAGTAGATTGTTTAATTTTTCTGTATTTAAAGATGTCGTGTGTGATATCTATTAATCTGTTAGTCAGATTATGAATTTTAATATATTCTATGAATTTGATAAATTTATTATTATTTAGTTTAAATAATGTTTCAATAAATTTATCGACGAAGTTGTTAGTATACATTTGTTTTGGGTCCAGTAATTCTTCAAATTCAATGTAACCTAATTTATTGGTAGTTTTACCTCTAGTTTTATTAGGTTTAGTTTTAAATTCATTTTTTTTTGTATTTGCAGCTGATTTCACAAGTTGAAATTTCTTCTGTTTGTGGTTTGTATGTGTAGTTTAATTCGTCATTAAGACCATAGGGGAATAATGTGTTGTGTTTATAAATGTAGTTGTTTTCTAATAATAGTCGTTGTTTTTTGTTTTGACATATGTCTAGTATTTCTATCTTAAAGTTGTTAAAAGTATGTAATTGATTGTGTTCTTTCATATATATATTACCAATTGATTTTTTAGCCTGGTTTCTATGTAGGTTTATTCGTATATTTAATGGATTACACGTTTGTCCTATATATGATAATTGACAAATTTGGCATGTTAATTTATAAATAGTATTTACTAATTTACAACTAGTCGTTTGAAATGTGTCATGGTTCTTAAGAGAGGGACAAGTTTGACAATTCTTTCTTAGGCAATTCTTAGCGAGTTTAAATTAACATAAAAGAGGTGCTAACCCTAATATGCTGGTAGTTTTTTTTAGTTTTTTAGGTTACTTAAAGGTTCTTGAGGGGGTCGGTGGAAGGATGGTCTAAACGTTGGTTTTCGACCGCTACGACCCGGGTTCGATTCCCCCATTGGGCACTTTTTTTCTGATTTAATGAAAAAAAAATGCTCCAGTGGCCCCTGATTCTTGTAAAATTCCAACCCCATCAGTGAGTGCAAGTAACCTAACGGGGCTCTGGCACATTTTTAAGTGCAAAGTCGAACTGCTTTTCACATGTGTAGACATTTGATGCACTTACAGTAAAAGCAGTCGCCTTCTTCTACCCACCACGATTATCATAGCCTATACCATGTGTACTAGGAATAAGCAAAAAAAAAAAGGTTCTTGAAAAAAAAAACTAACGTGAACAATATCTCAGAATTGATATAGAATAAGCTTAACTAGGGATTAGAAAAGGATTAGGGCCTGAAACGATTTAACACGAGAATCATAAATTACGGGGAAAAGAGAGGCAAACTAGAAGCTGATATATAGTGATAAGGAAAACCAACCGTTCATCTAAAATTGACTCAGTAAAAAGAATTACTGGGGAGATTAGGATTAAGAAGGAATCATCAAGGAAAAAATTGCGTTGGTATCTCAGTGGTTTAAGTTACAGCCACAGATTAAAAGGAAAGTGAAAATGGACTTTTATTTTTTTTAACTTTCTCGTGGGGTGAGGAGGGGGAAAAACCTGCCACCAGACGACTGACATCTGATTGGCCATCTCCCATACTGACGTCACGGACAACTCTTTAGCAGCCGACCAATCAGAAAAGAGAGGTTATATAAAGGACGACAGACGTTTCCCTTAACGTGCATTTGCCATGAGTCGGTTGTGTCTTCTAGCGTGCCTGCTCGGTGCAGTCTTTCAAGGTAGGTACAGGAAACACTTTGCCTTTTTTTTTTTGCCTAATGTTCATCTTTTTAAATATAAAAAAAAAAAATTGCCTCAATTTGTTGAGAATTTTATATTAATATTTTTCTTCAAGATATTCTTCAATATTTTTTTATTAATATTTCTTCAAAATAATCATATTGCAGCCTATTTTTCTATATATTTTGAAAAAATATCTATGCCTGTGTAAAATATATATTTATATGAAAATATGTAACCACGTATGACTAGTGTATTGCAAGTATCTAGAAATATATATTGATATTTCTTTTGTATTTTTTGCTTTTTGCAAATACTGAAATATTTTGGTTAAAAAGGTTTTTATATATTTTATATTATTTGCACATCTAAAAAGGCGATTAAACGTCTTTTTTTTTTTACCGTTTTATTACTTTTTAATTGCGCGTATTTGATCCAACTAATTCTATTAACCCATTAAACATATATATATTTTTAAAGATAAAATATTATATAGCTCTGCTTTTCTTTTTATATAAATAAAAATCAGGCATGTTTCTATATTTTCTGATAGATTTTTAAAACCCTTTTTTCAAATTTATGTTTATACTTTTAAATCGATATGTATAATTCAAAATTTTTATAGCAATATAAATTTTATAGAGGTTATAATCAATTCTCTAATTAAAATATAGCAATTTACAATATAGAATATATAATATGGCAAATTTAAACCTCATTTATTTCTGTGTGTCTTTTGTATTCTTGTCACACAATAACTCTATGCTGAAAAGTTGCACATATTTATTAATATAAATTATTTCAGCCATAAAATGCCTAAATATTCTACCTAGTATTTGTATCAATGTCAAAAAGCTTGTATAACACTTTTGGATAAAATTTTCTAAATTACCACATTGTTATTGATACCAAAATTCTATAAATTTCTAATATACACTAAGATTATAATACAAAAAGGATATATTGATATGAAATAATTATAGCCTTTAATTTTTCATATCTTTTGTTGATTATTTTTTCTGCCTTAAATTGTAGAATTTGGTATGTTAAAGATATAAGCTAATGCGCGCATGGAGTTAAAAGAATATATTTGGTATTGATCAAATTGCGAATCCACCTTTCTGTATGACGTTACCACGTCGTTAATTTCCATTAGCTCAATGTTACGAAAGGTACATATTTTACCAAAATAAGAAACTATACAGAGTCTCTATACAAAGAAAATCTCCAAGTTATAAAAACTAGAAGAGACTATTGTAAAAGAAACTTGATAATTCTTAACAGCCATTTCGTTTATTTTAGATTAAAGTAAGAAACAGAAGAAGTGAACATAAAATAGCAAAGTGTTCGTATTTTGTAATATGCAAGATACATCCTGATATAGCAACTGATAGATTTTAAGTTATTTATCAAAGTTCTTTAAATTAAACAACTTTCAGTTCATATTTTATCCAATCTTTCCGTTTATTTAGTGTGAACCCATTCTAAAAACTTTTCAATAGGATTTCTTTAAATCAAAATGTCTTGAAATCCTTCATATACCTGTCTTCACGATAAAAATATATTTATATAATTCTATAGAATATGAAAATAAATAGCAAGATGTTTCCAAAAATCATCGAAGACGTTTTAATTTTTAAAAGCCTGTTCATTATCAATACCGATAAGGTCTATACAGGTTTCAGGAATGGTACAT